>JAHHUM010000878.1:879035-1075112 GCA_036173005.1 Crenichthys baileyi | reverse complement strand
CAACAACAGATGGCGTCTCCATGTGGTTCCTGTCTCTTGTCCTCCATTTCCTCATGGAGGGGTCTGCAGAATGTTGTTATGCTTTGAAAGTGACACTTCAAAAACAATTTTCCTTCTCTTTCATAGAAAGGATGACATGGAGATGATTAAATACCAGCTCTTATGTCCTGAGGCAGCATGTCTAAGGACATAAGAGCTGGTAGTTTCGTTTTAACTTCAAAACAATCAGTTTTGTTTTAACAGGTTTTTGAAAGAGAACTGATTCTTTTTGCTAATGATGTGCTTGAAAGATAAAGCCAGAAAGCTGCTGGTTCGATTGCACCCAACAAAGCTTTTACAATACATATTAACATATGCATTTTGCTTCTCTAATTTAAAGAGATGCTTCCTAAAGATTTGTGTACAGGACAGTTATGAGCCTGGATTATTTACAGAGCTGAATTATCTGCTGAGTTCAGTTTTTTTTAGTGTGAGATTTTTACCGTATGACTGCCTATTTTAAAAATACCATGGTTTTACCAGTATCATGGTATTTGCACAACAAAATAAGACAAAAAAGCATAAAGTGATCTAATTACACTGGTTTAAAATAGAAAAATTAAAATTATACAACCAAACATATTTCCTTTCCTTTTTCACAAGCAAGGGAAAAGTACCCTAGCCTTCTTTCAGCCAGCTGACCAGCTGTTTGCAGCAACAGAAGTTTGGAGGTGCTGCACACCGCTACTTCATGCTCCATACATCTGCAGAAAGCTCTGCTCACTTGGCACTTTCTCTGCTATTTCATGAAATTTGGGGAGAGCTGTGGTGGAGTCTCTGTATTTTTTTTTTACTTTTGTATAATTTAATACCAGTAACAAACACATGTATTTTCCATTATTAAGAAGACACCCTGCTGGATGGTACCATGGTCCTACAACAGAGAAAGAATAACATTGCACACTTCATTCTTGTAGCAAAGGGAAAACACTTTTTTCAGATCAAATAAAACAATCCAATTAAGGTTTAAGATTTAAAACAACATGAGCATCAAAGACAAATATTTCATCTAGCCAAATTTCTAAATAAAATGACTATATCGGTAGAGTCCTGATACTCTCAGAGTACAAATACTGCTTCCATAGGATTTTTAGAGGGAAAATATCAGTCAGGTTCTGCAAATCAAATGCACTTGATTATTCGATTGCCATCATCAGTGACTCCTTCTTTAAATTTAGATGTCTTTAAATTTAAAACCAATTTAGATTTCAGCAGAATTACGCAGAAACATTCTAGGCAAGGTTCTACAGCATGACTTCAAGAGCCTTTCACTGTATAAACAACTGCATCATCAGCGTTCAGATATATTTTGGTTGCTATCAGTACCTGTCCCAGCTAATTTAGATAAACAGAGGATACAAATGGGACTAAAATTGTGCCATGGTGAACTCCTATAATTTTCTGAAAGGACACACTTGGTTTTCTCAGATAAATAACTTCTAAACAAGCGGAGGGAAGCCTGTTTTTCGTTTTTGATTTTTTTTTTTGTTTAATCACAAATAAATCAGACATAGCAACAGTTACAATAGTGGTTGCATAAAAGATATTCTTTTATGTCTTACCTTTACACAGGTACCAAATGTTTGCATGTAGACCTTATAACTGTGAAGCTACACTTGATTTATTTCAGGTATAAAATTTCAGGTGGAAATTGTTCTAAACCCCTTCAGGGCTTAACAGATTAAGGTTATTTTACTGACTCCTAAAACATTTTATGTCTTCACAGAAAGTTGTGGATAAATAGTATTGAAGTCAAATCACCAAATAAAACTGCACGTTGTTGCTTGTTGTCCATGTTTTCAGAACAATTAAAACTTTTATTAAATTATTTCAGACCTGTTGAGGCAGAGATGGTAAAGCTGTGGAGGATTAAATTAGATTGGGATGTAGAAAGTGCTCTGGTCCCTCATGGTTTAGTTTGCTAGTATATTTGGCATTGTAAAAGATACATTATTCTAATGTGTCCATAACTGCTGCTGGTTTTGAAATGCTTTTGCATTTAGTACTTAAGCCAGAATTAGGTTGGGCTGTATTTTGATGCATGCTTGTCTGTGTTGTTCTACTGCATACAGCTTCCACTTCCAATAACATACAGGACAACTCCTGACTCTCCACGGTTTATAAACACTGTGTTCCGGTCTCGATGAGAGGCCACAGCTGTTCTTAGTTTCGGTTTTTGGGGCTTTCCCAGTGAAGTCTCGATTGTGACAGAAACTCACAGAGAGATATAAAAGTGCACTTCTGCTTTCTGTAGTTTACACAACAGGAACCTGTTATAATTAGTCTTTTACATGCCAATGTCCTGGTCCTGACCTGAAAAACAGACCTATTTTACTTTCTGAAAAATAAATCTCTTTTACAAGACAATTATTTTTTACAGGACATGTAACCTTACAATCAGTCATCATTCCTGACTGATGTTTGAAAAATATTTTATTTTGCAAGAGCAAAGTGTGTAAAAGGGAGATGATTGCTTTTAGAGTATCTGACTTTTTTGTATCTTACTTAGATCCCAAATCTTAAATGAGTTCTTTTTTTAAGAATGCACATTAGGGCGAACTACTTTTAGGGATCTATTTTGAAAATGTATTTAGCTCTTTTTCAGTCAGTTGTGTAAAAAGTACCTGTTAAATGATAATAAAGTTGAAACACCTATGTATAAATATTAACAGGTTAATTAGCAGGTATTAACAGGCAATATTGTGCATGAAATATGAATGCATTGGTCTCTTTTCCAGCTATTAGCAATTATTCATTTACATTTTAAGAGCAATAAAACCCAACTATAATGATGGAAACAAACAAGGCCTTTAATGTCAGAACTGAACTTGCAGGTATGCATGTATGTTTCTGTTCACATAGTTCAGCAAGGCTTGTTTTGCTTGTCATTTTTTGCTGCTTTGCAGATCTAGATAGTTCAGATTATGATAGTCCTTCCAGAACCTCTAAAACCAGTTTGTTGGAGTCGATTTGAATCCCTGCATCCTTCATTTCTACTGGCAAAACAAGATCCTACGAGCATTGTTTGGACACTCATCCATCTGCTGATGCAATGCTTTAACTATTGTTCTAATAGCATTCTCAATGTTTATTCATTCATTTTGTAAATGAATATTTTTGGTTGCAATCACTGTCAAAGGAATTTCTGTCATGGCCGATAAAACAGGTTAACAGTATTTTTATATGTTTAATGCTTTAGTCATGTAGCACCCTCCATAGATAGGTACAGGCACCTCTGGAAAAATAGGTCTAAAAAGCGATTCAATAAAGTCCTATTTTATTGCAGTAGCACCTCACACTGTCTCACACTGAAAGTTTTAGGAAAATCCAACCTTTTTTTCAGGGAAGCAACTCTGATTTCTCTTCTTCGTTTCAGAGGCTGTGGTTCCACAGTTTGTACCAACAATATTTTCTTGACAGTTGCAGCCTTTGTTAATGTCATGCAGTCATTTACAGTGTAAATTGAGGAAGAGATGGGGAGTTTTATCTCCCAATGTGACCCTCCTATCGATCAATGAAAAATATTCAATTCAATTCAGTTCAATTCAGTTTATTTATATAGCGCCAATTCACAACACATGTTGTCTCAAGGCACTTCACAAAAGTCAGGTACATACATTCCAATTAATCTTAATCATTGAACAGTGCAGTCAGATTCTGTTATTTATTCAAATATGATCAAATGTCATTGTTTGAACCTCTTGTTTCATTCATGGTGGCATTAATGTACAAAAATGTCCTTAACAGCACATTTATTCAATGGGGGATAAAAAAACTCTCTTAACAAATGATTGTTTTTGACATGTACCCCTGATAGGCAATAAATTATATATATGTATATATATATATATATATATATATATATATATTATATATATATAAATTAATTAATCTCAAAAAGAGTCTCATAATCTATCAAAAACAGATTCTTTACCTCTCCACTGAGTTAACAATTACACCAAAACGAAGAGGAAATTTCAATATCTACTCAAGACTGATATTTATCAAGCAAAATATATTTTACATTCCTCTCCACATTCTTCAAAATGGGAAAGACAAAGGAACGTGCCTTTCAAGGACGGCAGACTAATGTTGGAAATGGCTATATGAAACCTAACCTAAACTTGCTCATATCTTTAATCAGCCAAGCAAAGTTGGCAAGACGCAAATTTATCTTGCCACCACACACAGCCAGGAGGATCGTAAGGGAGGTAGAAAATCTCCAATGTTCACTGTTAGAGAACTGCAGCAAAGAGTGGCAAAACGCCATGAACTATTTACATGTCTGTTTGCTAAGGGGGCATGCAAAGAGGAAGAATTCACTGACTGGCCATAGGAGGAGGAGAAATGAGAAGGTATTCAAAAAGGTAGTGCAGGGAAAAGATAAAAAAACTCAAGAGAGACTACAATAATAGCTGGAGCGAGTCAAATCAAAATCTAATTTTACTCTTTACAAAACATAAAGCATGTCTGAAGGCTGAAAGAAAAGAAAAAAGACACAGCTTTCTGAATTACATGCAAACGTGGCGCACTGTATTTAATAACATCCTTAATCTGTTGATCACACATAAAATCAGCTGTTCAGACACAAAAACAATATCACCATGAAACAGCGTGTTTGGTTTGAAAATGTATTGATGCTCCTTAGGCGAACCAGCGTCTGCAGAAGGATGGAGCAGGCAGAGAGAAGCTGCCCGTAATCCAACTGCCTCCATCGGGTCAAACGAGAGGAAGATCCTGCTGAATCTGCAGAGCAAATATCAAATATCCAACCAAAAACCATCATCACCTCTGTCAAAAGTTTGTAGTTTTATGTTTTAAGGTCCTTTTCCACCTTGTTGCATGGCAAGAGACAGAAACGTCCTCATAAAGCTCAAAATTGTAACTTCTTCAGGCAAATTTTGGAGCAGGGCAACACTTTGTGTTATGTTAAACCAGTGGACCATTTAGATTTTGATTGCTTAATTGTTTCTTTTGCTTTTTATTAATACAAATCTGCTAAAATTTTAAGCAAAGAATAATCATCTTTTAATTAAATTTCTGTTTTTATATTAGCGTTTATATTATATTTTATAATGTATGATTTACCACTTCAAGAGATTCTAACTTTCCTAACTTTTCTAAAGTTTCTTTTATTTCTTCTGAAGTCAAGTATATCCAGAAAATGATTTTTTGCTGTGCATAGTTACATAAAATATACGACAAATTGTCATAATTTTTTTTTTACCAGTTATGTTTTCTGTTACATCTAAGGCTGGACCATAATTTTTTTTTCCAGTCTTAGATGGGGAAGCAGGGATCTGGTCCGTTTCTGGTGGAGTTGATGTGCTGGAAAGCAACATTCATGGTTTATTGTGAGTGAAGCAGTGATATTATGGCTCCATCTTGTGGTACTTTCTTCTGACTCAAGGACAGTGGCTTTTAAATGAATTCAGATGCTGTGGAGTGTTTTTGAACATTTAGGATCTAGGTTATTTATGCTCTAAACGGTTTATGTTTCAGTGCATGCTAGTCTAATGTATTTTATTTATATTTGAACTATTTATTGCTTTTGAATTATTATTTTTGTTTGATTAATAAATTTTAGGTTTATCAAAACATGCAAAAAAGGAAAATATTGCTAATCTGACAACTTGAGATACAACTTTCTAAATGTAGGTTGTGCTGTTGTATTCTTTATTGTCTGGTTTAACCTATTTAAACAAACTATACTTCATCAGCCCTAAAGTGTCCTTTGACCTCCACTTCTAGGAAGATTTCTTAGTAAACTTTCTTAAGTGTTTTCCCTTGTGAGTAGTCTTCCTCTCTGCAGAATGATGAATTTCAGATAGTTTGGGGATTGCTTCACAACCTGTCCTAGATTGATGGACAACAACATTTGCCACCCTGAGGTCATTGCTGTGGACTTCCTATCTTGTCATTGTGTTAACACATACCTGTATGCTCCGCACCCCACCTCTACCCCACCATGTGATTAATTGACCATCATCAGTTAGACCGCATGGTCAGTTGATCACATGCTTTATTTAACCTAATAAAGACCAGGTATTTTGTATTATGTTTTGATGCATAAACCCCTAAAAGGAAAAGAAAGTGTAGCTTTTGCCATGACAATAACCGTCACATGCTTTAGAGTGTATATGTGTACGTTTCAGTACCAGGGGGACCATGACTGAGGTTCCTGGGTCAGTAGAAGCAACCAATCAAAGAATAGGCAGTCTTCTTTTCCTCTCCCGGAAGGCCAACTGTTCTCGGCTTGAAAATAGATCTTTATTTACACTAAGTTAAATTTAACACAGCTGCTGCCTCTTTCAGTGCCACTGAGAGTTCGAAAGAGTTTTACATTTCGAAATAATATGATGTGAAGAACAGCTGTGGTAATTTTTTTTATTTCCAAAACGAAAATAAAGTACATTATGTTAACTTGTTGAGGCAAAGGACAAGTTATTATATAAATGTGTAAAGAATAAAAAGAAGTATAACTGCTGTAGTTCAAGTTGGGCGACAGATTTCCTCGTTTGCTGCTGGATGCGCTCCTGAGCCAAGCAGTGCAAACAGTCCCACTCCCGGCCACCAGAAGGCGCACGCCGAGAGTGTAGGGTGTTTACATTTCCTGGATCTCAGATCGACATACGTTGAAGAATGTACGATGAGAAGCAGAGTGTTTTTTTTTTTACTTTGGAAACATCTGCGCATAAAGTCTATATAGGCAAAGTTTGGGATATTTTCAGGAACATTTATTGTTTTATTCTGTGATTCTATCACCAGAATTCTTTATGAACCCATGACTTGGTATTTAATTCCCAACGCAGGCAGAAACAGCAACAGCCCTGGCTTTTTTATTCATAGGATGATGAATGTGGGGGTGGAGGAGGGAGTGATCTTAGAATGCTTCCTTCCTTGTCTGCAGTCCTCTGGTGTATGTTACACCCGCTTCCTCCTGGCTCTCTGATGAAGGGGGAAGGAGAGCAAACTATTCAGGAACAGCAGTTTTCCCTAAATAGTCTCCATATTAGCTCTAACCCCTTATCATTTTGCCTCCAGTTGTGTCACTACTCCTTAAACTTTAAGTGTAAGGAATGAATAAAACAGCTTTATTATTCAAAATTATTTAGGCACACAACCGAGGGTGGCAGTCGTTAAGAGGGCGGCTTGGATACTTGCACCCTAAATGAGTTTCTATTGCTTTTCTGTATGTCCAGTTAATGTGTAGTGGGCTCATCCATGTGTTGGGACACAGTGTAAGCACTTAAAGACATTGTAGCCATATAACACTCCTAGCTAACAATTATATGGTGTTGTGTTCCACTTTTTTTTTTTATGACAAAACAAATATAAAGGAGCAAAAACACATTATGAGCATGTATCGAAAACTTGATGTTTTTGGATGAAACATTTTTAAAGCAGTGACATCATTGGGTGAACACAGCCTATGCTAACTCAAAGTGAGGTGTTGAGGGATTTCTTTTTGAGCATGTCAAATCAATGTTTTAACTCCTTCCTGTTCAGGACGAATGCATGCACATCTAATCATATTTTAAAAGGGTTTTTTTAAGTCAAAGATGTGACCTACACCAGCCATAGAACAGAAAGTGGTGGAGAGAGCTTGTTTGTGGAGAGAAAAGAGGACATCCCCGGAGACGTGCTAAGGGGAAGACAAGACTATCAGCTGAGCAACTATCAGGATATTAACAGATCTGCTGATGTTCATGTAACTTCACAGATACATACACTTAAATTGCATTATCATTCAGACATTAACTACAGAGGTATTTAGGCTACAAAACTCTATTATGTAGCTCAACAGTTACAATATGAGGAGTAAAGGAGAACAAATATGTGTTATTCAGTGAGTCATCATTTTTCAAACCACTGTAGATATTGTTGTACAACTGAAACAAGATCGTTTACAGTTTACAGACAGTAGAATCAATAAAAAACTTTAAGTATACACTGCAGAAAAAAACTTATTTATTCATGTCCTTTGATCAATAAAATCCTGAATTGTGGCTGAATATCTGTTTTTCATTCAGGACAATATCAACAAGATGTTTTTATTTAATCTGTAGAATATTGTCATTGGAAAGCTTGACTTTTACCCAATTTATGCTTTTAAAATGTATTCATTTGAGTTTAGGGTTGTTGGCCTGTGAACTAAATATTCAACAAGTGTATGAATTGTATTGTGCGATCAAAAATACCCAGTGCATTGTGCACTGGTTCACATGTTTAAAATGTGCTTTAAAACAGTTTGAGATGAATAAAACTTTCTTCCATTTGTAAACTTTCAACTCTCTTTTGCAATTAGGACAACCTTAGATTGAGACAAGCATGAAAACCATAATATAAAGACTGGTGAAACCTGGACTGAAATTATAAACTGGAAATGTAAGTAAGAGAAACCTTAATTTGGGTTTCCAACAGGGAAAGAAGTGTCAGCTTAGGTCAATTCTATAGCTTACTAGAAACACTCAGCATCGAGTGCTGTATCGCATCAGCGCTCACTTGCATGCAGAACGTCCATGGTGACAGGCCTTGTTTGCTCCAAAGATCTGGTTTAATAGATTGTGAAAATAAATCTAAATAGGAATAATTAATGGAAAATGGCTTTAAAGGACAATTTCATCAAAACGTGGAGAGTGCATACAAATTACCATTATTTTAATTGTTATATGAAAAATATGACATTGTTAGAGAAGCAGTTGTTCCGGTCTGATGAGTTTGCTGCCAGATATCTACGTTTGTACAGTTGGATGCAGTTACAACGTGGGAACCTTCCTGAGATGGTAAGGGCAGTTGGCTGCTGCAAACATCCGACTGAAAGCCCAAGAACCTAACACCAGCTTCCAGTCAAGGATGTTTACAGTAGCCCTGACTGCCAACGGGGCCTGAGGGTATGCAGCACCTGTGAACACAGAGTTCAGTTAGTTCTTACAAATCAAAGTTGCAAACATCTGGTCTACAGGAGAAACAGGAGGAAACACACTGGAGGTCTTCTTTACAAACCACAATCGGGACATCTTTTTGTTCTTTTTAAAATGTTTAAACATTTTTGTAGTTGGCCTTTAATCAGCCTATATCATTCGTTCTTGAGCTAAATGACCGACTTTGGGACCGTCTTCTGCTGTAGGGGACGAGCTATCCGACTGCAATGCTCATGTTGCTCCTGTCTTAAATTACAGGAAATTCTAGTATCTTTTGTGTGTCTGGTGTACAGAGGTAGCAGACAGAAAACTGGACCTCCTGATGTAGTTGGTCCTAAAATAAAACTACTTAAAAGTCAGTGCTTTCAGTAAAGTGGATCTGAATGCCAGGGTAATGTAAAGCAAAAAAATAAAGCAATGTAAAATGTCTTATCAAAATGTGACATAACTCTCCTGTACAAAACTAATACTTTGTTAAAGCACCCCTTGATTCATTTTTAGCGCTCGGTCTTCTATGGAAGGAGTATACCAGGAGCAGCCCACTCTACGCTGCAAAAGTTCCCCAAAATCTTCTTCGGGTGACCCCTTAGATTTTCTGTTCTAGACTCTGGCTAATCCATTCCTAAACGTTTTATTCTCCTGAGGACACTTTTGCAGTTTTGGGTGTATGCTTGGATTCACAGTGAAGCTGAAAACTGAAATCCCTCCTTATCTTACAACTTTTAGCACACACCTGAAGGCTTTGGTTTAAAACTGGCTTAGGAACTTTTCATAATTTCTTCAACCTTGACAAAAAAACCTCAGCTCCATCTGAAAAATAGTAAGTCCACGGCATGATGCTGCAACTGCCATGTTTCACTGTGGATGTCATGTGTTTTTTTTAGTTATCTCCAGTGATTTTGTTGTTTGTTTTTAACCAAACATACATTTTGGAAGTTTGGTCCAAATGTTCAGGTGTAGTTTTATCAGACCACAACACATTCTCCCACATTGTGCTGGGAGATTGTAGGGAGGCCTGGATGTCTTTAAAAGAATGTTGCAACCGTGCTCTTTAGTCCAGACATACTGAGGACACAGGAGCTCTTTGTCAAATGTAGAACACAACCATTACTTGCTGTAAATTTCTGCAGCTGCTTCAGAGTTTCTGTCAGTCTCTTGGCATCCTTTCTGATCAGTTTCAGGTTTTCCCAGAATTTCCTACAATGAGGAGACCCCAAGAAAGACCAAAAACTCTTAACTATGAAATATACAGGGGTTGGACAATGAAACTGAAACGCCTGGTTTTAGACCACAATAATTTATTAGTATGGTGTAGGGCCTCCTTTTTGCAGCCAATACAGCGTCAATTCGTCTTGGGAATGACATATACAAGTCCTGCACAGTGGTCAGAGGGATTTAAGCCATTCTTCTTGCAGGATAGTGGCCAGGTCACTACGTGATACTGGTGGAGGAAAAACTTTTTCCTGACTCGCTCCTCCAAAAACACCCCAAAGTGGCTCAATAATATTTAGATCTGGTGACTGTGCAGGCCATGGGAGATGTTCAACTTCACTTTCATGTTCATCAAACCAATCTTTTCACCGGTCTTGCTGTGTGTATTGGTGCATTGTCATCCTGATACACGGCACCGCCTTCAGGATACAATGTTTGAACCATTGGATGCACATGGTCCTCAAGAATGGTTGGGTAGTCCTTGGCAGTGACGCGCCCATCTAGCACAAGTATTGGGCCAAGGGAATGCCATGATATGGCAGCCCAAACCATCACTGATCCACCCCCATGCTTCACTCTGGGCATGAAACAGTCTGGGTGGTACGCTTCTTTGGGGCCTCTCCACACCGTAACTCTCCCGGATGTGGGGAAAACAGAAAAGGTGGACTCATCAGAGAACAATACATGTTTCACATTGTCCACAGCCCAAGATTTGCGCTCCTTGCACCACTGAAACCGACGTTTGGCATTGGCATGAGTGACCAAAGGTTTGGCTATAGCAGCCCAGCCGTGTATATTGACCCTGTGGAGCTCCGGACGGACAGTTCTGGTGGAAACAGGAGAGTTGAGGTGTACATTTAATTCTGCCGTGATTTGGGCAGCCGTGGTTTTATGTTTTTTGGATACAATCCGGGTTAGCACCCGAACATCCCTTTCAGACAGCTTCCTCTTGTGTCCACAGTTAATCCTGTTGGATGTGGTTCGTCCTTCTTGGTGGTATGCTGACATTACCCTGGATACCGTGGCTCTTGATACATCACAAAGACTTGCTGTCTTGGTCACAGATGTGCCAGCAAGACGAGCACCAACAATTTGTCCTCTTTTGAACTCTGGTATGTCACCCATAATGTTGTGTGCATTTCAATATTTTGAGCAAAACTGTGCTCTTACCCGGCTAATTGAACCTTCACACTCTTCTCTTACTGGTGCAATGTGCAATCAATGAAGACTGGCTACCAGGCTGGTCCAATTTAGCCATGAAACCTCCCACACTAAAATGGCAGGTGTTTCAGTTTCATTGTCCAACCCCTGTATATATCTCTTCAGGTTTCAAGATGCCACAAGTCAGCTGGAGGGCATCACTTAGGAGAGGGACGTCAGGGTTTTCCCCTTGGATCTGTTACCTCCCAAACCCATCTCAGATAAGCAAAAAAAATAAAAATAAAAAAAATTGATGGATGGATGGTTCAAGGTTGTTATGGAAGATCCATACGAAATCAAATTTCAAGAGGCATACCTGTTAAATCCCTGACTTGAAATACAAAAATCCCCATTTCCAAGCACAAATTGAACACAGCATTAATTACCTTTGTATTGATTTTGTGAATAATTGGTACTAAAAGTCATATGAGTAACAAAAAGCAGAACCAAAAACCACTGGAGGAACATGTACCACGGTCTAAGAACTAGTTATCAAGAAAATATGACTCAACAATGAAGTTTACATGGTTTTGTATTAATAACAGTGGTAATGATGAATAAAAACGGTTTCATCAGGCAAATTCAAAGTAAGGTTAAAGAGTTAAAATCCCTGACCACTACCGCTCTGAATGACCCCACCCCACCATTACGTTCATACAGTGATGAACACGTTCAGTGCAGCTTTCCCTCCCTGTTTTACTACAAACAACTAAATGCTGAGCAGCCACCAGCATAAAAGCATAGTTAATGATTTCCACCCTGTTTTCTGTCTTTGTTGTCTTGTAAGCATCATTTCAGCATGTGACATTCCACACCCTTTACTCCCCAACACACACACAAACACACACGCACACACATACACACTCATTTACCATGTAAACACAGGTTGTCCTTTCTGTTTAGCCATCATACACACTCCCACAGCTCAGCATATGTACACACACCTAATCACTTCTTCACACGCAAATGAGTGTAGAGGACTCCCATCATGCCCTGTCTGACCCTCCTCCCCAAAGCTAAATGCTTGCTTCCTGTTTCTTCTTCTTCTTCTCTAAAGGAAAAAAGGCACAGGTTGGAAACCAGCTGTGTGTGCATGCATGTCTTTGTGACCTTCAGAATGTGTGAGATAGGACAAGTACACGATAAAACATGTATGTGAGTGATAGAGCTGGAGAGCATGTAATCACATGTGTGTACTGAGCTGAGATAAAGTTAGGAATGCCTTTTCTGCTTTGTGGCTCCTCCTCCTCCTCCATTTACAAAGAACTCGAGTATCAAGCAGCTGTTGAGCCAGCAAAATGACTTCAAGCTGGAATTGTTGCATGTAGGACACCATTTACCAAAGGGCAGAACAGGACAAAAACCTAGTGAGGAAATGGCTCTGTTTTGAATTATGAGTGAGATTCATCTAGGATGGGGAACTTGCTAGTATTACTAACTTGTGCGTCTGAATGAACCAAAGAGTGGAAAGCAACATGCATCAATGGGAAAAAGAAAGAATACTGTCTGTCATTTATATGTATGCTCTCTAAAGATCCACATTAAAAATAATAAATAATTCCAAATTATTATTTTTTTTATAAAATTATAAATACCTTCCTCTCTTTGTTAAATCATAGCTAGTAACTAAGCCTTTGGGAAATAAAAATAAATCTGAAAACATGTATGATCCTTACTGACAAAATTTCACCATGCTTGGAGAACAACAAACACAGCATATCAGCACAAACATCACAACATTAAAGCACGGTGGTGGAGTCATAATGAATTCAGTTTTGGTTTTTTTTGGCACTTAGTAGTTAATGAGGTAGCCGTTAACGGAAGAAAATATGCTAACTGCTTGTATGCTCCCCACAGAACCCCCATTTAAATTAATCCAAACTATTCACTTTAGGCATAATTACTTTCTTCTCTTTGTTATATTTGTGATCTTTATTAAATGTTCCCCATTTATTAAAAAAACCTGACATAGCATATCAGCACAAACATCATATCAACTGCCAAGCATGGTGGTGGAGGGATGTTAATGAGGACTTGCTCTTGCAATCACTGACTGATGAGTTAGCTTGTTGGGTCTGGATGTCTTAATTTTTATTGAAACTGAGGGCATGAAAGAGCTATATGTGCTGCGAAGATACTATGTGCTCATAAGCTCTCCACGGAATCCCACTTCAAAAAAGCTTTCATACCCAGCCTCTGAGCATTCGGGAAATAATCCCTAGTGAGAGTAAATTGGAAAACATAAACTTTCCAAAGACTTCTTTATTCAGTTCGCTAAGAATATTGTGTTTAGAGAAAACCAAACACAGCATTTCTGTAGAAACACCTCATTACAACTGTAGCACAGTGGTGGATTGGTGTTGATTTGGGCTGAATCTTGCAGCCACCCTGACTGGAATGTTGGCTTGTTGGTTCAATCTGGATGTTTTTATTTATATCCAAACTGAAGTTACTGCGTGCAGAGAAGACACTAACGGCTCATAAGCTCTCAATAGAACCTCACAGAAACCCACTTCAAACTGTCAAGCGTGGTGTTGGAGTGGTGTTGATCTGGGCTTGCTCTTGGAGCTAACTAGCTATAAGCTCGTCTGTTTGTTCCAAACTTCTTTATATTTATCCAAACTGAAACTGCTTAGCATTATCTACTGCAGAGAAGATATTAGCTCCTAATAAACTCCCAACATAACCCCACACCTTTCATACCCAGTGCCCTAGTGTTTGGTAAATGTCCCCTTATATTAATAAATCTAAATCTTCATCTGATTTTCTATTATTCCGAATAAACCAACCAACTTCCCCTCCAGAGCACAGTTACTCTCTTAAATTAAATCAAGAGTACAAGTTGTTGAGGTTTAGTGACAAAACAGATGCTACATTTCAACAACATTAACAAATTACAGTGAATCTCCTGTCCACATCCACCCACATAGTGAGTGTTTATTAAAAAGAAATGTACACTTGTGTCCTGTTTGTCATATGTGAACTTGTGGGCACTATTCTCTCCCAGGTCACTTAGGGAACAAAGCAAACTTTATCAGGACATTACAATCCTACATTCCTCAGATTCCTTGCACTTAGCAACTGGCTAACACACAGAGTGGACAGAGAAAGAGGAGGAGGAGGAGGAAGGCAAGCGGAAGACAGAGGAGGGGGGAGAAAGGCAGGGCAAATAAAAGCAGGTGTACACACTCGTTTTTAGTCTTTCCTCATAAAGTCTGCTGGGGGTCTGAATGGAATCTGCAGTGTTGCCTAAAAGCCAGGCAGCATGCAAGAAGAAACAAAAGCAGGTCTTGAGATAACGGTTTGCCCAAAGTGTTGTGGAGAAATGTGTGCATTTCTTTCTGGGTGGAGCTCAGTTAGTAATTTAACCTTGTAGCAAAGAATGTATTGATAGCTGAGCATTCTGGTTTTGTAAAACATAAAAAACATCATTGTAATTATTGCCACATTGTTTTTTTTCCAGATCAAGCGGAAGACAAAATTCAGGACAATGACAGAATGATGAACCAAAAAAAATCCTAATCAGTACCTTGTTTGTTGCAACTTCAACTCTCTGAGGCTTGAAATTCACTAATAAAAACAATATTCTTCGTCAGTCAGGTTAAACTTCAGTAGGTAGCTAAAAAAAGGACTGATGACAGTGATGTATACGTTGCATCATTGATTTGTGGGTAGATGATTACATTTTTCAGGTCTATAGATAACTCATAAAATAATGGAAATGTTCAGATTGTTCATTAAGCAAAGTTAAAAAGCTGAAACCAGATCGTCCTGTGGTGAAGGAAAGTAGATATTGTATACATCAGTCGATGTTAAATTATCCCATATCTAAAGACTGTTAATATATTCAACTTCCCGAAGCCGTCTGTTTTAACGTGAAACTTAGCGTGCTGTTGTACATTCTTAAAAGTTGCTCCTTTCTCCTGATTAGTCACCTAAAGCCATCTTTTTTGTAAAGAGTAAAAACCTATATTTTAACAGGTCATCCATTTTGTACAATACTCAGACAACGTATATGATCAAATACTCCATGTTTTCAACACAACACAACACCTTCCTCCTGCATTTACATTTGGCATTTCTGCCCCAGACACATCTGACCAATAAGGTTGTGGTTCACTTGCAGTTTTCTCTGTATGAAAAGAAACTGAACTAAAGGAAAAAGCTCCAAGTTAACAAATCTATCTATCTATTTCAGAACAAAAGAAAATTAATTATAGAGGTAAAAATGCCCTTAAATAATATACTATTAGAAAAGTGGCAAAGAGATGCATGTTAAATGGCAAAAAACTGCATGCAGCTCTCGTGTGCTCTTCTAGGAATTGTTAAAAATGTCAAAAGTAAACACAATTCAAAAATCTGTGCAACTGACCTATCAGAAAAAGTGTCTACCAGCATTTGCATGACCCAGCAGCTCCTGATTTGATAAAGTCTCAAATCTTGATATAGCTTGCTGACAAAACAGCTGTGGCAGTCTGGTGGGAACAAACCTCTTCATGTGGCAGAGAAAAGAGCCTGAGTACTTAGCTATTGTTAAATGGTTGTGTTGTTTCAGAAAAGCTGAAGAAATCGAAGATTTTAGCTTATCCATCAATGAGGAAGCTGCAAAATTAAACTGACACATTTGACTGACTGAACGAAACATTTTAAGGGTTTTTCTCAAGGCGGTGAACAGAAATTAAGAACAAAGTGAGGGGAAAATTCCCGAATTCATTTTCTCTCAGAGATGCACCTATGATAAAACAAAGTTGCTTTCTTTTAGTTCTTACTATGTCAAGATATCTAAAAACAGTCATCAATTTCTTGGCAATGAAAAAGAAATAAACAAGGCAAGGCAAAAAATCCCCAGAACTGAACCCATATTGTGTTTCCAAACATTTATGAATGAGAACTATTAAAGAAGCTGAAACTTTACCCAGGATGCACAACACTGACATGATTCCTCGCACAATAAGTGTATCACAGAATCAATCGTCTTCACCAGAGAAGCTTTTTATGTGAGGTTACTTCTTAATCCTGGAGGTTTTCCACATTACAACTAAAAATGTCAGTGTATTTTATTGAATTTGTATAAACTAGACCAAAACAGAGTAGTGGACAATGATGAAGTGGATGAAGTGGAAAGAAAATGGCAAGTTGTTTTCTTAAAAAGCAATCACTTTTTAGAACATTCATTCACTGCAATTAGACCAGCAAAACATTTGGGCTACGTTTCTGTTAACTTTGCAGAAATTCTAACCCATCCTTTGCAAAATAGTTCATGCTCAGTCAGGCTGGATGGAGAACTTCTGTGAACAAGGAATTTTGTTGGTTGCTTCTCTGAATAATGCTCTCCTTGAACAACATAAATGTTTAGGTGGAAGTCCTTGTCTTGGTACATTTGAAGGTGTGCCATATTCTTTCCATTTCAACAATGCTCCATGAGATGTTAAAAACCTGAGCTGAGATTAATTTGTCCACTAATGAGGTGACTTCTTTAATTGGTAGTTCTTGTTTAAGGGTATCAATAAAACGGGCTGAAAGCATATGCGTGCCACATTTTTCAGATTCTAAGATTGTAATAAAAAAAAGAAAACCATGTACAATTTTTCTTCCACTTCATATTGTGCACTACTTTGTCTTGTTTATCATAAAATCCCAACGAAAGTTTGCGGTTACAACATCACAAAATATAGAAAGGTTGAAGGGAAATACTTTTGCAAGGTGTTGTGAGAGAAACATTTGCTGCAGTCATTCTGCTGATTTCTTACAGTCTTCTGTCACGCTCTAAAGTCTGAACTATTGTCTAAAGAGTCCATTAACTTAAAGTAAATTTATGCTTCATGGTCTCTTTTGGGGGAGCAATATTTTGATGTTCACTCTTGGGATAATAAACCTCATAGTGGAAATGAACATAACGTGCAAAGGTCTAATTCTTCTCTATATATACTGTAGCAGCTTTGACAACCAGATTTTTTGCATTATGTCTGATCTCATTTACATGCTCCTGTTTAAGTATTATGAGCAACCAGAATGGATCTCCATCACATGATCTCCAACTGTTGAACAGGCACCATAGAAAAGTCTGGAGAAATTTGCACATACTCCAGGGATTCTGTCAAAAGGCTATTGTCAACTCTGTGTGGTAACAGAGGTGACAAGGAGTTCATAGCTGATATACAAACGGTTACAATTACTACAAAGGTAACTTTAAAAATGATTGGTATTCTCTGTGTTTGTGTGTTTGTTATTCACCTCAAGAGGCACAAATATACCACAAATACACACAAGTCACAGTTTGGCAGGTCTGGGTTGGCAATGCATCAAAAGGGTGAACAATTGAAGTTTCATTACCAAATAGTTGAAGTCATATATTTTCTCCTGAGCATTGTTTATGGCTGCATTGTTTTACAAGGCATTTGTTTGGTTTTCATAAAGTATGGTAATATTTTTTTCCTGTTTAAATTGAAGTGATTTATAAACTTTTGGTGATGGAAAAAAGGTTTTGATGGCTATCGATAAAGATTTACAGTTTAAATCCACCAGCTCCATCTCAGACTTGGCAGGTCTTGGTTAGCATGTTCATGTTAAAGTACAATTAGAAACTGAAAAGATGTGACTTCAGGTTTACCAAGAAAGAGTTTATTCTCTAGAAATACCTAGGCAGCATAACTTAAGTCTGCAAAGCTGTATATAAATGAAGCACAAGACCTCTGAAAGAGATAGAAGAGAGCAAAGTAGAGATGTTTAGCCATAACAGACACCTGCAGGTGTGGAGAAAGACACACACACCATATCAGCACAAGGATGTCAAGATTGGTGGTGGAGGGCTGATGATCTGGGCTTGTTATGCAGCAAGAGAGCTTTGCAGTCACAGAGTGGACCATGCAGTCCTCTGTATATCAATGTATTCTAGGGTCAACTGTGAGGCCATCTAACAGCTGAAGCTAGACCCAAACTGAGTCACCAACAGGACAATGATCTAAAACCCCTTCAGCAAAACTACAACAGAATGGCTAAAATAGAAAAGAATAAAGGTATTGCAATAGCCCAGTCAAAGTCCAGACGTCAACTTGCCTGAAATACTGTGCAAAACCTCAAGTCTGCAAAACAAATGAACTAAAGCAATGCTATAAAGAAGAATGGACCACAGTTTCTTCTACAATGTTGCTTCAGAGCAGCAAACTGAACTTTTATTGAGGTGCTCACACTTGCTGATAACCACATAATCAAGTTCATTTAATAAGCAACACTTTCCTGCTGTTTTTCATCTTAAATTCTGTGGAAGCAGCAAGGGCCAAATTATTTTTTTCTGTGACCATAAAACACAAAAAAAGCATCAAAATTAGGGTGAAGATGCGAGAATTTAAAGAATTTTACAGCTTATGAAAAACCTATTTATAATATACAACACATACTGACAAGAGACATCGCTAGCTCCAATAGCAACCAAAGTGAACTCTGAGGACTTCCAACCTCACACTGATTGGTGACTGAGTAACTACATTACTTAACTGTCAAGATGTATCCTTCACTCAGAAGGTCAATGCTAAGCTTGGAGGATTTAGCACTTACAGGCTCAATTTGGCCCATTCTATAGTCAGATTATTTCAGGTGTCCAACATCTTGATTTTGAGACATAGTTTTCATACATGACACTTAATTATAGGAGTTTTCATGACAGTTATTGTAACAAAATCCAAGTCACATTCAAAAAGTGCCTTCATAATCAGCTTTTCTTCAAGCCTCTGATCTTCATAAGCAGCACCTTCACAGGCAGAATGTGTGCATCTGCAGTTTTCCAACAACTTTCCATTCTGCATCTGTTAGCTCAATCCTGCCCTCTGCCTCTGGTTCTCTTTCTGACAAGGTGACCTTGTCCATCTGTCTCAGTCAGCAGCTTAACAAATTAACCGATATTCCGGCCAGGGTCCTGAATAATTGCTGAGCCCGTGGCCCGTGAAACCAGAACTCCCAATATTAACCCCGTTGACTCGCTAAGAATGAAATAGGCGAGTTAATGTTCCTCGACACCGGAGGGTGTGGGGTACATGATCCTTGCACTAAATCCTGTTTTGCAATAAAGTTAGGAAAGTTCATCGTAGACCTCTGTATTTGACCTGTGATCAGCAATGCTAGCTTACCTAAAACCTAATCAGTAACAAGTACAATCATTTCTGGGTGTTTTACATCTGTCAGACTTTGTCTCCAAATAAAAGTCTAGCACAAAAGCGGGGGAAAGCTGAAGAGGCAAACAGTGTCAACAAAAACACAAGCTATAATTGTTTTAGGATAATCTTTTGGCCAACACTGCTTTAGCCATGCTCAGGATATTCTTCCTCTGATTCTTGCAGGACAATTATTGCATCACTGCCTACTGGCCAATATTGGTATTTCAGCATTTTTGTTAGAATTTGTGACAAAGAGAGAAAAGAAATTTTGCAGTTCAGTCGTAAATACTAAAATCCTGGCAAATAAAGTTTTTTGTCAACATAGTGGTAAAAACGTGATGCCTTTGAGGTTCACACAATCAGGTTTCAAACTCAGGGCTAATATTTCTAAAAGTCATTTATGATAAACCTAATTTTCAGGGTGGGCTGTGGACTCAAGGTTCTAACGTGTAATATTAAAAACAAAATGCAGAGATACCAGTGCCAGAGCAATAGACTTTTCAATCTACAATCTCTCTGCTACATTCTCATACTACTCTCCAATTCTGTGTTTCTTGCTGTTATTTCAACTTTTAACATTATGTACTCTCTCTGTTTTTTCTCTTCCTAGAAGCCACATCTGGCTCTGTTTCATATTCTAGACTTGAAAACTGGCTAAGAGTTCATCTGATTAGCCGTCTTTCTCTCCTAGATGAAGCCACTAAAGGAGCTAATACTATTGATGTTTTACTTTTCTTTCTTATAGAAAGTACCCCTGGATGAGTGCTTCTGTGTTCTTTTGGTGCCTCTACTCTGTTCTCTCAAACCCCCAGTTGGTCGTGGCAGATGGCCGCTCACACTGAGCCTGGTTCTGCTGGAGGTTTCTTCCCATTAAAAGGGAGTTTTCCTTTCCACTGTCGCTACATGCTTATCCAGGAGGAGTGAATGCTGCAAGTCACTGACTCGATGCAATCTGCTGGGTTTCCTTAGATAGAAAAATGTTTTAACCAATTTTAATAATAAACTGAATTTCACTGCACTGTTTAATAATTAGATTCATTGGAATGTATGTACCTGACTTGAGATCTGTATGATTTGATTGAATCGACTATTTAAAGTGCCTTGAGACGACGTGTGTTTTGAATTGGCGTTATATAAATAAAAAAACTGAATTGAAGAACACTGCATTATTTTCTTTCAGTAAGAAAACTTTTCAGCACACAGCTTAAGTGTCCTGGCGACACGATCAGGACATCAGGGAACAGAAAAACTGTAAAAGTTTCCCCCTTGGTTCCTCGCTCCAGCTGATGTCTTGACTGCAGAAATTATGCAATGGGCAAATTGAAGTTTTAACCTAGATTACATAATATCAAATATTGGTTATGCCCACATAACCAATATTTTCCATTTGCTTCAGTTTGAGGTCAAACTGTGCTGTACTTTAGATTTCTTAGAATAGGTTGATTAAAATAGAACAGGGTTTTGCCTTCCTCCCCTGTTTCCACTCCAGTCATGAGTTTTACTCCAGATCCCCTGCCCTGTTGCAGGATGGGCCGAGAATGCAGGAAGTGGCTCCTGCCGTCTCCATGGCAACCCTGAGGTCAGACCCGGGAGGCCGGAGACCCCTCCTCAAACACAAAGAGCTCGAAGGCCTAGATCAACACAAACAACCCGGCAAAAACACACACACAAACACATACACACATACATGTCCATGCACAACAGCAAGCACAGTTACAAGACATGAGCTACACTCCACTCCGCAAACTAAAGCATTTCCTGCACAATCCTCCATAGCAACGACATACTTTCAAAGAGCTGCATGAAAACGTCTGTGAGGCATCGGCGAAGAAGCACTATTGGAATGTATGGGATCTGATAATATACCTTGTGTTCCACTATGGATCCACATTTTATGTAAGGAAAAAGGAAATCTGTAGGGATTTACATTCAGAAATATAACTAGGACCATTTGCAACATAGTTCACAGTGATATCAAAACAAATATTTTTTATCAAATTAGCTGGTATATTATCAGAAGTACTGATCAGCTACAGGATTTTCTGTACCAAAGAAGATGGACCGTTAAACTTCCCCATGAATCTTCCCCACAGAGTAAGAGATTTACCTCAGCCACCCACATCTCCGCCTGGGAACCAAAGCGACCTTCATCCCAAGGGAGGAAAGACACAAACAGTGCAGAAAGCTTATGTTTTACACACCCATCACACATTACTTTTAATAAGTGATCTACTCAAGAACAGGATAGTTGAACTTTTACTTCTGGATGGTTGTTCTTCTTTAGGAAACAGCAACACAATCTGAGATAAATGAAATACAACTATGTAGTATATTGTCCTAAAAAGAGTAGGCCCTATGCGTACATGATCCTCAACATCACTTTGTTGTACAAATGTCTGCATCTTAATAGTAAAAACTGCATGCAAAATAAGGTTCATGGGGGGAGTGTTGGCCCAGTGATTAGAGAGCAGGGCATTTGCATCCTTTAGAGGCCACAAGTACCCTGGTATAAATCCCACAGCCAGCCACTCTGGGTCCCTGAGTAAGACCCTAAGCCCAGAGCTAAGCACCAGAGCAGTTTTTGCATAAATGCTGCCATGGGTGAGCCCTTTGTCACTGTTTATGTATGAATCTAGATATATAGCTACTCATTTAGAATTGATTCCAGGTTTGACCAGTTTATATATTATGTTTTTTCCACTTTTCTCAATCCAAGGTAGTCCTAATACTTAAAAAAAACAACTTTTTTTTTCCTTTTTTGGGAAACAGAAAAGAAGATTTATGAAACTAAAACTGTGTTTCACAAAATTTCTGTTTAGAGTAGAAACATTCAGTCCATGTTTAATTCGTTTAAGTAACTTAGATTTTGAAATAATCAAATGAAATTCAGACTCCTTAAAAGCCTGTTGAATAGCCCTAGGGTTTTACGATACGCTGGAACCTGTGAATCAGATGTCTTCTTCGGTGTCAGCCATGTTTCCATCTTTCTTCTGTGACTACACTTTGTAAAACATAGAGGACACCCACTCCCCATTGATTACCCTGGCAAATAAACGACAGAAAAGTTGTCTGGGGTGCATCTGATAGGTAACTGTTTTTATTTTTTGTGTGAGTGCAGTGTGGTTGAAAGGTTGTTGAGGTTTGACTGCATTAAACATGCTTACCAAGCCTGGAAAAGATTTCATTTTTAATGTACAGGCTGTATCTATTATCCTCAGAAGCTGGAAGTTGGATCTGATAATTATGTCACACTAAACATAATTGTGTCACAGCTGCAAGTCAAAAACAGTGGAATTTCATATGTCCTGTTCAAAGTGACCAGAAAAGCTTCCATTAGCCTTTTATGCTAACAGTAGTTCACATTTATCAGCATTTTATGCTTATAACGAACAACCAGCCAATAACAATGCATTCCTCCATATTTTAAACACCAAAGGAACATGTTAACAAATCACTAGTAGTGTGAATAAACTTCTTATGTCTGCAGCTATTTTTCTGTTTTTTAAGCACAGCAGCCATTTTGGATTTTGAGGTTGGGGTTGCTCGGGGACCTCCGATTTTCCACATTTTGAGTTCAGTGGTCATTCTGGTTGATTTTTCCAACTTGGAAAAATACACACATAAAAGGTTGTGGCCAGCCTAGCAATAGATGCTGATTTGCTAATGCGATTTTAACAATGCCAACTAATTTTAACTTTATTTTAACTGAACAATTAAAAGTAACAAACATGGATCATAAAGAAAAGATGTGCTCAAGGTTCACTGCAGTAGTTTTGAATCCAAAAGATTATCTCCAGTTCTGCATCAAAGTAGGTGGTACCCAACCTTTATCTGATTTTCACTCAACTCAAAACAAAAAACGTATCAGAAGATGAGGTTTTTGTTGCTGTGTTAATAGGCTGACAACAGTTGGAGCTTTCAGTTTTGATGCATTTTATGAACAATTAATGAAACCCTGGTTGGTTGGCTGATTGATTGCTGCATCACTAAATTGTTGAAAAAGTTTGATATCAGTGATCCTTCAGATCCTTCAGGTAACTGATGTAGCAATAATAAGTGCACAGGGCAAAAGAAAGAAATAATGCTTCAAACACAAACTACTCAAAAGAGAAGCACAACACATGTAATTGAACTAGGAAATAGAGCTTGTGGCCAATTATGCTGCGTCCCAGTCAATGAATTCAGAACTCGGATTACTGAATGAAGTTGCACCCATCTTAACATGCACTCAGTGACCAGAACCACTACAAGCACCAAAACAAATGTATTCCTCAGTAATTTGGACTTTCAAGCACTGTAGCAACATGTACAACAAAGGAGGCGTTTCAGTACTGTGGGAAAGATTTAATTAGATACAAAGTAAGTGCAAGTATTTTATAAACTCTTTTTATTGCAGTTATTAAGAAGTTTTCACTTCTTGGCATATTGGACTTAGTAGTCAGGGTTGGTGAGAAATCTCTACGTTTTCCACCTAATAACATTTGAAATTAAACATTTCTTGGTGATTGTCATTGGTCAGAACTTTCACAGACTGAGAGAAATGCATTTTCTCAGAATGTCAGCTTTCGCTTAAAGCCAACTCGGATTATCTTGTTATCATTAGAACAGTTTTTAGTGCACTGAGATGAAACAATTTGTTTTAACCTGCAGCTCATGAAATGTTGCAAGCATAGAACGAGTTTTTCTCTCTTTCATTTGTTTAACCAATTCAACCAGTTGTTTCAAGAAACTAAAAAAACTGACTAAGTCCAAGTCCGGTTGTGGCCTAATACTGTTTTAAAATGTGGTGGTTCTTAAACCCTCTATATTCTACGGTGGTTCCTGTTACAAAACGCTTGAGAACGAATGCAATAAAGCAACCCACAGTTTTGAGTCCGAACCGACTGTCTTAACATTGGGTGTAAATAGTGAGAACATAGGGAATAATTCATTCTCCAAGTTTTATGCATACTTTATTTTATTTCTCGTTGATTTTTGTATGTCTAATGCAAATATGCAAAAGCAGTCCTAAATTGCCTTCTCTACTTCGGAGCTCGGCGTTAAAGCAGTATGGGGTAATTTAACTCCTAGCGGCCGACAGCTGGTTCAGTTCTGCGCATCTTTGGGTTTCAGGATGGTTTTAAACCTTTAAGCTGCAGCTTTTATTCTTTTTCTGCTTTTTTTTTTACCAAACTGTGACTGAAATGTAAAGAGATCTGCTGAGGGTCAGGTGATAAACTCACACAGCGTGAACAAGGAACATTCATTAAAGTTAAGAATTTTAAAAATAATAAATATTTATATGTGTAGGCTATTACCTTTAGATGTGTCCTTGTTTTCGGCATAGAAGCGCCTCTCCTGTCCTGACTGGGACTGCTCTCTGTCAGCTGTCGAGGTTTTTGTAGAAGAAACGTTGGAAGGGGTCCAGCCCCTCGCTTTTTTCCCCACTGACTGATGTAAAGTTATTTTTACACAGCAACTAACTGTTTCCTGAAAAGCGGATGAAGAAACAACTCCAGAAAAGTTAGGTCTAGAAATTATGAGACGCACGGCTAACATTTGGTACATCAAAAGTATCTAATTTAAATATATTATTTTAAGAGTTTTTAGCTTTTTTGTTTTTTATTTTTTTCCTTTGGTCGTGGTACGATTAGTTTTATTTTGAAAGAAAATGCTTTACATCCGGAATTGTCTGGTGTGATGCGTTTAACTTGGAGCACCTTGGATTCTCACCTTGGGGACGCAAAGGATAACGCACACAGGGGCGTGTGCATGCACACGCACACGACTCCAATGTGACGTCATTATTTTAAATACTGACTTTTTCCCTGAAATAATCCCGCTCCAATTCACACAGGTTACACATGCCTACTTCACCTCCAGGCCTGTGATTCTTCCTATTCTTATGCTAACATGTATACGCTTTCATCCAACACTTCCAACCAAGAAAGAAAAGATAAACAAGCAACTAACTAAATAACTAGGATCAGATCCACGTCTGTATAGTGAGGATGGACTATGGGGCAGATTGTGTCACCTTGGAGAAGCTGCTTTTGTCCTTCAAACGGCTGACTGTTGGGAGGTCAACAGTGCACTGATGTCCTTTTCTTTCTGCACTGATCAGCTTACAGTGAGTCAGTAGCCTGTCTCAGTTTCTGTGCAGGATTCTGCAGCTTGCAGGGTTAGCTATGAAGAGACACTTCTTTAGTCATACAATAAACCGCAAAAGCATACAGATCCCTGATAAAATTCCAGTTTACTCACATCTGAAAAACTAAGACCCTGATAAGTCCTTTACAGTGACATATATCTTGTACTATTAAACTGAAAAACAAATCTGCTAGGTAGGGAAATATAGAAAAATAAAAAAGGTGCTGTGACCTGGTTGTACTAATTTGTCAAAACATATTTTGATTTAATTTCAGTATTTAGAATGACGGCAATTTACACCAGCAAATCTTGTGAATCTGATGAATCTGAAATAAAGTGCAGCTTTCCTTGTAGAATTTTTCTGACATTTGCTAGTTTGCAAAGGTTAAAGGTTACACAGAGTCACTCTGGCGAAGGATAAAAAACATGCCGACAGCATCATATACAGTCATATTCAATAAATTAGAATATTATTGAAAAGCTTATTTATATCAGTGACTCAATTCACTAAGTAAAATACATTATATATACAGACTAATGTTTTAAAGCCTGTATTTCTGTCAATTATAATGATTTTTCGCTTTTTAATTATATTTATTCAACAGTGTTTACTGATTAAGATTCACAAAATAAATGTATATTAAAAAAAATTATATCCTCAGCACAGTTTTCATATTTTGTCCCTTGCACAGGTTGATGGTCCCTAATAAACAAGAGCAAAGCCAAACAAATAAAGATAAAACAGCATAACAAGATTAACAGTTACACCATTGTTCAATATTGTATCTTTGGTTTTCCAGTAACCATGCTTTTGGGTTTTTGGTGAATAAACTGAGAGTTGGGGGTTCACATTTTATTTGGTATGGATGTGAGAACATCTTGCTTTATTCTCTGTATTTCTGGACTAAGAAATAGGGCTGCAAGACAGTAAACCTTTCTCCAATGAAAACAGCCAGGCCTGGCTAAAATCTCTCAACATCTTCCTGGTATAACATGTTTAGGTGTAAAGAGACCCAACTGGAACTGTTGGGGAGTGTCACCAAAAAGAACTCCCTTTGAAACATGGGGGTGGCAGAATCATGATCTGGGGTTACTTTTTATCCAATGGAGCTTGACTTTTTATCAAAATGGATGAGCAGTTCCAAATACCAGTCAGTTTTGACCCAAACCTTTAGGTGTCCCCTCCTTGAACCGCCACCTTAACGTGGTGGAGAGGTTTGAGTGCTCAAATGATCCTAGAGGCTATGTTGTCTGGGGCTTAAATGCCCCTGGTAGGGTCTCCCATGGCAAACAGGCTCTGGGTGACAGATCAGACAAAGAGCTGTTCAAGACACCTTCATGAGGACTAAAAAATCGAGGCACATGATGTCGGCCGGTACGGCGGAGCCGGGGTCCCACCCTGGGGAAGGAGCCTGAGATTGTGCGGGAGGTTGAGAGATATTGACTAGAAATAGTCAGGCTCACCTCCACGCACAGCATGGGCTCTGGAACCCAGCTCCTCGAGACAGGCTGGACTTTCTTCTACTCTAGAATGGCCCGCAGGGAAAGGCGGCGAGCTGGGGTGGGTTCATTTGTTGCCCCCCAGCTCAGGCGTCTCATGCTGGGGTTTACCCCAGTGGATGAGAGGGTCACCTTCGGGTCGGGGACAAGTCTCTGACTGTCGTTTCGGCCTATAGGCCGAATGGTAGCACAGAGTACCCGGCCTTCTTGGAGTCCCTGTCGGGGGAGCTGCACAGTGCCCCTCCTGGGGACTCCGTTATTCTGCTGGGGGACTTCAACGCCCACATAGGAAAGGACAGTGACACCTGGAGAGGTGTGATTGGGAGGAATGGTCTCCCCGATCTGAATCCGAGTGGTGTTTCATTATTGGACTTCTGTGCTAGTCACCGATTGTCCATAATGAACAGCATGTTCAAGCATAAGGGTGTTCATCAGTGCACTTGACACCAGGACACCCTAGGCAGGAGGTCAATGGTCCACTTATCACCACCTGGTGGTGAGTTGGATCCGCCGGAAGAGGAGAAAGCTGGACAGACTTGGCAGGCCCAAGCGTATAATGAGGGTCTCCTGGGAACGTCAAAGCAAGTCTGGCAAACCATCCGGCGCCTCAGGAGGGGGAAGCAGTACTTCGGCAACACTGTTTACAGTGAGGGTGGGAGGCTGCTGACCTTGACTGGGGACATTATCGGGCGTTGGAAGGAGTACTTCAAGGATCTCCTCAATCCTGCCATCACGCATTCCCTGGTGGAAGCAGAGGCTGGGGACTCATGGTTGGACTCTTTCATCACCCAGACTGAAGTCACCGAGCTGGTTAAAAAGCTCCATGGTGGCAGGGCTTCGGGGGTGGATGAGATCCGCCCTGAGTACATCAGGTCTCTGGATGTTGTGGGGTTGTCATGGTTGACACGCCTCTTCAACATTGCGTAGCGGTCAAGGACAGTGCCTCTGGACTGGCAAACTGGGGTGGTGGCCCCCATCATAAGAAGGGTGACCGGAGGGTGGGTTCCAATTATAGGGGGATCACACTCTTCAGCCTCCCTGGTAAGGCCTACACCAGGGTATTGGAGAGGAGAGTCCGGCCGATAGTCGAACCTCGGCTTCAGGAGGAGCAGTGTGGTTTTCTTCCCGGTTATGGAACACTGGACCAGCTCTGCAGGGTACTTGAAGCTTCATGGGAGTTTACCCAACCGGTCCACATGTGTTTTGTGGATCTGGAGAAGGCATTCAACTGTGTCCCTCGTGGTGCCCTGTGAGGGCTGCTCCAGGAGTACGGAGTAGGGGGCCCCTTTATTAGGGGCAATCCGGTCTCTGTACAAGCGTAGCAGGAGCTTGGTCCGCATTGCCAGCACTAAGTCAGACCTGTTCCCTGTGCATGTTGGACTCCGGCAGGGCTGCCCTTTGTCACTGATCCTTTTCATAACTTTTATGGACCGCCCCATGCACTGGGGAGGTTTCCAGCCGAGTGTGGAGCGGCTGGGATGAAGATCAGCTCCTCCAAGTCCTAGTCCTAGGAATGGAGCGGGAGATTGACAGACGGATCGGTGTGGCTGCCGCAGTAATGGGGACACTGTGCCGGTCCGTTGTGGTGAAGAGAGAGCTGAGCCGAAAAGCGAAACTCTCGATTTACCGGTCAGTCTACATTCCTACCCTCACCTTTGGCCATGAACTTTGGGTCATGACTGAAAAACCGAGATCCCCAATACAAATGGGTGAAATGAGCTTCCTCCGTAGGGCGTCTGGGCACTCCCTTAGAGATAGGGTGAGGAGCTCGGCCATCTGGGAGGAGCTCGGAGTAGAGCCGCTGCTCCTCCACATCAAGAGGAGCCTTTTCAGGTGGCTTGGGCATCTATACCGGATGTCGCCTGGACGCCTTCCTCGGGAGGTGTTCCAGGCACGTCCCACTGGGAGGAGGCCCAGGAGACAGCCCAGGACACGCTGGGCCGTCCCCGCCATGGGCACGCCATGGGCTCCACCCGGAGGAGCTAGAGGTGGTGTCTGGGGAGAGGGAAGTCTGGGTATCTCTACTGAGTCTGCTGCAGCCACGACCCGGTCCCGGATGAAGCAGAAAATAATGAGTACGAGTACCTTTAGGTGTCTGCTAGGAAGCTGAAGATGATGAGGGATGAGGGATTTCATTTTTCCACATCACAGTTAGTCCAAACCCGAATCAACAAAAGAATACCTTTATGAGAGGGAAATTAAAGCTTTGGAATGCCCTAGTCAAAGTCCAGAAATAATTTTGACAAGAAATCTGCGAGGTGACCTGAAGAAGACTGTGGACAAGAGATCTTCTCACAATCTAATCAGGAGAACCTTGGCAAGGAAGAGTCAACAACTGCTAGAAGTCAAGATGTGGGATACTGATAGATTCCTATTTAAGAAGACTGTCTGACTGAATCAAAAGCTGGTTTTAAAGTATTAGTTTAAGGGTGTGCACAGTTATTTCACCAGGATTTTGCACCTTTGCTGTTATTTTCTTCTCACAGATATGTTTGTTTTTTAGTCAAATTGTACAGGATATATATGTTACATAATAGGTGTAAAACATTTGAAAAAAGTTATAAAAAAGCAAATATGCAGAACTTGTTCATGCAGTTCTCTGTAGATTCACTGTCATTTTGTTCTGCTGAATTTCTCTTAAAACTTTAACTCATCCACAGTTATGCTGAAATAAATAATTTAGCAAGTTGTTGTGCTCAGGGACCAGACTAATGACTGGTAACAACACAGGCCAATAAGGATGTATTTCTCTACATTCCCTCAGCGTTTTTGTAATCAAACACTAAAGGACACATTCAAAAATAGTTGCTGTTGAGTGCAGTGAGTGAATGATTTCATGAGACACAAATTACTGCAGCTATCAGAATGCTTTACAGCAGACCTATTGGGGTTTGAGGTTTGGGTGGGTTAGGAAACTCTCAACTTTTCAAGTCAAAATGACCTATGAGGAGATCCTGGTTCATTTTTTTTATCAACTCGTCACACGCTGATTCGGTAAGACTTGATGTAATCTGGTTGATTTCATTAGAAAACTTTTTGCCAATTAGCATTATGAACTGAATCTATATATTTGGCTTGATTTATTTGTTTACATATTTCAGTTTGTAAACTGGATCTGTTTGTCGTGTAAAGTGCATTAAGATGACTTTTGTTGTGAATTGGTGCTATATAAATAAACCGAGTTAAATTGAATTGGATTGAACACATCACCACTTGCAAGTCAGAAAACCAGAAAGATTTGCTAACTGTTAAGCTTAGGTCAAGCTGGTGAGGAACTCCAAATTTCCATGCCAGCTTTCCTCGTTAGCACTCTCCAAAAGTCTGAGTGCTAACTTAACACCCTTGTCTTAATCAGACATCTCACCACTCAGAGAACAGAATAGTGTTTATAAATATGTGGTGCTTTAAGTGACAACTAATTTAATCTAAATGTACAAGTGCTAGAATCCAGGCTTATTAAATGCATCTGAGCTGCAGTTTGAGGTCTGCTTATTTTATATATCAAGATTTTCAGTTACTGCTATCCACTACAGATAACCAGTAAACAAGTTTAACCAGTAAACAAAAAGTAAACTTGAAATCAAAATTCATTAATGAAATCAAATGTTGCACCACTTTCCTCCTGGCTTTTCTACATAGAAAATGAGTGTCATGCCAAAACAGATAGATGATAGGTTAATATTTTAAGAGTGTTTCATCGACGGACGGATCGGATCGAATCAGATGGATGGATGGATGGATGGATGGATGGATGGATCGATAGATAGATAGATCCAAGCTGTCCCAGAATCCAACCCTGCAGTGGCCCCTCAGGAAGGGACAATATTTGCTCCAGAACACTGTCGTGCTCATATGAAATGAGAGTCCTCACTCTGGCTGCTTGGTGTTTTTTCATCACCCACATCACTGGTGTATTTAGGGTACAAACTCAAGCAGCAACCCATTGTTATCAGGATCTGACAGCACATAAAACATTTGAAGGTGTTTACACTCCAAGCACATAAGGATGTGGGAAAGAAGTGATGAGTTACCACTCAAAACAGCGTGGAGATAGGTGACCTACAGGACATGCCCACTAACAGTCTATTAAACTGTTTTTAGTAGATTCAATGGATATTTACAACACATCACTAGACTCTCGGATTTATTATTAAGGAAGGTATTTACTGCCCGGCTCTGCATGTTATGCATTGGCCCTCACTAAATACTGCACAGTGCAACATTACACCTGCCTTACAGGACATTTTGATCCAACTCTATACTAATGGGAGTCTTCTTGGTCTAAATGTGGTAGGCTGCTCCCAACGAGGAGAAACAACCCCATTCATCCATTATATCAGGATGCTTCACTGTTAGCACCACATAGGACTCGTGGTTCCTCTCACTGGTTCTTCTACAGATGTTCAAAAGAATCAGGCATTGTTGTATGTATATGTACAGAGGAATGAATCCATCTCTGAAAAATATGCTTTTATTAATACCCATAAATAAATCAGATTATAAGAACTAATAATAGAAATAATGTAAAACACATCTGTGGTATAACACTAAGTTTTAATACTGATATTGCAGAATGGTCAATCTGATAAAATAACCTACAACACATCTATACAGTTACAATGAATTACACAACACAAAAGCCTAAAATTCAATTCAATTCAATTCAGTTTATTTATATAGCGCCAATTCACAACACATGTCGTCTCAAGGCACTTCACAAAAGTCAGGTACATGCATTACAATTAATCCGAATCATTGAACAGTGCAGTCAGATTCTGTTATGTACTCAAATTGGATAAAAAGTTTGTCTATCTAAGGAAACCCAGCAGATTGCATCCAGTCAGTGACTTGCAGCATTCACTCCTCCCGGATGAACATGTAGAGACAGTGAACAGTCACTGGCGTTGACTTTGCAGCAATCCCTCATACTGAGCATGCATGTAGCGACAGTGGAGAGGAAAAACTCCCTTTTAACAGGAAGAAACCTCCAGCAGAACCAGGCTCAGTGTGAGCGGCCATCTGCCACGACCGACTGGGGGTTAGAGAGAACAGAGCAGAGACACAAAGAGAACAAAGAAGCACTGATCCAGGAGTACTTTCTATGGGAAGGAAAAGGTAATTGTTAATGGATGTAGCTCCTTTAGTCATTTCACCTAGAAAGAAAGAACAGATAAACTCTGAGCCAGTTTTCAATGTTAGAGTCTGAAGAGAGCACATAGAGTTAGTTACAGTAAAAGCTCAGTCAGTAGCTATGTCTAGGAGAGAGAAAGGGTTAAACACTGAAAGACAGGGCAACGTGGATCATCGGTAGAGGGTGAGCATTAAGTTGTTGCCAGCAGAAGCTTGGAGGATGCCCCTCTCCAGAAAGGTGTCACAGGTTGACACAGAGTCAGGCCAGGTGTAGCTTCTAGGAAGAGAAAAGAGAGAGAACAAAGTTAAAAGCTGAAATAACAGCAAATAATACAAAATTGAAGAATAGTGTGAGAAAGTAGTGAAGAGGGTGAAAGTGGTCATTATGTCCTCCAGCAGCCTAAGCCTATAGCAGCATAACTACAGAGATAGCTCAGGATAACCTAAGCCACTCTAACTATAAGCTTTATCAAAAAGGAAAGTTTTAAGCCTAGCCTTAAAAGTAGACAGTTTGTCCATCTAGAGCCCACTGATGGCCACTGTTATACTAAAAACCACAACGATTGGGATACCTCTCTCTGTCAGATTGACCATAACCATTGGAAAAGAGAGGGGGTCATACAGGTAGCAGAAATGGAGGGTGAGTTTGCACCTCAACCATAACTGAGCCGGTTTAGGCTAAACCTGACTCCCACTTACTCCATTCAACAAGGGGAGAAGAAGACGGAGCTAAAATAAGGAAGATAGCTCAGGATAACCTTAGCCACTCTAACTATAAGCTTTATCAAAAAGGAAAGTTTTAAGCCTAGCCTTAAAAGTAGACAGGGTGTCCGCCTCATGGACTAAAACTGGGAGCTGGTTCCACAGGAGAGGAGCCTGATAATTAAAGGATCTGCCTCCCATTCTACTTCTAGAGACTCTAGGAACCACCAGTAAACCTGCAGTCTGAGAACGAAGTGCTCTGTTAGGAACATATGGAACAATCAGATCTCTGATGTATGATGGAGCTAAATCATTAAGGGCTTTATATGTGAGGAGGAGAATTTTAAATTCTAAAAGTACTTCAGTAAAACAAGGAAATCTTAAGTTTTGCATTTTGTTTACATGAAACAGCATCATCTAGTGGATCAGAAGGTTACTACTAGCAGGCAGATTAACAGAAATTTCATCCTCAACAGTGTTAACAGGTGTTTAACGACACATAAAACACATACGGATTAAAGGCTTAAAGGAGCTTCTCAGTAAATCAGAAAATCACTAAAAAGCTTTTTTTTCCAAAAAATCAACAAGTAAAACCACATGGTTTTCACTATCTTATGTATCGCTAAAAAAACTATTCTTATGAACTGGAAAAATAAAAATGTTCTTAGTATAAACCAGATTGTTGGATTAGATAAGTCTGGAGACAGCCTCTTGGCTTCGTCCTGTGGGGTGTTGTTGCTGATACAGGGGGTTGTCTGGGTTTGGGGCATCAGGGGTGTCCCTGAGTTGGGGTTGCTGGGGGGTCTGGCGGCGGGGGCTGTGGCCCTCAACGGGATTGGGTTTTGGTGGCTCCTGGGGTTACATCTGGTGGTTGCATACAATGCTTTTGGGGGGCCTATGCAGGCAGTGTGGGCTTTGAATACAGATTTAAAAAAAAGTGAAACTTTTGAAGCGTAAGGAATAATTACATAGAGTGATATATTTAAGATGTTTATTTCTGTTAATTATGGCTAACAGTAAATTAAAAACCCAATTAAAACTAGAAATATTCCATCTGGCACACTCCTGAACCACTGACATTGAGAAAGGAAGGAGAAAAACAACTAGACTGTTGCTCAGTGGTCAAAAGTTCTCTTTCAGATGAAAGTAAACTTTGCTTTTCATTTGGAAATCAAGGTCCCAGAGTCTGGATGAAGAGTGGAGAGTCACGCAATCCATGTTGCTTGAAGTCCAGTGTGAAGTTTCCATAGTCAGGGCTGATTTGAGGAGCCATGTCATCTGCTGGTGTTGATCCACTGGGTTTTACCAAGTCCAAACTCAGAGCAGTTATCTGCCAGGAAACCTTAGAGCACTATCTTTCCCTCTGCTGGAAAGCTTCATAGTGAGATGTACCTGCACCCTTCAATATGATGATAATTCTGGTATAAATTGGTTTTATTGCTGTTTTTTAATACTTAAATCAGAGAAACTGAACTTTATCAGTACTGATGTGAACATGCTCAAGGAGGACTGTGACAGAAAACCTTTGCTTGTGTGTTAACACAGTGGCTCAAAATAAGGTAGCCAGTGGTCATAAAACTGGCCAGTAGTGTTTAATAAAACATAATTGTAAAACCTGAAGCTTCTCCTCAGAACTTCAAAAACTGAGCAGTGAATTATGTTGCCTTATGTGCCTTTGTCCACATTTTCCCTCAGTGACAAAAATACTGAAATACTTTTACAAATGATCAGATTCTGATTACTTTGCAATTATCATGTTAAAAAAGTTGGTGGGAAATCATAAACGTTCCTGTAAATATCTCCCAACACACTTTTCTTTCGATCGGCTTAGACCTGTGCATAGTTGCCCAGTTTTTGGGCTCAGTGTGTTTCTGCTCTTACTGATGATATACCTAAGGTAATTTTGTTGTTAATTTAGTTGATTTAAAAATAATGATGGAGTATCAACATTAAACCTAATTAACCATTGTTTCTTTACCGGATGCTCATCTTCAGCCATTTCATCAGTTTCTGCTTGGATTTCTAGCTTTAACTTCACAAACTGACAGCTGGTCAGTGAGCATCCTCCATGCTTTGGGTGAAGTTTTCTCCCGTGTACAGGCCATAGTGCAGCGTATCTTTCTGTGCAGCAGCCCATGCCATTTGCCGGCTGGAGAAGCGAGCAGCCCAGTTGCCCTGTGGGTCCACGGTCACGACCCCTCCCAGCCCCCCGACCCTGGACTTCATGTGGGCCAGGCCCAAATCACTGGCGGCTTCAGGTGACTGGCCTGAGCAGAGAAGAGAGGAGAACGTGTTGTAAAATACAGGTAGACAGTCAGTCAGAGAGCCTCAACTAAGCTTCTTATGAATGAACACTTTCATTTGCTCCAATTAAGACGAGACAAGTTCTGCGGTTCAGTTATATGCAGTCAGAGCTTAACACAGTCATCCAGTCTGGTCTGTTGCTTGTTTTAGTGTAACAGCAAAGCTTCTTGTTTAGCATCACAAACCTACATCTCAGCAGGTTTGGATGTTAATGTGTTTTCAGAGCTGAGAGCTAACATCCCATTTTGTTCATTTGGAGCTGAATTTTGGTCCAAAGTGTTCTTGGTTCAGATTTAAAACCTATGGTACAGTTCTAACCAGAACCTAACATCCAATCATGATGACCTCAGTGCTTTAAAATATTTATTTCAACATTTTTTGGAACAAGACAATAAATCACTGAATTGGTTATGAAAAAAGTTTTGAATGGTTTAGTTTTCTTAAAGAATTTGACGCAAACGTCTAAACATATTGGGGATTTTCTCTAATCCACTTCAGGTCAAAATTATACATACAGATTTGAAGACGTACACTACAGGTCAAAAGTTTTAAATACACTTTCTCACTTAATGGGTCTCTTTATTTTCATGACTATTTACATTCTAGATTCTCACTAAAGGCAACAAAACTATGAATGAACACACATGAAATTATATAGTAAACAAAAAGTGTGAAATAACAAATTTTTATATTTTAGGTTCTTCAAATAGCCACCCTTTGCTTTGATTACTGCTTTGCTCTCTTGGTATTCTCTCCTTGAGCTTCATGAGGTGGTCGCCTGAAATGGTTTTCCAAAGGGTCTTAAAAGAATTTCCCAGACGTTCATTGAGAGACGGCCAAAGGTTAATATTTCAGTCATCGCAGCAAAGGGCGGCTACTTTAAGTATTCTAAAATATAAAACACATTTAAAGTTCTTATACAATTTTTTGTTTGCTGCATAATTCCATGTGTGTTCATCCACAGTTTTGATGCCTTCAGTGACAATCTACTTACAATGTAAAAAGTCATAAACATAAAGAAAACCATTAAATGAGAAAGTGGTTTGGAAACTTTTGACTGGTAGTGTACATACATTCACCTTAATATTTTAATAAGAAAGTTTGACAGCACTCATCTGATTGACAAATACTCAGAACAACAGGAAAGTCCAATGACCTCAGTAAAGACGATCTTTTTGGAGACATTTCAGTTCAAACAACTGTTTGGAACTCCAAGTAACTCAGATGTTTCACCATTTTACCAAAATCTGTAAGAACGTCCAAACAACCCCAGAACCACCAAGGCTGCTGGAACACCAGTACTGTCCACGGGAAAGTCAGTTATACATCACCACCTAAGAACACTGTACCAACTAAACTGTCAAGCATGTTAGTGGCAGCATCATGCTGTGGGTATGTTTTGCTGCCAGTGATTCTGGTGCATAAAATGGACGGTATAATGAAAAATGAGGACAAGCTCCAAATTCATCCCAAACAACTGGGTAATCCAACAGCATACTTAACCCAAACACACATCAGAAATGGACAACGCGGGTGAACATTAAGCTTCTTAAATGGACTTTCCAAAGGCCCAACCTCAGCCCTGTTGAACATTTGTGGACTATCCTGAAAAGCAAAGTCTGCGTCAGGAAACCAAACAATTAAATGAGCTCTACCAATCCTGCCAAGAACAGTGGTCAAACATCCACACAGGAATATACCAGAAGCTTGTTGATGACTGCAAAAAGTGTTGTTGAGATGCAACTTACTAAGAGACCTCTAAGCAAACATTAGGAGTGAATCCATAACTGTTTGCCTTATAAATACTTTTCTCCTTAACATCTTCAGAAAGTGCCAGCCACCAGGCCACAAAGCCTTATAGTGGGTGATGGAGCCGTGAATGAGAATAAACACTTTTGCAGCAGGAAAAACCCCAAAGTACTTAGTTTTGTCAATAGAATGGTGTCTGATATCTCAAAAAATATTGATGAACATGGAAGACAATCCAACAGTGAAAAACCTCGTCATACACACAGGAGCACTTCATAATGTGAAGCAAAAACCAGAAATCTTGAAAGACTATTCTATTCAGTTGCTGAACAAAGTTCAAGGTCTCAGTATCAAGGTGTTTCTCAGTGAACCTCTACCAACAGTTCGGGGTGGAGATGAGAGATTCAGTAGACTGCTGATGATCAACAAATAGCTTATGAAAGCATGTGCTGCAAAATCTGGGAACTTTATCGACAACTTCAATGTCTTCACGGAAAGAAGACATATTTTCAAGAAAGGTGGACTTTGTCTTAATAAGTCTGGAGTACAGCTCTTCACTTCCAACATTTTCTATTCTGTGAATCAGACACCAGCTGCCTCGACCAGAAACAGTCGACAAGAGAGCAGAAAACAACTGATAGAACGGCGTTCTGTAGGACAACTGCAGCCTGCTGAGATAAGGTTGAACACTGGAGAAAAAATGACACAGAAAGAGACTTCTTCATCATTACAAGAAATGGAATCTCTCCAGACTCTAACAGGACAAGTGGACCCCACCTTAGTCCCAACAAAGCACCCCAAACCTCTATCCCCCAGACCCCACCCTCCTCTGCCTTATCCCGATTAAGCCCAGAAAGCCCTTTCCTGGATTTTACTGACAACATGAAAAATCTTGTCAAGATCGGAATACAACTTACTTTGTGGCCAAATCTCACAATTACTCCACAAAACCCCCATGATTGTCCAGCTTCTACCAAAAGTCGCCAAGCTCCCTCACTCCCTATACATAATCAGCCTTCTCCACATATCAAGGATGACAAGCCTGTTTGTGATCAGGATGTTCCAGAAACATATTTGTGATATTTACAGGGCCCATGTGATAAGACTACCAGCAGCGATTATCTCCAGGGCAACCTTGGGCCCCCGATGGGAGAATGCTGTAAAATCTGTGTGCTTAACAGAAACATAATGTAACAGAACAGCAGAAAGCTAAGATAAGAAACAATGCACAGAAATGAAACTTCTATTCTTTGTCACGTGCAACTTGCACAGAAATATTACCAACTGCTAAGTCAATTAAACTGGTTTTATTAAACAGGTCTTTGTCAGGAAAATTATTTTTAATCAATGGCTTCATTACTGAGCATTATTTAGATTTAATGTTTTTAACAGAAACATTGTTAGATGTCATAGTGAGACACCAACACAGATAGAGTAACACCCTCCAATTACAATTTTCTAAGTGAGTCCACGGAGCATAGTTGGAGGTGGAGGAGTGGCCACTTTGTTTCATGATTCACTAAAGTGTAAAAAGGTGCTCCTGGGAAAATTTGACTCTTTTAAATATCTTGCGGTCCAGGCACAGGGCCCTGCTCGAGCCATGTTTCTGAATGTTTACAGGCCTCTGAAATCAAACTTTTTCAATGATTTCAATCACCTTCTATCTTTCATGTGTGTTAATTACGACTGTTCAATCAGTATCAGAGACTTCAACATCCATGTTGACAACCTTCAAGAGAAAGGGGCAAAAGAACTATGTGATACACTTAAACATTTTGGTTTGACTTAAGATGTTAAACAGCCAACACACAAAAGAGGACACATTTGGGGCTTAATCATTAGAGTCTGAACATTTCCAAGGTTTTTGTCACTGATGTTGCCCTATCTGACCACTTTTCTGTTACCTTTGAAGCATCATTTCTGGAAGAACCACAGTGCTGGTGTTATTGGACCTCAGCGCAGCATTTCACACAGTTGACCACGGTATGTTACTGGAGTGACTGGAGAACTGGGTCAGTCTTTCTGGAACAGCACTTGACTGGTTTGGGTCTTACTTGAAGGACAGGCACTTTTTTGTGTGAATAGGTAACTTTACATCAGGGTTTACAAAAATCACTTCTAAGGTTGCCCAGGGCTCCTTCCTGGGACCCCTCCTATTCAATATCTACTTGCTCCCCCTGGCCCAGATCATAACAAACAACAAGATAGATTACCATAACTATGCAGATGATACACAGCTCTACATTACAATGCCACCAGGTGACTATGAACTTATTCAAGAGTTGACTAGATGCATAGAACAAATCAATGCATGGATGTGCCATCATTTTAATCAGTTGAATAAAACAAAACTGAAGTCCTTATTTTGGACCAAAGGAGGACCGATCAAGAGTAAGCTTCAGTTACAACAGCTAGAAACTAAAATCTGGGTGTATTGATGAACTCAGACCCGAACCTCCAGAGGCACATAAAGTCACCAAGCCGGCCTTCTATCACCTGAAGAACATTTCCAGGATTAAAGATCTAATGTCCCAGCGGGATCTTGAAAAACTCATCCATGTGTTTATCTTCACAGGTCTGCCTAAAAAGTTGACCAGACAGCTGCAGGTGATCCAGAACGATGCTGCCCATGTCCTCACTATGAATTAAAAAGTGGAGCACATCACCCCAGTTTCAAAGTCCTTCCATTGGCTCCCTTTATCTCAGAGAATAGACTTTAAAAAACGTCTGTTAGTTTCTAAGTTACTGAATAGCTTAGCAACAAAATACATTAAAGATTTATTGTTGTTGTATCAACCTTCCAGACCACACAGGTCTTCTGGTTCAAATCTACTCTGCATCCCAGAACCAGAGCCAAACATGGAGAAGCAGCTTTTAGTTCTTATGCTCCACAGATCTGGAACAAGCTTCCAGAAAAATGCAAAAATGCTGAACTCATTCAATTTAAGGTGGTGCATAGGTGGCACTTTTCTCCCACTAAATTAAAAAAATATATAAGGATGTTTCCACCCTCTGTGTTACGTGTCCCCTGCAGATCAGAGGACTTTGGCTCATCTTTTTTTTTCAAAACTAGGGCCCTTTTGGTGTCATTTGTTTCTGTCTGGGGCACATGGTAGGGAGGTTCCATGCACCCTCTTACAGCAGGGGTGACTGAACCATGATGGTTGAGGGACAAGAAAGAGGCGCAGGTTATGTCATGTCAACACTAGTGGCCAGGTAGGTGATATTGCTCTGTTGTCAGATAAACCCCCTTCTTTTGAAAAGTGGCTGAGAGAATTAGGAAATGTGCTTCATTTTAAGAAAATCCGATTTCCCCTGACTAACCAGGAAAGTGTGTTTTATGATATCTGGCAACCAGTACTTAGTTTTTATGGAGAAAGTTAAATAATATGCACTCTGTGTGTATTTCATGCATATGTTCTGATGTACCGCCTTTTGTGTTATGTCCTCCCACGGTTGTGTGTTTGGTTGGGAGGTGACTGTTGTGTGTGTTTTTATTTCTTTATTATGTGGAAAACTAAATTAAAATACCAAAAAATTGCTGAAACCCTGAGTTCTTTTAAATCAAGGTTAAAAACTCATTTGTTTAGATTTGCTTTTGGTTCTTCAATTTAAACTATTAACTAAACGATATTGGTAAAAGTTTCTACCGGGGATAAAGGTTAATTAGTATCTTCCACCTTGGAACAGACTCCTTAAAGCGCCTTTCTGTCCACAGTGAGAAGCAGTTCACCGTTAAAGACCCCTCCCTGACAGGCCGTGGCTGAGCTGGGCTCTCCTCGAAGAAGTTAGGAGGAAGATACAGAGCACCAGGAAGTTTATAACCTAAGGCCCAAAAATTCTAAATGACAAAATATTTTGAATAAGAAAAATTTCCTGCTAATTAAATTAAATGTTTAAAATGTATTAACAAAGTTGTCAACTGGGGACAAAGGTTATTTGGGAATTTTCACCTTAAAACTGAGCGAGGCAGACCTCGCTGTGTGCAGTAACAAGTAGTTCGCTGCCGAAGACCCCTCCTCGACCGACCGTGGCTGAGCTGGGCTCTCCTAACAATAGTTAGGGGGAAGGTTACAGAGTGCCAAGAGGGCTCTGACTCTTGGTCCAGACGTGGACAATTTTAAAGGAATATTCCCCCATTACCCAGGCACGTAATGGGCCAGAAGGGTTCTACAGAATTTCCTCCTCCCCAGGGAGAAACGTTTGATTGTATAGTGAAGTAATGTGGTTTGAAAGCACCGAGTGCATTAATGAATGGGTAAAAGACGTACATTTTCCTGCAGAAGGTTCGTTCAGTCTTACGATTTTACAAAAAAGTTGAGATCATTAATTTCAATCTGTAGTACAACTTTTCTTCACTTTCCCTTATCATGCCACCTTTTTGTTTTTAATGTTTTTTTGTCATCATATTAACCACTTTGAATTGTCTTGTTGCTGAAATGGGCTATACAAATAAACTTGCCTTTCCTTGCCATATATTTTGACTCTGTGTGGATATAAGAAAATCCATAAACACAAACGTGTTTAAAAATGGACATGTATGTCCATGATGAGTGTCTGCAACTGTAAATATATGTATCTTAGCAGTTGAAAAGGTGCTTAAATAACATGATAAACATATTTTGCAGAGCCCTCAGTGATCTGAACACATCTGGACAGGGTCTTTGTTAAGCCACTGTGTTAGTGTGTATGTGAGTGTTACCTTGCTCCATGTAGAACAGGATGTGCCTCGCCAGCGTAATCTTCATGATAGCTTCTCCGTGGCCTGTAGTTGAAACTGCTCCTGACATGTTATCAGCATAGCCTCCACTGCCTGACACGACATCACAACACTAATATGGATGAATGTTTCAGACTCATATTTACTCTTTATCTTTGTTACCAGTGTCCTGTGTTAGAGGTGCACTCTCATGCTCACATGTCATGTCATTCGTGCAGCTTCAGGTCAGCAGTTTTAGTTTGCTATTGCTGTCTGCCTCTAGCATAATGAAAGTCCAAGGTGGATAATTCTTTTCAGGAACTGAAAGATGTTTTTTTTTCAAAAGCACCATTCAAAACGTGTGAGCCTACAGAACATTTTCGTTTTAGACCAAAGTTGAAATCCGACTGTGTGATTTGTTTACCAACTAATCATATAAGGCAACAGTCCAGATCTACTGGTTAAAGTTTAAAAGACTCTTGAGAAAGCAGAGCACCTACCTATAAAAACGTCAGATCTGAATACATTTATTGTTCTACAAGGATAAGAACTAAAGAAGTCTTTATTTTAAAAGGGCTCTAACCACAAGTGTTAAGAAATGCCATGATTTATCAAACAATAATGAAGCCAAATGGAAAAGCCCTGTAAAATAAATAAGTGCGTTGGGACCACAGCCATGGGTACAACCTGAATGGCCAGTAAGAACTTTTCTGGAACTTTCTAAATAAATCGCATTAACCTACTTTCAGCACAGCTAGGAAAAGCGGTAACAGCAGACTTTCCCGTGACGTCACTGTCTGAATAAAAACACCACTTTTGCAACAAAGTGACCTCTTCCACGCAGGTCCCCAGCAGAACTGGACGGAGGGACACAGCACGCTAATGTCTCTTTGCTGGCAAACAGATATACCTCTTCAAACTGGATCCAAGAGTGTCATACGATCACGCGATCATATGCACTAAGTTAAGTAGGAATGAATTGCTGTTTGTGTTTCCGGTATTCATTCATGAAAGGGGGTAATTAAGGTACAAGCGTTGCTTGACTTTTCTCTCTGAGGTCTACAGATTTGGTTCTTATTCAAAATAATATTTCCTTAAATATTATTTTACTATTTCCTTAATAATATTTCTTTAAATATTATTTTAATAAATAAAGGCAGCTAATTAAACACCGCTGAGAATTAGTCATCCAGAAGGTTGGTTTTATTCAGCCAATCATTCTTTAAAATATCATTTTATTAAAATAATGTTTTATCTGATCTTGCATTGTGACTGGTTGTCTAATGTTATGCCAATTATTGCCTAAGTTGGTTCCAAGACTAACTTAACTTCAATTCGAGATTCTTCAAGATAATCCTTGGTTCTCAAACATAAATATTGCATGGTAATGTTGCATCGCTCTTCCGGTCATGGTTTTCAATCATCTTTAATCAACTTGTTTATATTGTACATGGCCCATTAGTCTTCCTTATTCTTTAATTCTGCTTGGTAGTTTAGTTGGATTGTTTTAGCATAGTAAAGAGTTTGTTGATTGAAATATGTTTGACTTGAGTTTACTTATTTTTGTTAATAATTTCTTGTATTTTAAGAAATTGTGTGAATTCATTCCATGTGTGTGCATCCCTTTCAATTTTGTCCTAATACCATCGCCTTACTGGTCTGGTATTCACAGGACAACCCTTAACAGACCGAAATATTATTTAACAAAATATTAAAGTTTTAATATTAAATATTAAATAATATATTCATATTCATAATCACAACAAGTGTAACCTTCCTGCCTCAAGAGGATTTAAGACAGAAAGTAGCAGCCAGGTGATGCTGATTGAATGCATTCGATGACAGATCATCATTGTAAGCAGCTCTAAAAAGCAGGCATTTATGCAGTTTGCAGCTCTGGAGCAAACAGTTGTCTGTTAATACAATGCCAAGTTGGAAAGATAGCAGCAATGATCTTAGAGATGCAAATACCTTGCACAACAATCTGGGGAGTTTTGTATCCACAGCACCTGGGCACCTTGCAGACATTAAGTAAACCACCAAATTGTCTGTATACCAAAGTATTCTGGAGTGAAATGTTAGGACATCTGTCTGGGCAAAACTGGGTCATCAACAGTACAACGATTCCCAACACAGCAGCAAATCTACAACAGATTGGCTGAAAAAGAAAAGATTTTAGGGGGTGAAATGGTCCAGTCAAAGTTCAGACCTCAACCTGATTGAAAAGCTGCGGTGGGACCTTAAGAGAGGTGTGCAGAAACACATATCTGCAAATCTCTATGAAAGATGTAAAAAATTGATAAAGTCAGACAACTAGCTGTTGGATCATAGGGTGTACTAAGTTTATCACACCAGCTTTCCATTTCAAATTCATCTTTATTTGATAAAAACAATGACAGTGAGGTATCTGTAGTGTACTTTGTGCAGCTGAGGTCCATTTAAATATTTTAGCAACTTGGTAAGGACCAGATCATGTCTATTATGATCTGAATCCATGACAGCAGGTGTGAGGACTGACCTATGCATGGGGTGTCGCCCACCCGGCCTTCCATCTTGTTTAACATTCCTCCAGTGGAAGTTGCACACGCTACATTCCCATCAGTGTCGACTGCCACCGCTCCAACTGTCTCCATCTTCCCCCTAAACAACAAAACAAATCAGTGGAGATGTATTTAGATCAACTCAAAATAATAATATGAGCACTCCACATAATTTAAACATCAAATTCAAATGAAGAAAGGAATATTTTGGCTTTGTTTACTCAATGTTTATATTTCTAACACAAAATATAAAGAACTTTTTCATGGAGCACAATCTGCTTCTGTGATACATGATGGGATCAACTTCAATATTACTGTTACTATTCATTAACTGTCATTACTTTAATGTTGACGAATGTTAAGGAGGAGGCAGAAGAAGGAGACATTTCTTACGGTCTAAATATGTTACAAGCACAGGTCAAGCAGTGATAAAATGCACGGCTGTAGATCATGTTTATGTTCTTTTTTCTTTGTTAAATTTCTCTGTTCTACTTCCCCACACAGAACTGGAAAAAAGGGCTTTTGCTGTCTCGTCTCCGTCTACATGGAACATGTTGCAAAAAGCCTGGGAATTCACGTTTAAATTCCAGCCTGAGAGCACTAGAGATGACCTCCATAAGCTGTCATTTTATATGTCATTTTAATTGTTGTTGAGGTTCTTAATCTCAAAGGGACTTTCCGGGTTAAATAAATAAATAAAAATCTAAGGTCCACTGTTTTGCATAAAATTCCACATAGAAGATGTTGCTGGTTTTAATATTGTGAGTTTGATCAAAGATAAACAAAAAGACATCGTCACAATTATCTCAAATACTTACAGTTGAATGGTTTAAAAACATCACTACATTTTGCTTTTAATGAAATGTAGAAGAATTTCCACAGTATTTAGTTTTACATTTGGCACTCCACAGGGTTGGCATCTGGTTCCAGGTTCTTTTTCCAGCGCATGCGGGAGTACTCAGTGATGAGGGACTCCTGAGGCACCTCAGGTATACCCATGAAGCGAGCAAACTGAGAGGCACCTTCAGCTGTCAGACATGCGTGACTGGTCTGAAGGAGGGATCAGAGATCACATTTGTGAAATACGTTTGCACAGCAAATCATTGCTGAACACACAGACGTGACTTTTAGGCCACGGTGCAAACAATGCTGCAGCTTTCCTTTCTCTTTTGAAAGCAGATGCAGAATCACTTTGCAGAGTGTATTTGAACAGTTGTATAAAAGTTGATATAAAATAACGAAAGCATGCAGCTGACATCACCTTCTCCATAACAAGTCTGGCCAACTGAATTGGGTTAGCTATGTTGCGGACAGCAGACACGGCTCCGCTGCTCAGCGTTTTCCCGTCCATCACGAGGGCATCCATCTCCACCTCTCCATTAATATTCAGCACTGATCCACACCCTAAAAAAATATTTCAGAAATTATTGACTTTGGGGACGAATCTGCTACCAGCTGTCAACAGTTTAGGAAGGGAGACCAGTTTTTTGTTTTGAAGATTCCACATTTTGGTATTTTGTTAGTTGCTGGCCCACATTTGATTGTTTTGTCATTGTAAACATTTCCTTATCACTTTAACCTTGACAGGGCTCATTCATGCTGGAAAAAATGCCAATCATGATCTGATCTCCTTGTCGCTCTTGGAGGACACTTTGATGGCAATCTTTTATCATGGAAGTGTTTTTGGGAGGAGCAAAAATTAGAAGAAGTCCACTTCCTTAGATGAGAAGAAACCCCCACATGAATTTGATCTATGACAGAATCGCCTTCTTTGCTGCCTTTCTTGTCGAAGCCTATCGTCAAAAAGGGTTCTCTTCTCTGTGCATACAGACATGCTCCTACCCATCTGGTGCTGACTTTAAGCAAGCTCTGCATTGGTGGCAACAAGATTCTATAATCACTCAGTCCTAAGGAGACTGTGCTGGAGCTTACTGGACTCTGACGGATATCCTTAAGCTTCTCCACTACAGCACAAGCGCTCATCTTGAAGCTCTGGAGGATGCACAGAACTGCTTTTTTAGCTTACCTGCAGTTTTCTGATGATGCACAAAACCGCAGGTATTCTTAGCAGCAGATACCTGCATGGGTGGCGGTTCTGATGCAAAGCAATAATACGAGGTAATTATTTAGAAAACAAGAAGTCATTATTTAAAGGACTCAGTCAGCTAATTCAGAGTGATAGAGTTATTTTAGCTGTAATCACCTTTAAACAATGTGAATTGTTACCACAATAGCAACTTTGAAAATTTTCAACAGCCACTGCCTAACTTGGTCTTTATTTAGAAATGATTCAGTTAAACAATTTATTAGGATGAATCAGTGTCCATATATCTAACTGTATATATCTTTCTGCTGCATAGACATATAGAAATAGCTGCATAAACAGTTCCTGTAATTAGCTAGTTCTAGGTGGCCATCTTATTTTTACAATACCTGCATTGAAAGATGGATTATTCTCCAGTAGCATCACAGCCTCCACCACGGCATCCATACCGCTGCCCCCTCGCTTCAGGACTGCATATGCTGATTGCGCTGCAGAGCACACACCTGAGGTGGACTGTTCTGAGCGCTCTTTGGGGATACGACCCGCTCCCCCATGGACGACCACAACTGGCAACATGTCAGTCCCCTAAAAAAGAAATCTCATATTTCAAATCTGGTAAAAATATCTATTTGTAAATTCAGTGACAGTAAAAAAAAAACATAAGTACATGTGCACCTTGAAAGTAAACCAAAATATTCTAAAGTCAAATGGGAGGTGAACTCTTTGTTTATGCAAACAATGATCCTAAACACAGGAATATTAAACAACAGGATAGAGGAAAATGTAGAGAATCGAGGTGTTGCAATGGCCCAGTCAAAGTCCAGAGCTCATCTTGACTGAACAGCTGAATCAGGACCTTAAAGGAGCTGCTCATGAATCTCAATTGACTAAACCTGCACTGTAATGAGGAATGAGTCATGCTCCTCCAAAAAGAGATACTGATAAGGTTACAGAGAGGTTCACTTCAAATTACACCAAGTTTACTGAATCAAGGCTGCAGCGAGGTTGAACATATATTTGGATCTTCAGTAAGTTAGAATATCATCAAAAACATAATTTATCCAGAAATGCAGAATTTGGTTTCTCAAAAGATTTGAATTTTACATAATAGCAATAAAAAACACAAATTATTTTACGGCAATGTTATAGCTTTCACAATCACATCTAAGACAGCTTACTAGACAGGTGTCTCAGCAGACAGTCAGACACCCTCCACAAGGATGAAAAACGGATGTACACAAGTCTATTTATGGAAATGTTTGTGAAAGGAAAAAGTGTGGCTAGTTAACAGTGATAACTTCATCGTTAAGAGGACTGTGATGCAAAACCCATTCAAGAGTTTTTAAATATTCACAAAACCTGGACTGCAGCTAGTTCAGTGCCTCCAGAGCCTCCCCTTTGCTCACACGGCAATGCGATTATTTAGCCAAAATAAGAAACTAAATAAAAAATAAAACAAGAGAAAGAAGGAGACAGAGGGATCAGGCAATGCAAGACTGAAAGATGTTCAGAGTTGCGTCTTTTCCGGATCAATAACTCATCAGCGGAACATTGCTTCTACAAAACCGACACTACAGAGCTACAGTCGTATTTTCCTCAAAATCAGCCTACAAGCGCGCTGGGAGACTTGCATTGGCCTCTATGCAGAGCTCGCTGCCCGTCAAATGCGCAGGGACCGTCTGCAAGTTGCAACACCAGAAAAATATGATGAAGAAATATTCAATAGCGTCACCAAGGAGAGGTTTATTGTCATCGTAATCATTTTTATGTTTATGTGATCTCACGTTTTTCATACTACATTTCTTGGATTGGAAAATAATTATTTTATATTAGGAATTTAGGAAGACTATAGCCTCAATAACCAAATATTCAGTAAAATCCCTTTTGCTAGGTGTAGGATAGAAAAACCCATCATGAATAACAGTTTGCTCTATCAATCAAATAGCTTTGGATCCTGAGCTTTCATTTTAATATTTTATCATTAAAGTAAGCAATACCTTCACTATAGCACGTTGTAGTGCCATGAAACTCATAACACACAGAGAGTATCTCATCTTGATCATACTACGACTATTACTTTGGGAAAATGTACCACAGATATTACAAATATTCTTCACGTAACATTGTGGGTTTTTATAGGTATTATAATCCACAAAGACACTATTAGAAGTTGTAGGTTGATACAAAAATCACATCTACCCCATATCACATTGTTTATATAATTATAAAGATTATCCAAAAGATTATCAAAAAAAAAAAATCACTGGCTCTGCGTTGTATGGACCAAAAATCGCAGAGGAGTCTGGGATTTGATAAGCTCACGACACAAAAAATCAAAAGAACAGGAAGACAAAGATGAATTAAAGAACAGAATTGTGTTTGGAGATTTTCAAGACACTAAAAAAAGAGGATGACAGTTTTTTGGATCATCTTTACCAAACAGGGCAAATTAAATTTCTGACCAGATTATGAGGAATAATCTGTCTTTCAGCTTGTAATGTGTTTACTCTTCATTATTTTGACCAGGGCTGTTTTTCCACCAGCATTTGCCCATAAATATTCCCTAAAAGCACTTTGTCTGACAATAAATTAACTACTCAAAAGGGAATGTTTTTAGAGTCAAATGGGACATTTATTTAATGCTATCCCTGTAAAAAAAATCCCTTTAATTAGTAGAAATGGTTTCCAGAACAAGTGTCATAGTTTTGGTTAAAAGAGATCCTTACAGTTCAAACTGAGTACTGCTACTAAACGTTAATGAGAAAGAAATTATGTTGTTTTGCGAGGTAAAATACTTCCTCAGAAATTAGAGAGAGTCAAGATTCACAAGCCAAGTGTTGCAGCGTAAACATGATATGGAGTAGATGTAATGATTTTCCCAAATAGTCGTAGTATGATCAAGATGAGATACTCTGTGTGTGTTATGAGTTTGATGGCACTACAACGTGCTATACTTAAGGTATTGCTTACTTTAATGATAAAACATCATTAAAATGAAAGCCATTATTCAAAGCTATTTGATTGATAGAGCAAACTGTAATTCGTGATGGTTTTTTGCTATCCTACACCTAGCAAAAGGGATTTTACTGAATATTTGGCTATTTAGGCTATAATCTTTCTAAATTCCTAAAAACATTTTAGAAGTATTATTTTCCAATCCAAGAAATGTAGTATGAAAAACGTGAGATCACATACACATAAAATGATTACTCGTACTCGTCGTCTTCCGCTTATCCGGAACCGGGTCGCGGGGGCAGCAGACTCAGCAGAGACACCCAGACGTCCCTCTCCCCAGACACCTCCTACAGCTCCTCCGGGGGGAGCCCAAGGCGTTCCCAGGCCAGCCGAGAGACATAGTCCCTCCAGCGTGTCCTGGGCCGTCCCCTGGGCCTCCTCCCGGTGGGACGTGCCTGGAACACCTCCCGAGGAAGGGGTCCAGGAGGCATCCGGTATAGATGCCCGAGCCACCTCAACTGGCTCCTCTCGATGTGGAGGAGCAGCGGCTCTACTCCGAGCCCCTCCCGAATGGCCACGCTCCTCACCCTATCTCTAAGGGAGTGCCCGGCCACCCTACGGAGGAAGCTCATTTCAGCCACTTGTATCCAGGATCTCGTTCTTTCGGTCATGACCCAAAGTTCATGGCCATAGGTGAGGGTAGGAACGTAGACCGACCGGTAAATCGAGAGCTTCGCTTTTCGGCTCAGCTCTCTCTTCACCACAACGGACCGGCACAGCGCCAGCATTACTGCGGCAGCCGCACCGTTCCGTCTGTCGATCTCCCGCTCCATTCTTCCCTCACTCGTAAACAAGACCACCTTTTCCGGTCGAGCACCATGGCCTTTGACTTGGAGGATCTGATCTTCATCCCAGCCGCTTCACACTCGGCTGCGAACCGCCCCAGCGCATGCTGTAGGTCTTGGCTAGAGGGGGCATCTGCAAAAAGAAGAGACAAAATCCACTGGTCCCCAAACCAGACCCCCTCCGGCCCTTGGCTGTGTCTAGAAATCCTGTCCATAAAAGTTATGAACAGGACCGGTGACAAAGGGCAGCCCTGCCGGAGTCCAACATGCACCGGAAACAGGTCCGACTTAGTGCCGGCAATGCGGACCAAACTCCTGCTCCGCTCGTACAGGGACCGGATGGCCCCTAATAAAGGGCCCCCGATTCCATACTCCTGGAGCACCCTCCACAAGGCATCACGAGGGACACAGTCGAATGCCTTCTCCAGGTCCACAAAACACATGTGAACCGGTTGGGCAAACTCCCATGAGCCCTCGAGTACCCTGTAGAGGGTATAGAGCTGCTCCAGTGTTCCACGGCCGGGACGAAAACCACACTGCTCCTCCTGAAGCCGAGGTTCGACTATCGGCCGGACTCTCCTCTCCAATACCCTGGCGTAGGCCTTACCAGGGAGGCTGAGGAGAGTGATCCCCCTGTAGTTGGAACACACCCTCCGGTCCCCCTTCTTATGAAGGGGGACCACCACCCCGGTCTGCCAGTCCAGAGGTACTGTCCCCGACCGCCATGCAATGTTGAAGGGGCGTGTCAACCATGACAGCCCCACAACATCCAGAGATTTGAGGTACTCAGGGCGGATCTCATCCACCCACGAAGCCTTGCCACCGCGGAGCTTTTTAACCACCTCGGTGACTTCAGCCTGGGTGATGAAAGAGTCCAACCCCGAGTCCCCAGCCTCTGTCTCCACCAGGGAATGCGTGATGGGAGGATTGAGGAGATCCTCGAAGTACTCCTTCCACCGCCCGATAATGTCCCCAGTCGAGGTCAGCAGCCTCCCACCCCCACTATAAACAGTGTTGGCGAAGCACTGCTTCCCCCTCCTGAGGCGCCGGACGGTTTGCCAGAATCGCTTCGACGCCGACCGGTAGTCCTTCTCCATGGCCTCACCGAACTCCTCCCAGGCCCGAGTTTTTGCCTCTGCCACAGCTCGGGCCGCAGCACGCTTGGCCTCACGGTACCCGTCAGCTGCCTCAGGAGTCCCACAAGCCAACCACAGCCGATAGGAGTCCTTCAGCTTGACAGCATCCCTTACTGCCGGTCTCCACCACCGGGTTCTGGGATTGCCGCCGCGACAGGCACCGCAGACCTTACGGCCGCAGCTACGGGCAACAGCATCGACAATAGATGCAGAGAAAATGGTCCACTCGGACTCTATGTCTCCAACATCCCCCGGAATCTGGTCCAAGCTCTCCCGGAGGTGGGAGTTGAATACATCCCTGGCCGAGGGCTCCGCCAGGCGTTCCCAGCAGACCCTCACTATGCGCTTGGGCCTGCCAAGTCTGTCCGGCTTTCTCCTCCTCCAGCGGATCCAACTCACCACCAGGTGGTGATCAGTGGACAGCTCAGCCCCTCTCTTCACCCGAGTGTCCAAAACATGCGGCCGAAGGTCTGATGATACGACAACAAAGTCGATCATTGACCTCCTGCCTAGGGTGTCCTGGTGCCAAGTACACTGATGAACACCCTTATGTTTGAACATGGTGTTCATTATGGACAATCCGTGACTAGCACAGAAGTCCAGTAACAAAACACCACTCGGATTCAGATCAGGGAGGCCATTCCTCCCGATCACGCCTCTCCCAGGTGTCACTGTCGTTTCCCACGTGGGCATTGAAGTCCCCCAGCAGAATAATGGAGTCCCCGGGAGGGGCACTATCCAGTTGCCCCGGCAGGGACACCAAGAAGGCCGGGTACTCCGCACTACTGCTCGGCCCGTAGGCCGAAACGACAGTCAGAGACTTATCCCCGACGCGAAGGCGCAGGGATGCGACCCTCTCATCCACCGGGGTAAACCCCAACACTAGACGGCTGAGCTGGGGGGCAACAAGCAAACCCACCCCAGCCCGCTGCCTCACCCCGTGGGCCACTCCAGAGTAGAAGAGAGTCCAGCCCCTCTCAAGGAGATGGGTTCCAGAGCCCACGCTGTGCGTGGAGGCGAGCCCGACTATTTCTAGTCGATATCTCTCGACCTCCCGCACAAGCTCAGGCTCCTTCCCCCCCAGTGAGGTAACATTCCACGTCCCTAGAGCCAGCCTAAGCATCCGGGGATCGGGCCGCTGAGGTCTCCGCCTTCGTCCGCCACCCAATCCTATGAATATGATGACAATAAACCTCTCCTTGGTGACGCTATTGAATATTTCCCAATCATATTTTTCTGGTGTTGCAACTTGCAGACGGTCCCTGCGCATTTGACGCGCAGCGAGCTCTGCATAGAGGCCAATGCAAGTCTCCCAGCGCGCTTGTAGGCTCGTTTTTTGTAGCTCATCGTCTGCATTGCTGTGGTTGCAGAGAAGTGTCGGTTTTGTAGAAGCAATGTTCCGCTGATGAGTTATTGATCCGGAAAAGACGAATCTGTGAATATCTTTCTAACTTTACCGAAGTCAACGCAAGCCTTCTGCTACACTCTGCTGTCTCATTTAAAACCTTAAAGACTGACCTAATTCCTGATGAGCTCTCGGGTTGCAGCAAGAGCGACGCCATAACGGTACCTCGACAAATGTTTTAGATCAACATAAACATAACCTTCAAATATTACAAACACAAAAAGAAGAATATGTTTTCCTTACCAGAATAACCCTGTGACCGGGGAATTTAGCAGGTAGCAACAACCCGAAAACCACAACCGGGCATTCAAAATAAAAGCCCTCTGCATCTGCCGCTGTTTTTATTTTCTTAACGGACTGAAGAATAGATGCATGGAAAGCAATTTCATTCAAAATTAAATAAATACTGTTATTAATCAATTATTAATAAATATTCCATCAATGAAATAAATGTCCACATGAAATAAAACTAAATAAATATTTGTAATTTTTGTTGTATATTCTGTGATTTATTTATTTACTTCAAATTTTATTTCTGATTAATTTTTTATCTTTTAATTTTCTTCAGGACTTATTTATTTCATATTGGTGTTTATTTTGTGACACTTTTATTTTGTAAAGCTACGTTACGTATTTCATGCACTTTTATTTTTTAATTCCGTTGTTATTTCAGGTTTTTATTTATTTATTTTAGGCTACTTTTATTTCATGTTCTTATATTCAAATGAGGGTCCGGAGTTTTCTCTGTGGGCAGGTTTGGTCAGTGCGCAGCCACCTGAGAGCCAACAAACTGCAGCGGAAAACAGGAAGTAGCTGCAAAATATCGAAGAAGGAGCAGGAAAAAGCGAAGGCGATCGCCTGCTCTCATCTGCTCCTTAGATATTTTGCAGCTAGTTCCTGTTTTATTCCACTAACACTTGCGGTTTCTTAGGTCGGTTTCAGCGGCATCTGGCTGCACAGAACACAAAACAAGTATTTTCTCCTTTCCCCCAGCGAACTTTGGTAGGCCTAATTATTGACCCATAATGTGCACCGATTACTTCAATGACCATTCATTTTATCGAAGCATTTTATTAGGAGCGGCAGGGACATTTATCACTGTTCTAAATTGTATAGGGAAACGAGATTGCACACACATCGTAGAATACATTTAGGCTGTTTATGATCAGTGTTTATGCAATACACTGATCAATATAAGCCTGTATACAGTGGTTTATAATGCTATGCACGTTAAGAAAACCAAATAGGAGTAATAACTACTTTAACTGCTCTTTCTGATTACCTCATATACACTTAAAGGTGCCCATGGTTAAGAGCTCTGCTCCAGCTTACCTTCAGATCAACATCCTTCAACATAGCATGCGATTTTACTGTTTCCAGAATTTATTCCTATAATCCCAAAACACCCGTGTGCAGCAGATATCCTTCAGTCGGTTTTCTCTGCCTGGTATCAGATGAAAATGAGTTAAATGGCAGAGATTATCTAAATTATTTTAGTTTTAAATGACCTGGAGGAAAATATGAGGCTGAGGATGCTTCGACTGATGACCTTGGACGAATTGTTCTTTTCTGTAGAAAATAATTATTCTATATTTCATTTGCTCTTTTTCATGTGAACTGAGTATATGTATCTATAAGCCAGTTGATTGTGCGTCCCTGCCTGACAACTATTGTAAAATAGTAATTAATTGAATAAAATGTTAATTTAAATAAAACGGTTTCTGGTTAAAACCATATTAGATGACAAAGTAAGTGTGCAAAATAAAATCAAATAACCAAACATTTTACTATACAATATTATGTAAAATGCAAACAAGCTTTAAAAAAGAAGTACTTTTACTACCATTTATACTTTCATTCATCTGCACCAATACGCTGTATCTGATAACATTTGGACAGTGTGGAAATGTGCTGAAGTCCTAATGAGGGTTCATCCATGGCATAATTGACAGCATCTCGTTTGACATCGACCACCGCATCTGCTGACCTCTCTAAAAATAATAATAATTTTAAAAAGATAGAGCAACAGTTCAGATGCCCAGAAATAACCTTCATCACAACTGCAAAGTCATACTGTAAAGAAGTGGTAAACTGTGTTGCTTTGAAGGAAATAATTGGAAGAAAATTAAGAACACTTATTGAGATGTTGAGGGTGATTGCCTTACCATGGTTGGCTGTGCAGCATTTGGATGCACCAATGAAATTGTAAAATGTGGAAGGAAATACACTAATAAATCACTCTACAGGCACATTTTGAGGGTGGGCAGTTTACAAAAACAAAGAAAGGCCAAGTGAGACTGAGGGCTAGTGTTGTTGTAACTCTTTTGTTCATCACCCAGAACCAAGGAGGAGGAGGGAGGATCCTGCAGTGAGAAGTACTGCAGTCTGTCTTGAAAACTTGTTCAGCTGCATAAGGCAAAGGAATCCTGTCCCAACACCAGTGGAGTTTTCACCAGGCACTGAGATCAATCTGTTGGCCAGTTGGGCTGTTTCTTAGGACAGTCAAATCAGGAAGCTATCAGGAGGATGACAGCTGTCTTTTGGCAGAGTTCCTGGAGATTAAGGAGACATATCCCAGTCCTATCCTGGAGTGTGGACCGGCTAATTGGAAACACAGGTACTCCTGATCTCACCAACAGCGAAACCAGTATTCTGTACTATCTTACATATGTAAATAAAGTTATCAAACATTCCAACAACTGTGATGGATGGGCATCTTGGAAGTAAAAGCCAGACAAAATACACAAAGACCGGACTGGACTGGCAAGGTTCACCAACCTGGTAATTTCTCAGCTCACCACTCATCTGTCCCTTCGAAAACATGAAGATGGTACCTTACTGTTGTACTGTTATTTATTGATGTGATACAGTATTGTTAATAATTCTTAATTTCTTGTTCTGTCTTGAAATACAGATTCTAATCTCAACTTGACCGCATGATTACAAAGGCTAATTTAATTATATAAAACAAATGCAAATTAACAGTCCTGCAGTAAATGGCAACTTTGTGAAGGTTCTAGTGTTAAAGTAATGTTCAAACATCTTGATTCAGCTCTTATTATTTTGCAGGACACAGATAATTACATGTGTTACCTTGTTGATTCTGTGTGACATGCTTCAGCAGTTCAGTGAAGTCAGTCTCTTGTGGTTTAACTGAAAAATATTAAATAATTACTCATCTTCAGAATCACATTATTCTTCACTGATAATACCCCCATTTTGGCTGCCATCTCTGACGCATTGTCTGTCAAAGGATCTATAACTCGACCTAAATTAACCATGTCAATCACACAGAACAAAAGCTAAACACATTCTCTAGTTGAGATAATTAAGTAACTACAATTAAAACCAGTTAAAGATTGTGGATACGGTAACAAGTAAAAACTTTTCTTCTAAAGAATCTTTTTGTCCTCTGCCTCTCTGTCAGTTTGGAGCCTCTACTCCACACACAAACACTGTCTGCTCCGAAATTGATATTTCAAATTGTGTTGAATATTTAAAAAAGGTGCATTAGACAGACTGAAATAGACCCGTTTAAACCGGTCATGCTCACCATTAGCCAGCTGCAGTTGACTAAAACTAATACCGAAACAGCGACAATGAACTGCGTTCAAAGGCGGAACTGCTGGTGTTTTGGAACTGTTTACAGCTGCATGCCCCACGTGACTTCCGCATTCTGTGGGAGTGTCGCCACTGGCCCACAGAGAAGACCCCGCCCCCCATTTGAATATAACAACATGAAATAAAAAGAGCCTGAAATAAAAACGGAGTTGAAAAATAAAAGTCCATGAAATACGTAAAGTGGCTTGACAAAATTAAAGTGACACATAATAAAACACCGATATGAAATAAATAAATAAACAAATCTTGAAGAAAATAAAAAGATAAAAAATAAATAAAAACATCAATAAAATTCGAAGTAAATAAATACATAATAAATCTTGAAATAAATAAATGACAGAATAAGCTAAAATTTTTTAAAAAATATTTATTTAGTTTTATTTCATGGGGAAATGTATTTCTTTGATTGAATATATATTAATAATTTATTAATAGTAGTATTTATTTGTTTATTTATTTAATTTTGAATGAAATGGCTTTCCATAGATGCCACAGAGGGACAGTGTTGTTGAAACAGGCAAAAAGCGCTGCTGGTCAGTACTGTTGCAAGGCTTTCAGATAAAGCTGTGTTTTTGTATGGTGTGTTGTCATACTGTGAGACCGGAGCAGCACAAGACTCTTCTGTTTCACGTTAGCTAGGGAACAATGAATGAACATGGAAAAATAATAATAAATGTGTAGCAATTCATAGCGAGGACGGTGATGATTATTACTTTTATTGTAAAAAGAGGAATATTATTAAAAGTATTTAGTTTATTGAAAAAAGCTAGTAAAGCTATAAAGCTTTAGAGTAACATTTACGATCATAATAATTAAATTAGAATATGCGTTCTGATGAGGCTCTTTGTCAAATGAAAAGCACTTTTTGAAAATAACCTTTAATCAGGTATTAAATATATTCATGTTCAAACGTACATTACTGTATTAAAATGTTCTTGTATTGGTCTGATGTAACATTCTTAATTTAAATATCATGTTTTTTAGTAAAAAATCATTACGAATAACAGAAAAAAAGACTTGAAAACATTAGTGTGTATATTTAGTAGCGTCCTAAGAGGCTGGGTGAGCCTCCTGTCTTGGGACAAGGAAACAGCTATCTTTCTAGATGTGTGACAAAGGTGGGTTGTTAATGTTAGTGGTTCTGTTCATTCTGGTCTAACATTTATGTTCAGGTTTTGAAGGTTGTTAACTGCAGAGTTGACACCATGGGAGAAAATGTTGTACTGGGGCTATAGAAGGGGAAGTACTCCCTAGCTGAAAAAGAAAAAAGAAGAAATCAAATTAAATGAGTTACTTGTCTGTTTTAAACTCCATTGGTGTTTGTGAGACGTTAGAATGTAAGCTAGATAGTTATCTACAGATTTGTGATTTGGTTTTGTTTATATGTATGAATTATTTTGGTCTCAACAAGTACAATTATACAAAACAAAGGATAAAACCTAATTTCCAAGCCTACTTGTATTGGTTTCAGAGCCAAACCTGGCAGTCACAATTTGGAGGACACATGTACAGTAAGTATGTATTGTTTCTGTGTAGCCTACCTGAACTTGTGTTTCATATTGACCAGTGGAGTAGAGGTAAGCAGGATTTTGGAGGATTCCCACAGCTGCACACTGAGCTGACCATGGTGCTGAAATGTATCTCACAGAGACTAATTTCAGGTTGCACTTTGAATTTACCTTACTGTACACAGTCGTGTGACAAATACTTTTGGCAGTGGTTCAAAGGCTCTTTATGAAATTTATGATGAGTCAATATTTAAAAGTGTTTAACTCAAAGGTGGTTCTGGAATCTCTTGGGGTCCTTAGGTGATAATTCACAGGCCCCAGCTCCAGCCCCCATCCCGCATCCAACCAGCAACTCACCCTGATATAATGAAAGAACAAAAAAATGTAAACAGCTTTTTTCAATAGTGCACATCAGTATCTTGCCCATATGTGATAAGTATTGAAAGCTTTAACTTTCTGTCTTGTAAATACATTCCTAATATTTCTTTAGAGATTAAAATTACACCAGATGTACGACCCCAGCACTCCACACATTGAAGAAAACCAAAACAAATTAGTTCATAGTTATTTGCAACAAAGTGGAATGCCACAGGGAATAAGACATGAACTCATGAACAAAAAGATAAGCAACAAGGCATAGATAGTCAAGAAACCAGCTGAAATCTCTTAGTATTTCAAATCATTCCTGCTGCTGCTATGTGCAAATGAACATCACGTTTTAATATTAACTGTGGCCTTTGTAGAAGCATGTGCATGCCTAGGTACTGGGGTTTGCACATCTGTGACTATTGAAATGGTTAGAAAAGTGGCATTTAGTGATTTGATGGTGACTTAATATTTCTTGCCAATATAGTATATTTTATTTTCTTTCACAGGAGGATTCAGAAGGAGAGGGGCTCCAGGACTTTACAACACAGCTGAACTTCAAAATAAACTTCCTGCAGTGATGCTGTGAGTTTCAATTATTAGGTAATGCATTTTTAAAAATTTTTAAGGAGGACGTGATACAAATTGTCGCCTATAGATGTAACTTACCCTCTAAATGAGCCAGGGTGAGAATCCCAACCTACAATTGCTTAGATTTTTTTTAATCAGTGTGGTAAAAAAAAGTCTAAGGAGTAAACTCAAATCATGTGTTTATTCTAACTGAGGCTGTAATAATTCGTTGGGGTAAATACAGTGGAGGTAACAATTTACATAGAGGGGGCACATTAAACAAGTGGAAAATATGCTTTGTGTCAGATGAAACCAAATTGTAACTTTTTAGCCTAGAAGCAAAACACCATGTGCGGTGGAAGTGTAACACTGCATATCACTCCGTATGCATATGCAGCGGTAGTAAAACATACGCGGTGGCAGCATCATGCTGTGGAGAAACATCAGCAAGGGAAGGATAGCTGGTCAGAGTCAATGGGAAGATGAATAGAGCAAAAAACAGGGCAATCTTGGAAGAAAACCTTGACTCAGGTGTATACAAATGCATACAACACTTATGTATATGTCATGCTTAAGAAGCCGTTTATTATTTACTTCTGCTTAATAATCACAGCATACTTTGTGTCTATTATATAAAGTTATAAAAATACACTGAGGTTTGTTATTGTAACATGCAAAAATTATTAAAAAATAAATAAATATAAACAAATATAAAATGTTTACAAGGGAGGGATCGTCATATTCAATAAAGTAGAAAATGCGTTGTAATGAGGGTCGTTGGTCAGAGCAAAACAAAATCACAACCTTTAATTAGGTATTCAACATACTTTTCATCAAACCCACATTTTTATATTAAAGGTTTTTTGTATTGGTCTGATATAATATTCTAATCTGAAATGTCATGTTTTCATTAGCTGTAAGTGGAATAAATTGTAATAAACAGAAATAAAGGCTTGAAAACTTCAGTCTGTGTGTGAATAATCTTTATGATTCACTTAGCGAATCGACTTACTGAAATAAATACATTTTTTCAATAATATTCTAATTTATATATATGACCATATACTTTAGCAAAACTGGATTTTGCTGTTACTTTTACTTTTTAATTTATCTTTGTTTAATAAATTATACCGCTTAATAGATTTTAAAAATGTAATCTTAAACCCTAGGAAAAAGCAGAATATTTACACATACAGTATATATACAGTACAGACCAAAAGTTTGGACACACCTTCTCATTCAAAGAGTTGTCCTTATTTTCATGACTATGAATATTGTAGCTTCACACTGAAGGCATCAAAACTATGAATTAACACATGAGGAATTATATACTGAACAAAAAAGTGTGAAACAACTGAAAATATGTCTTATATTCTAGGTTCTTCAAGTAGCCCACCTTTTGCTTTGATTACTGCTACGCACACTCTTGGCATTCTGTTGATGAGCTTCAAGAGGTAGTCACCTGAAATGGTTTTCACTTCACAGGTGTGCCCTGTCAGGTTTAATAAGTGGGATTTCAAGCCTTATAAATGGGGTTGGAACTGTCCTTTGTGTTGTGCAGGAGGTGGATACAGTACACAGCTGATAGTCCTACTGAATAGACTGTTAGAATTTGTATTATGGCAAGAGAAAAGCAGCTATGTAAAGAAAAACAAGTGGCCATCATTACTTTCAGAAATGAAGGTCAGTCAGTCCGAACAATTGGGAAAACTTTGAAAGTGTCCCCAAGTGCAGTCTCAAAAACCATCAAGCGCTACAAAGAAACTGGCTCACATGAGGACCGCCCCAGGAAAGGAAGACCAAGAGTCACCTCTGCTGCGGACGATAAGTTCATCCGAGTCACCAGCCTCAGGAATCGCAGGTTAACAGCAGCTCAGATTAGAGAACAGGTCAATGCCACACAGAGTTCTAGCAGCAGACACATCTCTAGAACAACTGTTAAGAGGAGACTGTGTGAATCAGGCCTTCATGGTAAAATAGCTGCTAGGAAACCACTGCTGAGGACAGGCAACAAGCAGAAGAGACTTGTTTGGGCTAAAGAACACAAGGAATGGACATTAGACCAGTGGAAATCTGTGCTTTGGTCTGATGAGTCCAAGTTTGAGATCTTTGGTTCCAACCATCATGTCTTTGTGCGGCGCAGAAGAGGTGAACGGATGGACTGTACATGCCTGGTTCCCAACGTAAAGCATGGAGGAGGAGGTGCGATGGTGTGGGGGTGCTTTGCTGGTGACACTGTTGGGGATTTATTCAAAATTGAAGGCATACTGAACCAGCATGGCTACCACAGCATCTTGCAGCGGCATGCTATTCCATCCGGTTTGCGTTTAGTTGGACCATCATTTATTTTTCAACAGGACAATGACCCCAAACACACCTCCAGGCTGTGTAAGGGCTATTTGACCAAGAAGGAGATTGATGGGTCGCTGCGCCAGATGACCTGGCCTCCACAGTCACCGGACCTGAACCCAATCGAGATGGTTTGGGGTGAGCTGGACCGCAGAGTGAAGGCAAAAGGGCCAACAAGTGCTAAGCATCTCTGGGAACTCCTTCAAGACTGTTGGAAAACCATTTCAGGTGACTACCTCTTGAAGCTCAGAAACAGAATGCCAAGAGTGTGCGGAGCAGTAATCAAAGCAAAAGGTGGCTACTTTGAAGAACCTAGAATATAAGACATATTTTCAGTTGTTTCACACTTTTTTGTTCAGTATATGATTCCACATGAGTTAATTCATAGTTTTGATGCCTTTAGTGTGAAGCTACAATATTCATAGTCATGAAAATAAAGAAAACTCTTTGAATGAGAAGGTGTGTCCAAACTTTTGGTCTGTACTGTATATATATATATATATATATATATATATATATATTCATATACAGTACAGATTTTAGAAACATTTATATAATAATATATAAGGAAAAGTAATACTAATTCATGTAATTTGCAATACGTCTAACTGACAGATTCATGTTTTGATTTTAGTCCATTTGTCATCTTATTGCTCTCAAAGCCACAGTGCGTCCTTAAGAAAACACGTATTTCCTGAGTGTGTGCTACAGACCGCCGGGGACGCGCATCTTGACGTAAGTGGAGCCCCCATTCTCAAATGAGGGCCGCGCGCTCCCGCGGCATGGGAAGTGAGCGCGCTTGAGGGGCTGCGGTCCCATTGACGGTTTCGTCTCCCTGGCAGCAGCATCAGCATCAGCAGCAGTGGCGGCATCGGAGCTGGAAAACAAGAAGTTACCGCCTCGCCCTGCAGCCAAAGGAGCCAGCTGAGCGCGCCGATCGGAGAGCCGTCTTCAGGGACCCCTCCTCCCCGCTGCCTGGCCACAAGGACGGAAACGAGTTGCTCTTTCCCGTGTGCCAGCGTCCCGACTGACCGCCGGAGATATGGGCTCCCCGTAAAACGGAGGTGGTGGAGGGGAGAGGCGGGCGGGTGGGCGGTGGGAGGGGGGTGGGGGGAGAAGACAGCGGAGCAGCAAGAGGGAGGAAAAGCTGAAAAGGGCAACAAAAACCGAACTGCTAAGGCCACAGTCACCGCAGCTAAAACCACCCTGGGTGCCCCCGCCGCCGCCATGGGAACTCCGCATCAGCCGCTCCGACCGCCGCTCCATCCGTGGGCCATGTCGTGATCCGTGGGCTCCTCCAGCGGGTTTCTATCCGTGATCCCGACCGAGGCGAGTGGAGGGAGGAGAAGAAGGAGGAGGAGAAGGAAGAGGAGCCAGGAGTGAAGAAAGGTTGTAGTGGTGGTGGCAGGGAAAATGTTCGCCTCGGTGGGCCCTCGGGGCGGCCCGCGCCCACCCGCCGCTCCGGCCATCCCGGAGCCGGACCTCAGCCATCTGACGGAGGAGGAGAGGGACATCATCATGGCTGTGCTGGCTCGGCAGCGGGAGGAGGAAGCCAAGGATGAGGCCATGTTAAAGTAAGAGAGGGAAAAGAGGAAAAAATCAGTGTGAGGGAGTGTGCTTGTGTGTTAATGCCATTCTGAAGAAGTCCACCACATCAGATCTCACCTCTGGATGTTTCATTAGGACTTCCACTCTGAATCTTTCCACGCATGTGTGTGTAAGTGTGTGTGTATTCTGCTAAAAACTCCACACAGAACTCACTGACTCACAGCCTCTTATAGGCTAGAGCTCTGCGCAGGAGGAACCATGCATGGGGCAAAGGGATGAAGTTGGGTACTCATCTATTCCCAGCTCATGCAGTTGGCCCAGTGAGTGCTGTGAAACATGCAACTTTATTTGCAGATATACGACATGGCAGAGACTGAGGGGCTGCATCTGGTCAAAATTTTAAAAAAAGAAGCAACATTTCTCATCTGCACCTATTTCTACCAAACAGACAGTGTGTGCCTGAGTCAGGCAGGGAGTATTTGGGGGAGGATACCTGAGATATTTCTCAGCTTTAGATGCTGCTGCTTGGTGTGGGAGTCTAAGTGAAGCCTGGCATGAAGAACAGTAAGAGTGAAATCTTCCCTGGCTTTTATCTGTGTAGCATCCATCTCAACAGCTGCTGTTCTCAGCTCTGGGGTGCGGCTGAGCCTTTCCCAGCCTTGTGCACCGTATGTAGGCCAATGCTGTTGCAACAGACATCTCACAGGCTGTTACAGAAACAGTCGGCCTTTACAGCAGCAGCAGAAAAGGTACCAGGGAAATCTGATTTTGAATAAGGACACCAGATTCATGTAAAAAAAAGTATGTGAATTTACAGTTAATGTGTAGAGTTGCAGGCAAACCACGCTGTCCCCCAGGACCAGAAAATCCAACTTGAAACACAGTCTGCATACATGCTGCATGCACAGATAAGCAGATAGAAAGCTAGAATGACCCACCTTAGTGTGGCCCTTTTGAGCTCTACGTCTCTGTTCTATTTTAAGCCCACTGTTCGGACTGATGGCCCAGCACTGGAACGGAAGATCGATTCATTGCATCTAAAGAAGGAAATGTCCAATACATAGCTCTCACTCTAAGTAGCTATGCATCATTGCAACTAATATATTAAAGAGCCATGGATGTAGTCGTGTCATAGTGTAGCAGCTGCAACTAAGGCAGGCCGTCAGCATGTACATGTCCTAACCCATATTAGCGCCTCCGCTGTTTGCTGTCATCACTTTTAGATGGAGACCATCGTGAGGAAGCTGCTTGTATGTGTGATCAGAATTGTGTCTGCATGGAAAGGATGCACTGGTTGGCTAATTCATGCATGCTGTATGGTAGCATGGACTGCGATGCAGAGAAGCAGAGTTTACAATACACTCGGTCAGTTTTTATGACATAAAATGTAAGGCTAGCTTACTATAGAGGATTTCAACTACGTCACAGAATCGTATGTTGTGTGATATAAGCTGCCATATTGTGTGTATTTTTTTCTGTGGCTAGTTGTGTGATAACTAGTTCAGTTGGATAAAGATCAACCTTAAAAAGATGCTATAGTTCATCTTGTTGGGACAAAAGAAATCTGTCCTTTGTTCTGCCGATTGTTAATTTTGACTGGATGGTTTAGTGAGGTCCTTGAATCTGTCCGGGTCAGTCGTACAGCCGGCATAGTTCAGACACGATGCTCACACTTTGTTATCTAGAGAAAATGAAAGTCATTTCCCGTTAATAGGAAAACCTGGGAAAGTATCTCAAATGGTTCATTCGGCCTTACTGTCAGGTCTGACCTGAGCTGGGAGCTTTATCTGGGTTCCTTCCTGTTACCCCTGGGTAATGGTGATGGTCTTTCCTGGACTGAGGGGGATCTCTGGTTGTCTATAGCCTTCCAGTCTCATATTGGGGGCTTCTGTTAGGGGCTCCTTGCAGATCCTGTACAGATGCCACCTACATCTTTTGCTCTCTCACAGTGAACCATTCTTGCTACATGATTGACCTTCCCTCTGTCCAAGCCAAGCCTTTATCTGGGCCTAGCAGCTCACCAAACATACCGTACCCAACCTATGGCTGCTTGTGTAGGTTAGATGCCAGCCCCCTTAGTGCTTCTGTTGTTGAGGTTATGGTTTGTACAGTCGTAGCTGAACTCTGGCAACTCTCTGAGGACGCGGTCTTTAGCAGCTTCTATTCTGCAGTGGACATTGAGAATGAGTCTTCACCAACAACTGATATTTTAGGGTTTTTATGGTGCCTGGCATCACTGAGTACCTCAGTGTATACTGAGAAACCTTCTACACACAGTCTTAGGTCTGTCATTGCCTGATAACAAATCGCTTTTGCAACATGGCTGGCTTTTCATCTATCCACCTGAGCTGCTGGTAGAAAGTGGCGGGTTTTGATATGGCCGCTATGGCACACAGCCCAGGACACCATTGTGTTTGGGGGCGGAAAAATGCTTGCAACAAAAAAGAAAGGTTTCCTTTCACTTATTTACATTTTGAATGGAGAGTATTTCATCCTCATTTTATCATTTAGGAAACCTTTATGCTATTTGTCTTATCTCATTCCCGTGACCCAATGTTGTTAGCATTACATTGGGCAAAGAAGAAGGGGCTCTCCCAGGGTGGCATTCATGCTAGAACCAAGCACTGCTTTTGAAACTTTGGTGTACCTGGGAAACTTTAGTTTGGAGTCTTCCCCATCCCACAGCATCTTGCTGATTCTGCCCCACAATAGGCATTAAATATGGGTCTTAAACTATATGCATAATTTTGGCACCTTATGCCTGCCATCTTGCACTGTCTACACTGAACGAAGCCCTGCTCATGGTGTGGCATACCATGTTTTATGTATTTGAATTTGCGGGTATCCAAAATGTTGATGTATACAACTAAAAAGGGGGTGATGACATCAAGTTTCAATAGGCATACTACCCATGGCAATTGGTTTAGTGCAAACTCTGCACTAAACCAAATCTTCCATGCCTTCTGTCAGTCTGTTTATATGTGATTGGTGTGTCTCATTTAGGGTATGTTGAAGTGATATATGCGCTGACTCATCAAAGAATGCATGTCTTGAATTCAAAGAAGAATAATATCACCATGTGTATAAACTCTTAACACTCTTTTCCATATCATATTTTGGTGGATTGATAAACGAAGTACCATCCCAGTAAAGTTAGTGTTAGTTACTGCTAATGCACACATCCTGTTTTATTGGTAACACCAGAGGTATTCCTGCACATTTAATGACTACTTCTGAACAAACCAGTGTAACTGACCTGTAATCTGTAGTTTGTTAGCTTTGTACTCCCTGATCAGGATCCTCTGGTATGTCTAAAGTTGCTCAAACTGTTTCATAATGAGTGAGTGGGGTACCCAGAGAGCTGACAATAAAAAGACACGTCTTCTGTTTTAGACAGCGTGGGTGTTGGCAGGGAAATCTCTCCTGAGTTCCCTCTGTGATCAGACTAATCAGAGCATGCTGCTCATGTTTATTGATGAGATAGTTTTGAATCACACTGTGAATGTGTCAGTGGACATATTGCGATCATGTGATTGTTGTCTAAAGACCGCCATCGACACCTGAAAGTGTTCGAGCATTGTAATAATATCTAAGAGAGTCAGTTTTATTTGCTTATTCATACCACAGTTTAGAAGGACTTGAAAAAAGAAAAGGCCTTAGTAACAACATGGAAAAGACATCTTATACAGTGTGGAAAAACATCTACCTAAAAATGTCCCAGGATGTATGGATGTGGTTGGAAAGTTGTGGTGGCAAGGTTAATAGAGAAACTGCCATATCAGTCAGAAAGTGTAAAAGACTGCTCCTCCACATCGAAACGGGTCAGATTCTGTCTTTTCATGTATGAATGTGGCCAAAACTGAAAGGTGAATAAAGATCTCATTAGCGGCATGGAGAAGACATCTTGTTTACAACATAGGAAAGACATGTACACATAGATGTCTGTTGATGTTTCAGTGCGGTTGGAAAGTGGTCAGGGTTGCTAAGTCTACATTGGAACTGAATGAAATGTGGAAAATAAGCCAAGCTTTCGTAATCCTTCTTTGGGCTGAATTTAGGCAAGACATACGGGCCAAGCAAAAGTCCAATTGTTGAAATATATACTGTAGTTGGACTTACACAGGCATAAAAGATGCCGGTGGGTTTCAAAAAGTTTTAACTTGGACAAATAAAGGCAAGAAAGACCTGCCCTGCAGATATTCCCTTTTTAAACAAACCTTAGGAACCATGTGTCTAGTTTGTGTTGAGCTTAAGTTATTCACTAAACATTTATTTTAAATTACCGTAATTGACCAAAAGGTTCATCATTGCCCTAACCATATTTCCCAAATTTGTGTGTTTCAGGGAAGAAAAGCCGATTCAAGCGAGGACAGTGAACCTGGTTGGACAGAAGAAACCTCCAACGCAAAATGACGTCAGGTAAGTGGCAGATCCTCTCCCGCTGCTGACTCCGAACCCACCCAGCTGATGCTGTGAAATCCACTTTACACCTGAGATGAATAAAAATGGTTTGGTATGAATACATACACTCCTAGTTTGTATAAAGTAGACCTTAGACGACGCTACTGACAAAGATCCTCTGAAAGCTGCTTATTTTTACCATCTGATTGACTTTTCGTCCTCTGAGTACCTTCCTGTTCAAGTTGCTGTCTGTCATCTGTTGGACAGCAGCTACAGAGTCCTTCTTGTAGAGATGGACTCGGTCAGTGTGCTTAGTCTAGTTCTGGTACTGCTGAGTCATCAACAACAAGCCAAAGCCGTCATGTAAAGTTGCTGGATAAGAACTGGGCTTTTTGTTAGATTTATCAGTTCTAATTTTAATGGTGAGTTTACAATGAACTGGTGAGCTATCAGCTGCAGAACATTTATGGTAGGCTTTGATTCAACCTCCACAGGCCAGCAAAGCTTAATGTTTTCATAGCTCATAATGAAAAATCTACTTATACTTTCCACTTACAGTACTTTCTAACCAGTGGTACTGTCAAAAGTCCGATTAGTGGGCGCAACGCATGGCGTAGTGGTAGAGCGAGTGAGCCAAATACTTCCGTCTTTGATGCAGCCGTCCCTGGTTCCTGACCCGGGCGACCTGTGCTGCATGTCTTCCTCCTCTCTTCACCCCACTTCCTGTCTGCCTACTTTTAGATAACAAAAATAAAGGCCACTAGTGACTAATAAAAAATCTGTACTTGAACCAAACATTATAAAAAGTCATTTTTCAGCTTAGCAGTGGCTCAGTGCCCAGGGCGCCATCCTTACAGGGGGCAACACAAGTAGTCAAACAATTTATTTTAAAAACTTGCGTCACCTGGAGCTGAAGAGGTTTCAAATTCATTGTTTGTTTGTCAACTAAACGCCTGCCTGTTTTGTGCTCGGTGTAAACCCTGTAAGAACATATCATGGTGGAATAGGGATGCTGAAGCTGGTATCTGATTGACAATTAGGAGCTAAGCTGAACTTTCCTGTTCATCTGCAAGCTTTCCTAATAACACTATACTCCTGCTTTGAGGTTAACGTTCTCAGAAATATAGCTTCCATCTTTGCTCCAATTAGTAGAGATGGATGCTTGATGTTTCGGTCAGAAGCAATTATTTATTATGGAAACCACTCAGTGATACTCTGTCCTTTACCACTGTGTGTGCACACTTACGTCAAGACAGATTTTATAATAATGGTCAGTAATAGAAACTTGGTTTGCCAGTGATACTTAAACATAATCTTGTCATTTTATCCTTGGATGTTGATCTGTTTAAAGACTCCTGTCTCTTCTTGCTCATCTGTGAATTAAAACGCATGTCTTTACATTTTTGTTGCAGTGACTTTTATAGCCACTACTTATTAGTTTTTAATTTACTTAATAACAAAGGATGAAATTTTTTTTATTTTTTTCTTTTTTGAGTAAACGGGTGTCATTATTACGTACTCAGAAAAAATCAGAATCAGCTTTATTCCCAAGTTTGACATAAAAACAAGGAATTTGACTTGGGTTCATTTTGCTCTTTGGTTTTGTTTTTGCACTACAAAAATTACTATTTAAAAATGTGCAAAAATCCCCTATATAAATAAAAAGGGTGCATTTGCAACATCTGTCTGCTGTTTTTTTTGTACTCTTTTAAAATTTAAACAGAAAAAACAGCCTGGGAAGAAACTGCCCTCGTGGGGGCGGTTTTAGTAAACAGCGCTCTGTACGTCGCCCTGAAGGCAGAACTCTAAACAGTTTTTTGTGCAGGGTTTTGGGGGTCTGCAGAGATTTTTGCAGCTCTTTTTCTGACCCCAAACCTGTATAAGTCCCGGGGTGGAGGGAAGGTCAGCCCTGATGGGTTCTCTCTGCAGTCCTGATTATTCGTTGCTCTGGACCTTTCCTGTTTTGGGATGATCCAAACCCACTGGGGGATGGATAAGACAGGACGAAATAATGATGGCAGTGTAGAAGATGACCGCAGCTCCTGTGGAAGGTTGAACTTCTTGATTTTTCCCTCAGGAAAAAACCCCTCTGCTGGGCCTTCTTTGGGAACAGTGTCCTTGGTGTGAAGACCATCTCAGGTCCTCAGAGATTGGGGGTTTTTCCTAGGAATCTGAAGTGGTCCCCCCGGGCCGACACGGGGTTTTTGTTAAAGGATGGGGGGGGGGGTTGAAAATGGGGGGGGTTTTTTTTCCAAAAGTCCACCCCCCTTTTTTCCCATTTCTTGAGTGGGTTTTTTAGTTTTTCCAGGCAGTTTCTGACTACACCAGTGTATCAGGCGATCCACCTCCTGCCTGTATGCAGACTCATCACCGTCCGGGATCATTCCAATGACAGTGGGTTTGTCATCTGCAAATTTTAGGAGTTTCAAGGACGAGTCCGCTGAGTGCAGTCATTTGTGTACAGGGGAAAAGGGGAAAGTGGGGATAGAAACACCCCGGGGGGCCCCAACCAGTGCTTATTGATCTGGTTCGGGAGAAGATGCTCCCCCAGTCTCACCTGGTGCTGTCCCCGGGCCCGTCAGGAAGCTGTTGATCCACTGACAGGTGAGGCTGGGAAGATGAAGTTTTGGTCCAACAACTGTGTTGAGATGAGAAGATCTTTTTTAATCAACCAAATAGTCTGTTAATAGTGCGTTAATGTTTTCAAATACTTAAAATTGAATATAGATGTGAGCAAAGTCAGGTTTCCATCAACAACTGGAAATAATTAGTTTCCTTTAAATTTTCCCCAATTGTGTTTACTTGGAAGCATTACTTTAAAAAAAAATGTAGCACAAGTAAATAATTTCACTGTTTTTATTGGAAAAGATGTCGATCTTATAATAACAAACATGACATTTGGCTGATAAAAAGGAACTGTTACAAATCAATTAGCCGACTTTGGGGAAATTTTAAAAAAAATAAAGAAAGACAAAAACAATCTCAAAATTAGAAAGGGGGAATGATTTTTGGCAATATTGAAAAATGTTTTAAAAAATTTTTTTTGGGCTTTTTTTAAATCAAAATGTTTCATTTTTTTTTTTATTTGAAAACCCGGTTTTTTTTATTGTAAATCATCCCAGAAGTTAAGCTTTTCTTTATTTTGACCTGCATAATTTTAACATTACAGCTGGAAGAGGCTACTTTGTTTATAACACTGGTAACATGTTAGCATTGCTTAGTAATTGGTTTGCATAACGGAAATAGATATTGAGACAAATACATTCTTATTAAAATGTTGTGATGGTTTAATTTTGATTTAAATAAAAATAACAGCACATGCAACAAAAAAATAACAATGATACTAACAGGAAGTACTTTATTCACCAGGGCTAAAGGTATTGCATAGGGTCCTATACTGGAATTATTGAATTATCGTCAAAATATTATCAGGATAATGGCCAAAAATACAGCGATCCAATTTTTTGTAACACCTCTGAAATATACTATATATACATGATGACTATGAATTTTACTGATTACTGCAATCTGTGTACCACATTGGCCCATACCCAGCCTTTTGGAGCGAGACTTCTGGACCGGTTGAATGGGATCAAACACATAATTTTCTGTGATATGCTGATCAGTTATGTGTAACGCTACAGAACCAGGAGATAAAATATTTATTTCCTTCACTATATGCTGCATTTCACTGCGTATTGCTCGAGGTCTGGTAAAGATTCGCTGACAAGCTTCATAATGTGTAAGAGATAATGTGGGCAGCAAAGCCTGGATGCTGATGGTTGTTTCCTGCCAATCATTTGTCCAGCTGATCGGCACAGTACAGACAGAAGCAGACCTCTTTTGATCTGTTGACTAAGCTGTTGGCAGCCAGAGAGGACTACGCGAGAACATGGCTTGTTTTAAACTTCACCCCTGTGTACTTTTAGGACTTAATCTCTGTGGGTTTTCAACTTTTAATAAGACCAAAACTTCTATAAAGTTTGTCAGTGTGTAGGAGAACGTGTGTTACTTTAGCTGCAGCTAATCTCCATACAAAGGCTTTGAGAGACATATTTTAATTGACTGATTGCAGTCTTAATAATTACCAAAGGACCTTTTGTGAAATCTTCTTTTTCTTGAAGCTCAAACACTATAAGCCAATGCATTCAGAAACAACAATCTCTTTTTAGTGAGATGTTTACAATCTTGTTCTAGATTTATTTAAAAAAAAATATTGCAACAACTCTGATTTTCCAGCGGGTCAGTTAATACGTCTGCATCTTAGTCCGTTCCTCTCCTCCCTTCTGAGCTTATGTAAGGGCATCATGGTCGTACCGCAGTGGAAGGATGTTTACGCCTCACATCAACAAATGTGATTGGCCAGGTGTCCCCTGATAGCAGGATACCATGGCAACGGCCCAGCGGCCCTGTAGTAACCTCAATGAGCCTTGGGATTGGCGAGGAGTCACTTCCTCTCTCCTTCAGGGATTGGCTGCGATCCTGGTCTTCCCACGAGTTTCTGCTCCAGCTGGTATCTAGAAGACATTTGACCAAACTCTCAGTTATACTTCTGAAGGTTTGAGTTCTTTAGTTATTGGATAAAACACAAATTAGGTTGTGCATATTTTTTGTATCATTCTAGGATATTTCTGAGCAGAAAACAAAAGCATTAATCCCATGTTATATCATATTATCATCTAAATGTACATTCTTTCATTCATTGTTGTCCTTTAACTATAACCTGGCGTGTTTGGCAGATACATCATGGTATACTCAGGAAGTGTATGAACTGATTTTTGTAACACAGATTGTGCACTGGTTTTGAAAGGCTGAGCATTGAGCCAGGAGTACTTTCTATGTGAATGAACAACAAAGAGAGTACACAGTGTTCATGGCAGTAAAACATAGAAATTGGTGGTTGCATCATCATAGATAATAGAAGTAGGTCTGTTCATATGATTGTTCATAGTACAGCTCCTGGGAGGTCAGACCTTGGATGATCCTTGGATGTGCCTTCCAGATAAAGCAGTCTGTCGTTGAAGGAGCTTTCCAGTGTGGTTATTTTGTTATGCATGGGGGTGAAAGATGTCCACCGTTGATGATGATGTCTTGGCTGGCTCCTCCTGCTCTGGGTCAATGAGGCATCCCTGGACACAACTGGACTCCAATCCATAAGGTTTTGTCAGAGTTCTTGCAGGAGCCTGGATACTGAGTTGGTTGTGAATTTTGCAGAAGGTTTCTGTGGGGCATTAAAAATATCTATGTCAACGTCTGTAGCATGTTAGATGTAGTGCTAGAATATAAACCATATTAAGTCTCTTTATGGTCTTATCGGCTTCTTGAAGGATTGTCCCATTTCATTTGGAAACAATTAGACCACCTCTCATCATGGCCTTAAACAATGAATGCTGGAATTTTGGGAGTAGTCCCAGAATTTAATGCTTCATGCTAACTAGCTGTAAACCTACTGCACGGTTTCTCTTAATAAAACTGGAATAGAGGCCAGATAATGCCCGCCCTTGTTTTCCAGCCCAGCAAGATAACTGATGCCCTAACATATGAGGATATAAATTGCATGTCAGTACCACAGACAGTACAGGGTTTGTTTTAATTTAAATTCTAATGAGTGGGACACTGTACTCTGTAAAAGGCGTGGGTACATGGTAATTAATGTGTGAAAACGCACTACCTGTGAAAATTTCATTTGTTTGTGTGGAGGTATATTTGGTCCCCATGTAAGTGCATATACATGCTGTGTCTATGTGTGTTTGTATGGCGTTGCCAGGCCATATGGAACGCTGTCTGGGGAGCACACTACCCACTTAGCTCTGCTGTTGGCTCTGGTGCTCTCTCCATCTGTCCATTCCTTCTCTCTCCTATCTCGTCTTCCATCGCCTCTTCTTTTATTTCCATTTCTTACAGCTTGGTTGCTTTTCACTCCTGCTCACCCTCACTCGTCAACATCCCGCTTCCTGTTTTCTGTTTGATCACAAGTGCCTGTGTTTGTATGTTAGCATGCAAGCATTAGTGACAGAGTCAAGTCTCTTCTTATCGTTCTTTTTGTATTTTTTGTTTGCTGTCATCCAGGATTCCTGAGCATTTTAAGCACTGCCGAGGTACAGATCTGGTCCAGCACGTTTCATTGGGCCCTGGACAGCTGCTTGTCTATTTATATAAGGACCAGATTGGGAGTTTGGGGACGATAATTACTTAAAAGACTAGCTGGGGATCCTTTGTTGTCTCAACGACTTTAGCACAGTGCCTGTTATTTCCAATGTTATATTCCCATCTGTACATCTAAGGTTACCGTATAACTGTGAAAATCAAACTTTTGAGACCGAGTCCTGCGCTGAAGGAGGAAAAATTTCAAGGCCCGCACTACACCAAACAGGACAAAAAAGTTAAATTTTTATTAAAAGGAATAATAGTGATGCTCTCAGTTTACCCGTTTATACATTATACATGTTCCAGTTCTCAACTAGGATCGTAAGATATGGACCATGGGTGGAAGAACTAGATCACGGATACAAGCGGCTAAAATTAGCTCCCTCCATTGGATGGGTGGGCTTAGACTCAGAGATAAGGTTGGCACGGAGTTGCTTCTTTTGCTTATTAAAAGGAGTCACTTAGTTGTTCCAAGCGTCTGATCAGGGGGCCTCCTTTGTGCCTCCCTTTGGATGGTTCCTTTTGGGTACCTCCTATCATTAGGGGGAAGAGTCAGAACTCAGTGGAGAATGTTGCTGGGGAGATGTCTGTGTTTCTATCCTTTACTTTTAACCTTCGTGACCTGAAATTGGATAAGTGGAATACAAAAATGGATGGGTGGATGGATGGATGGATGGATGGGGGGAAGGATGGATGGATGGATGGGTGCAAGGATGGATGGATGAATGGGTGGAAAGATGGATGGATGGATGGATGAATGGGTGGAAGGATGGATGGATGGAGGGAAGAATGGATGGATGGATTGAGGGATGGATGGATGGATGGGTGGAAGGATGGATGATGGTTGGATGGATGAATGGGTGGAAGGATGGATGGATGGGTGGAAGGATGGATGGATGAATGGGTGGAAGGATGAATGGATGGATGGATGGATGGGTGGAATGATGGATGAATGGGTGGAAGGATGGATGGATGGATGGATTGAGGGATGGATGGATGGATGGATGGATGGATGGATGGGTGGAAGGATGGATGGATGGATTGAGGGATGGATGGGTGGAGGGATGGATGGATGGGTGGAAGGATGGATGGAAGAAAGGATGGATGGATTGAAGGATGGATGGATGATGGATGGATTGATGGATGAATGGGTGGAAGGATGGATGGATGGATGGATGGGTGGAAGGATGGATGGATGAATGGGTGGAAGGATGAATGGATGGATGGATGAATGAATGGGTGGAAGGATGGATGGATGGATGGATTGAGGGATGGATGGATGGATGGATGGATGTATGGGTGGAAGGATGGAGGGATGGATGGATGGGTGGAAGGATGGATGGAAGAAAGGATGGATGGATTGAGGGATGGATGGATGATGGATGGATGAATGGGTAGATGGATGGATGATGGGTGGAAGGATGGATGGAAGAAAGGATGGATGGATTGAGGGATGGATGGATGATGGATGGATGAATGGGTAGATGGATGGATGATGGGTGGAAGGATGGATGGATGAATGGGTTGATGGATGATGGATGAATGGGTGGAAGGATGGATGGATGGATGGATTGATAAAGGGATGGATGGATTGAGGGATGGATGGATGATGGATGGATGAATGGGTGGAAGGATGGATGGATGGATGGGTGGAAGGATGGATGGAAGGATGGATGGATGGATGGGTGGAAGGATTGAGGGATGGATGGATGGATGGATGAATGGGTTGATGGATGATGGATGAATGGGTGGAAGGATGGATGGATGGATGGATTGATAAAGGGATGGATGGATTGAGGGATGGATGGATGATGGATGGATGAATGGGTGGAAGGATGGATGGATGGATGGATGGGTGGAAGGATGAATGGGTGGAAGGATGGATGGATGGATGGATGGGTGGAAGGATGGATGGAAGGATGGATGGATGGGTGGAAGGATTGAGGGATGGATGGATGATGGATGGATGAATGGATGGATGGATTGAGGGATGGATGGATGGGTGGAAAGGGAGGATGGATGGATGGGGATGAATGGGTGGAAGGATGAATGGGTGGATGGATGGATGGATGGATGGATAGATGGGTGGAAGGATGGATGGATGATGGATGAATGGGTGGAAGGATGGATGAATGGATGGATTGAGGGATGGATGGATGGGTGGAAGGGTGAATAGATTTCCTTGTTCAAGTAAAAAATGAAGTCCTTCAGCATGTGCTTTTTCAAAGAATTACATAGGAACTACACTTTACCAGGACAAAAGTAGACTGCTCCATTTGCTTTTACTCATTTAAAAATTGTAATAAAATAAAGATTGCAAACTCATTTTAGGAAGCATGAAGGTAGCATGAACATATTTGTAAAAGCTCAAACATGATTATATTTCCTATACCCATTAATTCATTTGCAGTGTCACAGAGGGCTGGCACCTATCTTCAGAGGTCAGGGGGGAGAGGCAGGTTGCAAAATTGAGAGAGTAAACATTAATTTCACCTGAAATATTTTCAAAACATTACACATATCAGAAGCATACTCATGACTGGGTTGACGACTGACAAATTAACATCATATTACTGAAATGTCATGTTAAATGACTGATAAATCGCGGTTTTATTGCTGAATACTGCAATGATTATATCTATCATCTAGTTAACCAACATGTATCTACAAAGTCCCAACCACTTTTGGTCCTTATGATCTATTCTATTCTGTTAAACTAAGTCAGCGTTCATGATGTTCTAGCAGTGTTCTGACATGATCTGAGAAAGTCGTGTAGGGGCATGACCCACGGAGATGCAATTGTGCGCTTATAAGGTGGGATCGTAACTGAAATATACCAGCCATGTAGTTGGGAGGTATAGGATAGCACAGCGTGGACATAGGAAAAAATCTTGCGATATTAAAACACCACAATATTTCTTGTCAAAGTATAGTCTGTCCAGTGAACCGCTATTCATTTGCGCTAAGCGTCTGATTTTGCCTGGTAAAGTACATCTAGGGTGTTATTATGGGTACCAAGTATGAGCTTGACATCATGTAATTATGTTTAAGAGTCTTTGAACTAAACAAGGAAGTGGTTCTTCAGCTGCTCTATGAATTGACTAATGAAGACTACATGGTTGACAACCCTCAGTCGCAAAAGCATTGAAGAAGCCCCCACCACTTAAAAAATCAATTATTTGGCTGTGATTTTTGTACTGAGTAAAAAAAAGAAACCAGCCAAAATATCAAGAAGAGAATTGTGGAACTCTATAATTCTGATTAATTTCGGATTAATTAACTTCTAGATACCGAATGTGCCATGCTAATCTGGTCAAAACAATGAGAACAACAATGTCCAGCAATCACACCATTCAGGAAGGAGACGGCTTCTGTGTACCAGAGCTAAACATGTTTTGGTGCAAGATGTGCCGAAACTCCAGAACAAAAGCTACGGGCCTTGTGAATATGCTGGCTAAAGCTGGTAAGAGTTTCATTATCCACAGTAAAATGAGTCCTGTAGTCGACATGGGCTGAAAGGCCGCTCCGCGAGGTAGAAGCCGTTACACCAAAAGCAACATTAAACCCCAGATTACAATTTATTAATGCACCCAGGGACCAAGACTCTGTATCTGATTAAACTAAAATGAAGGTGCCATAATGCCCACAGTTACATTTGGAGGAAAAAAAGGGGTAGCGTGCAACCCTGAGACCACCACCCTAACTGTGAAACGTTAAGGGGGTGTCAGCATCATGGGGGACTGGTGCCCTTTCAATTTAGGTACTTTCATGGACAGGAAACACTGTGGAAATATTAAATAAACATTTCAAGATATTAGTCCAGAAGTTAAAGCATGTATTTAAACCATATTTCTAAACTGACAAGATGTGTGAGCGAGGCGGGCTAGTTTATTTACACGAGTTCTATCAAGAGGAATGGGCCAAAATTGTTTAAAAAGCGAATCTACCCCAATTCTAAGCCAATTTATTTACATTTAAAAATTTCAAGAAGGTTAAAACAACTCTATTTTTTACTTTTACTTTTGGTAATCCAAACTGACCTAAAAGAAAGTTACATCACAGATGGTCTACCAACAAATATAGGTCATAAGATTGTGATATCTGGAATAAAAGATCAAATGAGAATGATTGAAATACCTTTCAGGTCACCCAGACTACAGGTAGGATAAACATGGGCTCCCTGGATTCTCCCCATGGTAACAACCTTTTCTTCTAGTGGTCCTAACCCTAATTCTGGTTACAAAGGATGAATTAAATTAATTAAATGTTTAATAACAATAAAACCTACATCTACACATTTCCTCGTGTTAGGATGAGCATGGCTTCAAAAAAATTGGTGGAGGGAAATAGAGAGAGAGCAGGAGAGAGGGAGAGGAGTGAGAAATGGAGAGAAACAGCGAGGATGAGCAGTGAGTGGGTGGAAAGGCAGTCAGAGAAGTATACTGAGAGGAAGGGGGAGGTGACAAGAGTAGAGAGTGAAATGAGGAGAAAAGCAAAGTCTACATGACAGAGATGGTTAGCTAAGAAGCATACTGTACACTTGCGCTATTGTGTATGAAATTATTGCTGTCAGTTTCGGCATGAGTCATCACGTTTCGTTTCTAATGGGGTTCCCCTGAATCCTGCATGCGCTCCTCTTCAGTTGATTTCTATATGAAAAGCTTTTAGTCCTTTTAAAACTGCAAATCTCCTCTTCAGTAACCTGTAACTGTCGTCAGACAGAGCGCGATATATAAGGACAAGGAAGTAGTTGGGGATGGAGGCAGAGACTGGGAAGTGAGAGTGCACCCAGTTAAGCGTGGTGGGTTCTCTGATGGAAGTCATGGGGGAGAGCAGCAGAAATTTGGCACAGAGACAGAAAACTAGTGAGTAAGAGATGCTGCATGTCCCTGCATCCATATGGTGAGCGGCCATGCCACATCGCAGCACATACATGCACAAATGGAGAGGAAAGCAGCCTCTATTTGTTCCAGCTTTGGTGATCTTGTCAGAGACAGTAAGAAACCAGTGACTTTTGTTTAAATAGGTGTTTGGGTCTCATTATACTGGAGCTGTGCATCAAAACTCTTATAACATCAGTAGGTTACTGAATACTCAAATTAATTCAGATTCTAAATAGTGGTTCTGACATATATTCATGTTATCCAATTCAGTTTATTTATGTAGCACCAAAATACATCAAATATCATCTCAAGGCATTTTACCAGTTAAATAGTTGTAATTCATATACAGAAATATATAATCAAATCAGGCCAATCTAATTATATAGGCAGTTTGATCCTAGTTATAATCCAGTCAGTCAGTCAGTCATTTTCTACCGCTTCTTCCATAGTGGGTCGCTGGGAAGCTGGTGCCTATCTCCAGCAGTCTATGGGTGGGAGGCGGGGTCCACCCTGGACAGGTCGCCAGTCCATCGCAGGGCAACACACAAACAACCAAGCACACACCTAAGGCCAGTTAACCTAACAGGCATGTCTATGGACTGTGGTAAGAAGCCGGAGTACCCAGGAAGAACCCACGCGTGCACGGGGAGAACATGCAAACTCCATGCAGAAAGACCCCCAGCCGGGAGTTGAACCCAGGACCCAAAACGTATCTAAAAACAGTGACATCTGTCTAATATAAGTAATAATAAAAACATTTGTTTCAGGTTTCTGTAGCTCAATCTGTAAAATGTTTGAAAACTTTTTACTAGATTTACTAGCCTCATATGCCTTTTGTGCCTCATTTTAATTCATTATTAAACCCCTTACCTTTATAAAAAGTTGGTAACTTTCATTCTGGACTTTAAACATGTTAAACAATGACACACTCTTGGCGGTTGGTATTGTCCTGAGGTCATCTTTTTCCTCTGCCTTTTTGTCCTTCTCCTGTTTTGGTCATTTTGTACCTATTTTGTTTGGGTATAAAAAGGAATCGTCTACCACAGGACAGTTTGAACTGATCGTGCGTCGTCTTGACCTGCATCGGGGACATTTCGTATCCACTTGGTCCACCGACGATTTAGCATGATTTTCTATGATCTACTGTTACAAAATATGGTTTTATGGCTCTGATATCATCTAACAGCTGCAGGTAGAGCAGAGTTATGTTGGTTTGATCATTTGTTCCATTCTGACCCAAACAGGGATAAGGTCAGATTACGAGCATACAAACTGCACCACGCCAGTCATTGACGTTTGCTTTGACATTAGGGAAATATTATCTCTTTAGCTCTAGCTAATTGGATGCATACAACTTCTATATGATATTTTGTACATAATGATTTAGTTTTAATGGCAGGTCAGGATTTAATGGGGTCCTGAGTGAATGCCTTATATATATAACAATGCCCATATATAAAATAACAGATTAGTTTGGTTGGATCAGAGAGATTCAGCTCCATTCCACACAGTCAGATAGAGTTATCTGTGGTTTGTTCACTGGCCAGAACGAAATTGGACCACTCCTTTGTAAAGCACTGATTGAGGAACTGATGCTCTAACTTTGTTGGGTTGTGGCTACATTGTGGTGGGAAGGCCTGCTTTGTTATCCTGTTGCTATTGCTAGGAATATTATTCAGGGATGCACCCTGAAGAAAAAGATGAAGAGCAGAATAAGGAAGGCATGAGATAGAAGCATGAATACGTTAACTTTTGTACTCTGAACAGTTTTAGAAAAATTTTATTTTTATTATTATTATTCATTATCTACTGTTATTAATATTTTACACTCAATATATAGTTATTAATTTGTTTGTGACATATTTCAAGGTCTACTGTCCATTCTTCCAAATGTATATTTAAAAAGATGAATTTTTTGCAACCCTTAAGATGATTGAAAATGCTTATTAATTAATGCATAAACAGTGTAGCCTTGTGATATTTATCCTACTTATATCCTACTTATATCCTTCAGAATCAGTTCCTCTGATTTTGTCTCCTCTCGACAAAACGGAAGCTGTTGTTTTCTGAGCGTGGTGTGCTTTTGTCAATAACTGTCCAGTACAGGAGAAGTTTTAATAATAATCTGAGTCATAAAAGATTTCTGTTTTCTGTTTCATTTCTGTTTTTTGCAAATAATAAGGTGTTAAAAAGAGTTGAGGAGGCTCTCCATTACATCTCCACAAACACCTTCTCTGTACGCACACACAGCTGCTGCAGACCAGATCCCTGTTTCTAATTCTGGCTCGCATTTTACCTTCCATTCAATTTCACAGACAGCACGAGAGGGAGGAAACTTTTTTAATACTCGTCTATTATGGGACACTCAGCGAGTTGCAATCAATCTCCAAGATGACTTGTCCTCATTAAGTGTGCCTGTGTATATGTGTGTGCGCGCTGGATTGGAGATAGGAGCAAAATGAGGTTGTAGGAACAAACATACAATGCTGACACCACGATAAGTTTGGACGTGGGGAAGTCTGTGGCGGGGACAAAAGTGACTCTAAAACCTGCTGCTGGAGGACTAATGAGTCAGAAAAAGTTGGAGTTCCTAATTTCTTAATGGCTGCGAAGTGATTTTCTCTGACACTGGCTCATTGTTATTTGATTCATGTCTGCCTGCGTTTTTGAATATCGATCCCGGAACTGGAGGAGTGACTCATACTCGGCCAAAGAGGCCTGAGTCACCACAGGGAAAGAGAGGAAGCTGGCTCCCATTCCCAGCCCGATGCCGCTCTGCTCCTGAACGCCTGGGACCGGAAGAGGCGACGCCAACATTTGGCCCTCAAACAACAACGACGCTCAAGAACTTCAGGACTCAGCTATTTTATCTGTCTTATTTTTGACCCATTAACTGTAATGTCAAATAAGGGAGATCTTTAATGTTTTGGAGGCGTTTTAAGCATAAGTGCTCACTTTAATGCAGGAGACAAGCTGTGGTGAAGGAGGGTCCAAAGCTATTTTGGGAGATTGGAGAGCAAATTAATTGTGAGCCTGTTAGAAAGGGGTGAGAAGGAGTGGACACACAGTAATGATTATTGGCTCAAACTAACAGCGTCTTCATTAAAATGGAAAATTTGCTTAATATGTTTTGCAGTAAGATAAACTGTATCCTGTGCTGCATAAATAAGATGTTCTGCAAATTAATTTACCTAATAAATGACTAACAAAGTAAGAACAAATGCAGTTATTGTGAATTTGTTTTCAGATGTACATAAATGTGCATTTGGGCTTTTCATTAGCAGCTAAGTCTTTACTTTCCCTGATAGACAGATAGGATCTCAGTGTTCTTAAAATAAAAACGTGAAGCAGAACACAGATGATCTAGACATTTCTCAGTTAGGAAAATGGGTGGGCTCCATTAAGCCCTACCAGGGAAGAACCAAAACATATCTCCAAACATCTGAATCTACCTTCTGGTTAACATTGATTGCAACAGGATCTTTTTTAATCAAAACAGAATAATATGAATTCAAAATGCTGACAGCCACAGGCTCATGTTGACACATCCATCCATCCATCCGTCCATACTTTCATACGTCCATCCATTCATATCCATTAATTCATCCATCATTTAAGCCCCAAATTATTCATATCCCTGGCAGATTTAGGATTAAAGGACAGATTCAAAATTAGGGTGATGGTTAGGAGGACTTCCAGCAGTCTTGAAGCTCATTTCCAAAAACAAATAATCAAAATACCAGTAGAAACATGCAGTAAGAATGATTTGACTGCTTTAATGCCAATAATGTGTTTTCTATTGATTTTTTTGGCAAGAAGAGTATTATAATAGTATAATTTTGTCAGTGGTGGCTCCTAATGTTTGGGAACGATTCTGCAGCGAGTGTACCACAATAAACACTGAAAATGTTTTTAGGACCTTTTTAGGATTCATTCTCATTCGGGTCAACATCATCATTCTCTTGCTTTTTTCAAATGTATTGTGCCACATTAAATCAAATTGCATCATATTAGTTGATACAAAGCGTACTGAATTGGACTAATTGTGATTAATTGAATCGTATTGGATTGATGTTTGCTGCTCATTTGTCTTTAATGAATTATCGAGATACTGCGCTATATATATTAATTACCCAGCAGAGATACACAACACTAATCCTGGATTGCAGATGGTGATATGGTGTGTTGTACCTGTAAAAATGACTGTTTGGCTGATAAAGATACACTATGTTCTTTGAATCTTTAAAGCATTATATGCATAACTTGTAAAGGATAAATTATTGGTTATTTTGGAATGTGTTGGAGAATCTGATTCTAGATGCTCGGTTAATAATTCTATAAAATCTGTCCAAATTGGACTGTTGCTTCTGTTTTTTTGACTTCTCGTCGCTATGTTTATTCTTATTTTATGTTTGAATGTGTTTTTTTGAGCCTGTTTATTGTTATTTTCTCCACCCTCATGGCATTCCTCTCTGGTGGCTATTAAAATGTTCTTGGTACAATATTTAAGTTTCTCAAAAACAGTCTTCTCTGGTTTCTGAAAGCCACCCGCATGAAATTATAACCACTACTGCTGATGGTAGGTGTGTTTGTACTGTAAGGCTGATATTTTGATTTACTTCGGCTCTTACTACAGCTAACACACGCAGTGTTCATCTGATCCCCTCTGGTGAGAGGGTAAAAGGGTCAGTGGCATTCATAAACACTCCCCTCTGCACCTCCATCAGACTGTGATCACCAGCAGAAATAAAAAGAAGAATTTATGTGCCGAAGTCACATCATAATTACTCCTGTTTTCCTTGAAGTACATTTTTTTGTATTTTGACAAATGTCAGAAACAGTGCCTTGCTAAATTGATCATACCAATGGATCTTGTCCACATTTTGTTACTGTACGATCATATTTAGATTTTAGGTGACAGACCAACACAAAGTAGCACTTAGTTGTGAAATGAAAGGAAAATAATTTAGGATTTAATTGTTTTTTACAAATAAAAATCTATAGAGCCTGGTGTGCATTTGTATTCCGCCCTCTTGAGTCAATAATTTGTAGGATGTCTCCTCAGTCACAGGTTTTCCTCCAAGATTGCCCTGTACTTAGCTCCATCCATCTTCCCATCAACTAGACCATTTTCTGTGTCCTCTTTGAAGAAAACACCTCCCCACATCATGATTCCGCCCCTACCATGTTTCACCATTATGTTTTCAGGGTGATGTGTTAGTTTTCTGCCAAATAAGGGTTTTTAACTTTAAAATAGAAATCCAGTGACTTTTTCTCAACAGTGGCGTCTTCTTGCCAATCTTCTACAAAGCCTAAGTTGGAAGGGGCACAACTAATTTTGGCTTTGGATTTCTGCAGCCCCCCCCCCCAGAGTTGCTATAGGTCTCTCGGCTGTTTCTCGGATTAATGTTCTTCTTGCTGTCAGTTTAGGTGTCTGTTTAGGTGGATGGCCGTCTATTGGTAGGCTTACAGAAGTGCCATACTCTTTGTTTGGATGACAGATTGAACAGCTGAGGGTGATGTTTTGGGACTGTTCCTTGGTCTTCATGAGGCTTTTTGTTAACAGGCGGACTGCATTTTCAAATTGGATAACTTTCTATGCCAACTGGATTTTATTTAGGTGTATCAGTTTAAAAGAGGCTACATATGCACCTCCAACGTTTCAGATTTTTTTCTTTGTATTTATTTAAGGGTGAAAGATACAGTCTAAAATATTAAAATTACAACAGTGAAAGCACTTTGTGTTGTCTTGGCTTGTCCTTGCCTCGAAAAGGTCTCTGCGCTGTCCAGCTTTTGAGTTACAGCTAGTCACAGCTTCTGTCACAGTGCTATAAACTTCCTACAGAAGCTCTTCCCCTTTGCTCCCCCATCCGTCTTCAAAGCATCTCCATCCATCTTCTCCAGTATTTCTTTCCTCAAAGCCACTTAGCATCCTGAACCCAATATATCTCTTTCCTCTTTCCTCTGTGCCACAGAACTCCACTGTCATCCAATAACCATTAAAATCACACTAGTGAGTCACCCCGAGAAAAACTGGGTAAGTGGTGTTTCTCTTGGTAACAGTTGCCACAGTTGCTGTGCTTGGTATTGTGCAGCTTTAAATAGTGTCCAGAGAGTCCATCATATATTAATACACGGATCAGGGGGTCCCCCATAGATGCAACTGTTTTTATTTCCCTACATAACAGGTTCAGATATTTGTTGAGTCTTTGTTAACTGAAAAGAAACTAACTTAAAGTCCATTCATTTCAATCAGTTGCTAAAAGAAGCATCAAATGCACCCTCCACTCTCCACACTTATTTACGCCCTATCCGAAAAAGCCTTAAAATAAATTCGCCTTTTATTGCCGCAGCATAATCTCACACTGAAAATAAAAATGAACTTCAATTTGAGAACGTTTGTTCAGTGTGTGGAATATAATCCTGCATTAAGAAACAATAGGTTTTTTACGAAATTTCGCTTAAATTTTCTAGATAGATCAGAGTGCAATCAGTAAACCATGAGTTAGGGTTGGGAGTTAGGTTTGTTTCCCTGAGGTATAAATATGAAGTGGTATCATTGTCTGTTTCTCTTCTTCTTCTTCATTCTACAAAATTGGAAAGACAGGAAGGCATGCCATTTAGGGAAAACTTGACAAGAAAATAGCGACTCACCTAAGCTTGACCATAGCTACAGTCAGAGCAATATTGTGAATGTTTAAAATCACTGGAACTGTGACGAACAAGGCTGAACAAAGGCCTAAGTTTGTCTTACCACCATGCACGGTGAGGAAGATGGTAGAGGTAGTAAAAATAAATCTCCAAAGCTCCAAAGAGTGGCATCTGGGGGTCACCAAGTCTAAATTAGGGCTGCAACAAACCATTATATTGCTTATCAATTGATCTCTTGAGTATTTTTTGATTAATTAATATTAATTAATAATCTGATTAGTAATTGCATAGCTAAATAGGGGATTTTTGGAGAATTTGAACCAGGTGAAGCTAAAGCCATGTAACTTGAGTTCTGGATAGAGCATATTTACAGACAAAGAAGGTTAAATGCAAAATGTATATATATTTTTTCCACTCTTTTGGCCTAATTACTGCTCTGAGTGGGTTGTTCTTTGACCAAATGGCATGTTTTAGAGTCTGTTTACTTCAGTTAGCGATTACTTGATAACTAAATGAGTTGAAGATAATTTCAGTAACCGATTAATTAGGATTAATCTGATTAATTGTTTAATTCCTAGTCTATCTAACAGGTAATAAATACCTGGTTACTGGTTGCTTGTTAAGCTTGCTAGGAAAAAGCCTCTTCTGTCATACTGTCACACATGTAAATGTATGAGGTTTTCTGGACTCTACTGGGACTTTAACTGGTAACATGTCCTTTTGTCAGATGAGACAAAAACTTTGCTTTTGTGAAGAAAGTCGTTTGGACATATTTCTCCTCCAAATGTCCTGGAAACCTTGTTAAATATAAAGCCATACCCTGAGAATGGGTCACTGATGGGCCTTTCAGATGTATGATCATCAAAACAAATACAGCCAAATCAACCAGAAAGGCTTCACCAGACACAAAGTCGACCTTCTTTCATCCTAAAGAAAAGCTGTGGGGTGAACTGAAGAGAGAGGTGCATAAGAGACACCTCTGGGCTCTGGACCTTTTTACACATCTTTTCCAGGGTTGTCAATAAAGGATTGGTGCAGTAAATATTACCTGTGCTAAGATGGATATTCAGTTTTATTTATATAGCGCCGATTCACAACACATGTTGTCTCAAATATCCAGCTTTTAGTTTCAAATATTCTTATGTCAACCAGGAAACAACACTGAAATATGAAAAATAATTTCTATGCAGAAGAAAAGAAAATTTCAGCTGTCTCAAACGTTATCTCCTGATTGTTACCCACATCAGTTTGCATCATCATGGACCAAACTTTGCGTTTCCTTTGTATGTGTGAGGCCAGAGTGCCGAGCTTTCCAGCTTCTTTCCAGCACACTTTATGTTAATGCTGCTAAATCGTGTGGTCTTGGTTTGAAATGTATATAAAGCCTTGGCATACACACATAACAGCTTTGCTTCCATGCAAGTAAAAGCACCAAAGATTTTGTTGGGAAAGTGATTCAGTTTGTTTCTGTGTTTGTATAAGAAACTGTAGAATTATGTTCACTTTTTCTTTAACCTTGTACCCACATTTGAATATACATATTTTCTGGATTTCTTTAAAGAGCTTTGTTTTTATATTTTTCTTTCTGATGTTGCCCTTCATGCATTTCTCTCTCCTTTTCTTCCCTCCATCCTAATTAAAATCTGCCCCCACCCTCAAACCATTCATTTCTAGAAGCTGCTTCTTGCAGCAGACGATTCAATGGCTTGTTGTGGTTGACTGATTTGTAGAAGGACACTTGATGCATTTCCTGCTTCTGTCACTTGAGATAGTAACCATTAAAAGGAGCCTTTACACAAACAAGCGTTGTTAAATGAAACTTGACACTATGTTAAAAAATGTTTTGTATGTTTTGCAAACATATGTTGAGTTTTAAAGTAATAATTTGCTTTTCTAAAGAGGTAGTTTGCCACAGACAGCAGTCAAAGAGATGTCAGTCTGGAGAATCAGGGAGAGGTTTTCATTGTGGAGTCAAGCTAGAAGCTACTCAGAACAAAACTCATTTGAAAACTCGTTAAATTCATTAAAGAGTCAATTCTGTGGCTGATTTCTCAGGTTTGTACAGCTTTGATCTCTTCATAGCAATTTGAGCAAATTGAGATTTTCCAGTGTTCCTGTTTTGAGCTGGCATTAATTATTTACATTAGGAGCCAAGTGCCAAACACAAAGACAGATGATTAAGGAATTTTCATTTTAAGCTATAGCTAGCTTCATAAATTACCATGGCTAGCATTACTAAAACAGCAGTCTCTCTGTCAATTCCCTAGAGAATGTAGATCCTTATCTTAGTTCTGAGATCTCCAAAATGCAGCCAAAAAAAGCTCAAAATGATGACGCTGAGCAACTTTGCTGTACTCCATTTAGCCTTCCTGTTATCTGCTGAAAGAGCCACTCTCTCTCGCAGCCTAAATAAACCTGTCTCCACATCCCATAGAGAATCCAGCTTACCTTTAAATAGCTTCTTACATCTCTCAGCTCACCTCACAGATGTCTTAGTTGGGTCCTTGTCTTCTCATTGAACCCAAAAAACTTCACTTTGGCAAAGTCAAATTTGACCTGTTATGTTGATGTTTTATTAAAAACTGAGGTGATTCAAGGCAACTGTGTTGTAACTATTACTCATCCATCCATCCATCCATCCATCCATCCATCCATCCATCCATCCATCCATCCATCCCAGGTTGCTTTAGGTGCAAAGGTGCTCCGATTAGCATTTTTTGTTCACACTCTTTAATGGTAAATGTGAAATTTTGCTAAAAAAAGGAAGTGGGAACTGCAACAGCAAAAACTGAGCAAATAGTTTTGGAAATAATAAAATGGACTGAATGAACATAAGCAGAAAATGACATTGAGGAAGGGCTTCTGCGCCTCTATGACTGACTTTACTTACATCCAGCCGCAGTGGATTTATTAGCCCTAATACTAGAAAAAGCCATTTTGGATTAAAGCCATGGCATCAGCATAACGCCTCTGAGACAACAAAGAAGGTATGAGGCTTTACAGCAAAAAAAACAACAGACCACATTTAGCTTGGCTCAAAGCTTTTCCATGGGCAATCCATGCAGTATTTGTGAGTTCAGCTTTAAACATATAATCAGGCACACAGATTCCATATATCAGCCCCGGACTTTATCGAGGGTTAACTCTATTAGCAGCTGAGCAGAGCCGGTAGTTGGGGAATACTCAGCGAGTGTCATAGATCAGGAAGTGATTCCTGCTGAGCTGCAGCAGCAGGTCACATCTTTGTGACCTTATCTCTCCCAGGAAGTGTGTGTCCCTCTGTGGGTTTTACAGGTTTGCATTTTGTTTTTGAATTAGCCTCATAAGAGTGTGTCAAATATTTGTGGGTGTGTTTGTGTGTGTGTGCAAGGAAGGTCTTAACTCTTCTGGGGGTAGCTTGTATTTTACCTGTTGGGTTCCTGGCGTCTCTGAAAGCTGCATTTAGAGGAACGGTTTTGTCTGTTATGAGTACAGCAGCGATGCAGAAAAGTGGAGCAAACAGCTGGATGTTGGATTTTATTTCCTATGATGCCACCTCTGATGCTGGGATTTGTAGTTTGATTGGCTGAGCTGATGGGCGACGAGTCGACACCGCTGAGCCCCAGCCTGTAAGTACTCAACAACAGTGGCTCTATGAGATTCAGACAAGCTGTAACTTTTATAATTATTAATGATATAAATAAACCATCTGCGTTCGAATGGCTGGGGTAAGGGCAAAGATGCAATGGGATCATAATGTGTACAAAAATCTATAAATTTTTTATTTCCTTATTTTCGAGATTATGCAATCATAAGCATCACCTCCTCATCTGGAGCTAACGTCACCTAAATAGGACCTGGACTGACTCAGATATGTCAGTTTGCTTCATCTATTCATCAGTACTAATGATTTTACAGTTAATTTGTGAAGGAATAGAGCTTAATGAAACAGACATGCTTTGCATGAGATGTGAGGATGCCTGGCTTTTGTTTTGATTTTTGGTCATTTGAGTCCAGTTGCTCTCTGTAGTTTAGTAATAAGTTTAAAGATTTGCTGCTACCTTCATCTTTCTTTCCTTTTCTCTTTTCCTCCAATCTGTGATTACTGTCTCAACCTCCACGGTGTGAAATCAAATTAAACAGCTTACTGTAACGCCACAAGAAACCAATACCCGCCTCCAAACCAAATATCGATTTTGAGGACTTTCTTGCGTTGATAACGTGGCCTGCAACAACTTTACCCCTTGATATGAAACTAACACTCTTAAAAATGATCTTCTTCACTCCTCCAATTATTTTATTTTATTTTTTTATAATACAATAGCACTTACATTGTGTTGTTGACAACTGTGAACAGCAGTTCTCAAAAGGTATTTGCAATGTAAAAAACTATATTTTAAAGGAATATATATATATTTAGGCATATATAGGGTATATATCTACACTACCGGTCAAAAGTTTTAGAACGCCTTTCTCACTTAATGGGTCTCTTTATTTTCATGACTACTTAAATGGTAGATTCTCACCAGAGACAACAAACCTGTGAATGAACACACATGGAATTATGTAGTAAACAAAACGTATAAAATAACTCTAAACATTTTTATATTTTAGATTATTACAAAATAGCCACCCTTTGCTCTGATTACTGCTTTGCTCTCCTGGTTTTCTCTCCAAGAGCTTCATGAGGTGGTCACCTGAAATGGTTTTCCAAAGAGTCTTGAAAGAACCTCCCAGACATTCATTGAGAGACGGCTAAAGGTTAATATTTCAGTCATCACAGCAAAGGGCGGCTACTTTAAGGATTCTAAAATATAACATATTAAAAGTTATTTTACAATTTTTGGTTTGCTACATAATTGCATATTTGTTCATTCACTGTTTTGATGCTTTCATTGAGAATCTACATACAATGTAAATAGATAAAACCATTGAATGAGAAGAGCGTTGTAAAACTTTTGACCGGTAGTGTATGTCTATATATATCTATATCTACATCTACAGGGGTTGGACAATGAAACTGAAACACCTGTTATTTTAGTGTGGGAGGTTTCATGGCTAAATTGGACCAGCCTGGTAGCCAGTCTTCATTGATTGCACATTGCACCAGTAAGAGCAGAGTGTGAAGGTTCAATTAGCAGGGTAAGAGCACAGTTTTGCTCAAAATATTGAAATGCACACAACATTATGGGTGACATACCAGAGTTCAAAAGAGGACAAATTGTTGGTGCACGTCTTGCTGGCGCATCTGTGACCAAGACAGCAAGTCTTTGTGATGTATCAAGAGCCACGGTATCCAGGGTAATGTCAGCATACCACCAAGAAGGACGAACCACATCCAACAGGATTAACTGTGGACACAAGAGGAAGCTGTGTGAAAGGGCTGTTCGGGTGCTAACCCGGATTGTATCCAAAAAACATAAAACCACGGCTGCCCAAATCACGGCAGAATTAAATGTGCACCTCAATTCTCCTGTTTCCACCAGAACTGTCCGTCCGGAGCTCCACAGGGTCAATATACACGGCCGGGCTGCTATAGCCAAACCTTTGGTCACTCATTCCAATGCCAAACGTCGGTTTCAATGGTGCAAGGAGCGCAAATCTTGGGCTGTGGACAATGTGAAACATTTATTGTTCTCTGATGAGTCCACCTTTACTGTTTTCCCCACATCCTGGAGAGTTACGGTGTGGAGAAGCCCCAAAGAAGCGTACCACCCAGACTGTTGCATGCCCAGAGTGAAGCATGGGGGTGGATCAGTGATGGTTTGGGCTGCCATATCATGGCATTCCCTTGGCCCAATACTTGTGCCAGATGGGCGCGTCACTGCCAAGGACTACCGAACCATTCTTGAGGACCATGTGCATCCAATGGTTCAAACATTGTGTCCTGAAGGCGGTGCCATGTATCAGGACGACAGTGCACCAATACACAGCAAGACTGGTGAAAGATTGGTTTGATGAACATGAAAGTGAAGTTGAACATCTCCCATGGCCTGCACAGTCACGAGATCTAAATATTATTGAGCCACTTTGGGGTGTTTTGGAGGAGCGAGTCAGGAAACGTTTTCCTCCACCAGTATCACGTAGTGACCTGGCCACTATCCTGTAAGAAGAATGGCTTAAAATCCCTCTGACCACTGTGCAGGACTTGTATATGTCATTCCCAAGACAAATTGACGCTGTATTGGCCGCAAAAGGAGGCCCTACATCATACTAATAAATTATTGTGGTCTAAAACCAGGTGTTTCAGTTTCATTGTCCAACCCCTGTATATCTATATCTATATAGATATAGATATATATTTCTAATATAAATACATATATAAGTGAGCTATTGACCAGAGATGTCCTTTCAAGCTGATGAATTTGGAGAACTTTTTAAGGAGGCAAATATTTCATCTTTTTTCAAGGATTTAGGGATCATCATCTCTTATTGCAGTTCTGTCTTAACAATAAAACTGAAATCCTGTCTTTTTTTGGCTGTAATTATTCATAGGAAACAAATCACACTTTAAGTAAATTAATTAAAAATTAATGTAACTCAAACATTTTCCTTACTTTTTAAAATTAAAGCATAGTCCAAATCATTGCAAAAAACATTATTTACTTAATCATATATTTATTTTTCCCACAATACAGACGCAGACAACCCTGTTTTATGGACCTTCAGAACAACCTACAGATTTTTAAAATTGGCACACAAAAATCACATTCAGTTTAACTGATTCAGTTAGGGTTGCAGTTAGTTTGGAATGGATTTTGAAATGGAAAATTTCTTTTTTAAAATTCAATTTCAGTTTAATTCAACACCTATAATCCACAGCTGCAAAATGCAAGTGCAGAGCAGTATTAATAGTTTGCGAGATAAACAATCTTTATTTAAAAAGTATTATAGGGTTGTAACACAAGAAGCCTTTCTGTGTTGATTTTGCATGTTCTCTCCATGCATGTCTGCACACTTCAGCCTACTAGAGTTCAAAAACATACATCAGTTTAACTGGCCACTGTAGATATCTGATCTGAACAGGACCTGAACAGGATGATCTGAAAATGAGCACCATGAAGGTTGACTGAACTTTTAATTTTTCATAGAAAGATTGACCTTAGATGTGAATGTGTGGATTCATGTTGATGTACTGTGAGTTTCTGTGTTGTCCTGTGGTGAACTGGTGTCATTTCCAGAGTGGCCACTGAAGATATCCACCAGGCCCTGCATACCTTACATGGATCAAGAGGGTTTAGAAAGTGCATGGATGAATGGAAAATATAACACCTTTGGTAAATGTTGGCAAAGCAGAATCTAATGTTGCACCTTTAAAAATTAAAGAAACCTCTGAACTATTACCCTGTCAAGTATTCCTGTGGTCTAGTCTGAAACGCAACCTGCATTCACATATTAAACAATCTCCATGCTTCTATCCGGTGTTCTTTTTTCCAGAGGTATCCAGCAGCACCTGTCCAGCTACCGGGAGACGGTGATCCGGCAGGCCACAGCGGCGGGGGGCTCGGCCGTTCATCGGGACGATGCCCCAACCTGTGGGATCTGCCACAAGACCAAGTTTGCGGATGGTTGTGGGAACCTGTGTTCGTACTGCCAGACGAAGTTCTGCGCCCGCTGTGGGGGAAGAGTGTCCCTGCGGTCCAACACGGTGAGAGAAGGTTTTACTTATGCTGCTTTTCTTGTGATCTGAAAATGATCATGAAGCTTGACTGAACTTCTCATTTTCAGAGAAAGATTGCATGCTTATCCTTTATGAGTTACCCATTATGAGTGGAAAAGGATTTAGTGGCATCTGGTGGTGAAGTTGCAGATTACAAGCCCCCATAATAATAAACACCACCTTAATGATGAGGGTCTTGTTGATTTATAAAGGTGCTATGGAGCTTCACAATATGAAAAGCTCATTCTCATATATGAAAACATTTTATAGATGCACTAAAAAGAAAGAACACCCTCATTCACTTTACTAAAATTTATTTGGTCCTTACTGGGTTCTAAAATTATTCATATATAATCTCAAGTTTTCAAAAACACACAAAAGACTCCACACTATCAGTATTTCTGAAGCAAGGATCAATATATAATTGAAAAGCTGTGTGTGGAAACTTTGTACACCCGTGCTGCTCCCATAGGAATTAGAGGCAAAGAAACAACCAGGTCCTGATAGTTAAAGGCTAAAGCTGGTCTGAAGCATACATGCATACATCACCACAATGCCAAGCTGGAAAGTCATCAGTAATGACCTTACAGAAGCAACTCCTCATCAGTCTTGGAAGGGTTGGAAGATATTTCAGGTCCATCATGGTTTCTATTAAAGGGAAAACATTTAAAGCAGCTGCCAATCATCCCAGAAGTAGACGTAGCAGTAAATTCACCTTAAGGCCAGGAGACTGGAATGCTCAGAGAAACCTTTACAGAACTCAGTTAGCATGTTAAATGTTTAAGTTTGTGAAAGGACAATAAGAAAAGACTAATCAAAAATGACTTATTTGGAAAGAGTCAATGAGAAAGCCTATAGAGTGCTGCTGAATGGCAGGGTGTACTTATTTTTTCCATTTACACACAGCTGCTCTGTGTTGACTTTATCTTTAATTAAACATGAAAGTGTGAAATCCGTTGGGTGTTTTGTGTTCTTGAGGTCAGATTTAAATAATTTTTAAACCTTGAAAGTCCAGTCATTTTCATTATGCTCTAATAAAAAAGTCCTGGGACAGAAAGTGGGTGTACTTTCTTTATAATTTTACTTAATAATTCATGACATACTGACCAAATTATGTGTCAACATTCGGTTTAGTGAAACAACAGTTAACTGTCCGTACTAGTCTGTTGATACTAGTGTGCACAGTACATGTCATAAAAAAGACACAGACACACACTAATTGGTTTTTAATTAGTAAAATAACTACAGATGTCTGAGTCAAAAGAAAAACCAAGCAAGATTCAAAATAGGAGAAGGTCCACAATAATTTCTGAGGTGCTTCTGTTGTTCCTATCAATCCACAGGGAAAAAGAAATGTTGCCTGGAGAGATAGATAGAATGAAGTACACAGTAGAAAGGTGCAGAGGTTCATATTTGTCCTTGTTATGTTTTCGGGGCTTTGAAAAGATGTTGAAAATACTGTACATCAGATCGCGTCTCAGGTGTTGGAGCTCAGGTGGAGGTGATGAGCCATGACAGTATGTGTGCCGCCGTATCCATCCTCACTGTTCGCTCTGAGTGTGTGGTAAAATCTACCACACACGAGAGCTGTGTACGTTTATGCATGCCTCCACACATGTGCGTGCACATGAGCTGTGCCTGTGTGTGCGTGAATCCGTGTGACCCAAGCAAGGCCTGGTAAAGGTTAATTGGGCATTAGACTGAGCTTTGGACTGAGAGGGTGGTCTACCATTCTGTCTTGGTCCCCCAGGGGTCCGGAGGTGCCCTATAACCACACAGCAGGGTGTGTGTTTGTGTGTGTGAATTTTACAGTCAGGAGGTGAGTCTTCTTTTTAAAGAAGTGACGGTCTGTGTCTGGCCCCCTTCCCCACATTACCGGAGTGGCATTTAATGACCTCACACAGGCACAAACACACTCATATAAAAGTACATCCTAATTAGTTAGTGGCTGGTGTAGGGAGTGTTCAGTTGTATGGTTCTGAAAGAGAAGGGAGCTGCTGCAATAACTGGGAGAGTAAATTTAGTAAATCAACACATCTTTAACCTTAGGAAAGAGAAATTATGCCTCATCTATATTTTATAAGATCATTTTGAATACAGTCACTGTAAAATACAGTTTATTATTGATTGTCATCATTGTAACCACTTCTAAAAAAGCAGGAGAGATCATTTTTCTGGTCTGGAGCACACAGGTGTGTGTTAACACGATGCCAAGTAGAGAAGGCATCAGGAGTGACCTTAGAGAGCATGTTAAATACCAATCTGGAAAGGGTTATAAGGTCATTTCCAAACTCTTTGAAATACATCATCCTAAGTAAGCACGTTTATTGGCCAGTTATCCCAATAGCAGACATACCAGCAAAGTTCCCCCTATAAGGTCAGAGTGTTTGAGTTGTTGCTGTGGAAACAGTGGGCTGTTTTCATGGGTGAAACAGTTGGTAGCCTGGTGGCATATTGTTGGGCCCATGCACACAGGTGTGACATAGAAACATGTTTTTCTACTTGTTTTTGAAATAAAAATCTCATGTGTGCATTTGTTTTCAGCCATCTTTACTCTGATATCCCGAAATAAAACCCACTGTATAGAACTGCCTTCAGAAGTCACCTAATTAATAAATAAGCTACCTGTTTAATTATACTGAGATTTAACTCAGTATAATTCCCTCTGACAGGTCAGAGATAAGAAATTTAAATTATGTTAGGTTTTACAACAATAATGGGCAAAGATAGTATTAATTCCAGAACCAGGCAAGGGGGTGCATGTTCAATTTGGAGGAGCAGCAGAGATGCACAGCTCAAGTGGGAAAACCTGCTGAGAGGACATGAATTAGTTGTGCACTCCTCAAATCTGGCCTTTGTGAGAAAGTGGCAGCACAGAAAAGTAAGGCTCCAAAATTGAACATCACCCTTGTCACACCATCCCCACACTGAAACATGGTGATGGCACCATTACACTGTGGGGATGCTTTGCTTCAGCAGGGACAGGGAAGCTGTTTATGGGAAGATAGATAGAGCCAAACACAAAATCCCAATAAATCACTGAAGTTTGGGGTTGTATCGTGGCAACATGAGGATGAATGTCTTTTCAAGGCACTCGAATTAATATTACAAAGTAAGAAAGGAAGGGAAGTAAGATTATTCTATGCTTTCATTTAATTATTGCTTACATTCCTTCTTGTCTTTCTTTTTATTCTACATGCCTGACTGACCGGGCTTCAGGAGGACAAAGTGGTGAGTGCTGTTTTCTCATTACCTTATAGCTTATTGTCCTGAACCCTTAAGTAAAGATTGATGGATTCAAATGCGTTTGTACATTTAAACCTTTGTCCAATCTTGTGTCCATTGCACTTATTACAAGCAATATAAAATGTATGCTTCCAGAGATAATATTCAATGCAAATACTTCTGTTTTTCTTTCTTTTCCTTTTGCACTTTATTATTATATGCAGCAATATTTGTACATAAAGTAATAAGAAATTACTATTTAATAACACTGTCTGCTACATTTATCTATATTAACATTACATTTATCTATATTAACATTACAGATAGCATTTTACTTGGCTATTTAAGTAGGTTTATTATTAGAGGGACTTTGTAGGAGAGTATGTCTGACGTAATGATGGAGAAAAGGCAGCTCAGTGTTGCAGACTTGAAGACCATCATCATTGCCTCCTTTGTTGAGAGTGATACTCCAACTCCAGTTCAGCTTCTTAAAGTGTTTCTGAAGCATTTAGCCTCAGAGCAAAACTATAGACCTTTCCCAGCCTTGATTCTAGTAAGGAGAATAGACAGCTGTAGAGAATACCATGCTCCTGGCGGCAGTCTGTGTGGACCGTGTTGTTCATGGCGCCAGAGAGAGGATTGGCCCGACAGCCCCGTCATCCTCGCTGCAGGGTAGGAGGTACAGGTGGTTCGGGCAGGGTGAGGTCTCCTGCACAGTTAGTGCTGCATTATTGATCTGAGACAATGACTCCGATCCCGCAATTTGCTGTTGCCTGTCATCGACTAACTTCCCTCTTGAGTCAGTTTATTTTTGCAACTAAATCTGACCTTTTGACAGTTTAATCCTGTTCCTCGCTAATTTCCCTGTGTGAATGCAGAGGCTAAATGTCACTCAGCAATGGCAAACTGTTTGTTTAGTAGATATCCAGATCCTACAAATCTGAGCAGATTGAACTGCAGAAATGTGCTTGAGAGGAAACGGAACCCTTTTTCAATTCCTGGGTTTTAGGTAGCAGCACATTGTACATTTTATCCAATCTTTAAAGAGTTCTGCAAGGTTAACCTCATTTATACAAAAACACACAGCAGATTATCACTATCATCACTTGTTAAATAAAACTGTGTACTCCCTTACTGTTGATGAGGGAAATTAGTGCCCTGATGCTGCTAATCAAAACCACTCAATCATTTGGTCATCCTCGCTGTGATCACCACTATAAGTCAGGACTTTTTACAGTTTACTACGCTGGAGCATACGATGCATTTTAACACAATGCCAGGAAAGAAAGACATCAGCAATGAACTTAAAAGAAACAATTGTCACTGCCCAATAATCTGTGAAGGGTTTATAGGATAATTGGGAAACAACTTAAAGTTCATCAGTCTGCACAGAAAATATTATTCAGAAGTGGAAATAGTTTGACACAGATGCCAGTCTTCCCAGGAGGGGAAGTCACACAAATTAAGTTTCAGACTATGTAATGCTCAAAAATGTCCCATAAGAGCCCTCAACAAGTCTTAGTTAATATGTTGAATTTTAAAGTTTAAGAAGGGACAATTAGAAAAAGACTGAACAAGCATGGCTTGTCAGGAGAGAGTTAGTTTTCTCCCCTGAATGAAAAACAAGACTTTTGGAACAATGTAATTTAGAGAGATGAGACCAAAGCAGAGATTTTTGGCCATAGTTCACAGCCTCGTATTTAGACAAAACCAAACACAACAGATCAGTACAGAAAAGCTTGTACCGACTGTTAAACACGGGGCTGGAAGGTTGATGATCTGGTGCCTTACAGTCATTCAGTCAATCAAGAACCTTTCTGTATAGCAAAGTATTGCTGAGTCAAATGTGCAATTATCTGTCTGACAGCTGGAGATTGGGCCAAACTGGATCATCGACAGGACCATCATTACTTTTCAGCCAAATCTACAAGAGAATGGCTGAAAGATAAAAGTGAAAGGAAGGAAAGCTCTTCATAATTTATTGCTGCTGAAAGCGTTCTTCAAGTGTTTATTTAAGTGGGTGTACTTATTTGTTCATGCTTATCTTGACACATTTTGGCTGAGATAAATAATCAGTCTTTTGTTTTTGAACCCTTGAGGTACTGTTGAAATAATTTAACTATACCTGATGAAAAGGAAAACCCCAGATTTGAAAAGTATTTTTCCCTTGACTGCAGCCTGCTTAAGCAGGACTAAAAGAAAAGTATACGTTGAATCATTTTGATGGTTGCGGTATCATATAGTTTCATACAGAGCAGTCTACCTAGCGGACATGCTTTTAACACCTTCCTCTACTTCTATACTTGTGTCAGGTTGAAAACCTTTTCTGGCCTTGGCTACCTGCCCGAAAATGAGCTGCCAAATGGGCACTTTGATGATTCTTGGCCAGGCTTGAAGATCACTGTTGCCCAGGATTGCTTTGTTGTGCTGTACATAGCAGTCCCACTCCCTTGCTGAAGCTTGGTACAACAATCACTGGCTTGAAAGTGAATAGTTTTGGCAGAACAGAGGCCTTATGTAGCTCTGGCCGCGTAGCAAAACAGGCTGATTTACTGTTTGACATGGATTCATTAAATTACTGCAGGAATGATTAATCTTTCCTTGCAGTGCTGCTGAAAAGTTGTTCTGGCTGCTTTTTTCACTGCAAACAAACTGAACTCTCAAAGGTAAACAAAAAATGGTCAGAAAGTGAATTTGTGGTCCTGAATGCAATATGGTGAAAGACTAACCCATGACACCCATTAAAAATTTGTTTTGTTTGAAATCATACTGACATTACTTGAACAACTTCAAGTGAATTGAATGAAATAACGAATAATTAAAAGTTATTAAGTTGTAACTGATGTCACAGTAGCTGAATTGCATAGCAGAAGTATGATTTCTAAAAAAAAGCTTAATCATAAAATCCCATAGGCTGTCTGCAACTGAGTTTGATGCAAGTTTAAGCTTTTCTGTGAATTTTCTAAGAATTTGGGGGAGTGTAAAGCAGAAAGTACCATTGCATTGTGCTAAAAAAGTGCACATTTGACATGCATGTGATGGGGAGTGCTTTCTTTGGCCCAGAACTGTAACGTCATTGGTTTACTGATCCATTAAGTGAAATGGTTTGTACCAAACTACTGTGCGGAGATTTCAAGCATATATTATTGCCTTTTGTGGGAATTCATTTTCTTTTGTTGCTTGTGGTAACATAAAGCCTCTTATCTGCATCAGAGTTTGCTCTGAAGGTTTTTATTAAGCAAAAGATAATTTTCTCAAACATCTGACAGCAAAGACGTTTTCTACTTCATGACACTGGTATTTTCTGAGTGTTGCATTGCATTTTGACTTTGAGACATGTGTTCAGTACATGCATACACTGAATAACAGAACTTGCCATTACATGGTTTTTATAAATCCTGTGAGCTACTCCTGTTTGACCCACTGTTTACACAGATGCACCTTAATACATTAGAATATCGGTGAAAAGTTCATCTATTTTATTAACTCGATTCAAAAAGTGAACTTCAAATAATATATAGATTCACTACACAACATTTTAAACATTTTGTGTGATTATGGCTTAAATCTAATGAAGTCCCCAGCATTCAGTTAGAACATTTCAATATGTAAAACCAATAAAAAAGGATCTTTAATTGAAAAAGGTTATGGCCTATATAGTCATGATGAAGACTGCTGACTTGATAGTTTCCCTTTAGACTGTCATTGAAACTCTCTACAAAGAGGGTAAGCTGAAAAAATTTTTGCTAATGAAGCTTGCTTTTCACAGTGCTGTATCCAAGCATATCAATGGAAAGTTGAGTGGAGGGAAAAGGTATAGCAAAAAGAGTTGCACAGGCAACTGGGAATCCATTCTTTGTGTAGAACCACCTCTGGACCACAGACAATCTGAGATCTCTGTGGACCGTGCAGAACATGAGCATACTTTTCAACTGACCAACATTTCAGGTTAAAAAGCTTCATTACTCTGTGTTTAAAGGACCTAAATATTGTATGTGTTTTCCCTTTTTGAATTTAATTACTGAAGTAAATGAACTTTTCAATGTAATTCTAAATTGAGGTGATGCATCTCTAAGCAGTGCTGGTTTTTGATATGGCCTAAATGGGCAGTTGTCCAGGGTGACATTATAAGGGTTTTTGAGGTTTGGGGTTGCTTAACACCATGTAAACAAAATACTTTATAAATTTGTCACTTGCACCCTGGACAAGTGTGTTGCATTTATGCTTGTGCACTCATTGGGGAGTTGGCACCCTATGCTTTGAGTAGCCAGCCCCTGCTTGTTGTTGAAAATAAGGAGATCAGGCTCTGCTTGCTGTCAGTTGCAATGTACCCGCATGGAGTTTACATTTTCAAACCTACACTGTGGTAGGGGTTGATGCCGGTAAAAGAGTTAGCACAGGGCGCCATTCATGCAGGAACCGGGACTGTCTGTAAATACCAATCAGAGCCAATCCAAGCGGGGTTTAGACTGGTGATAACAGCACATCTCTGTGCAGGAACAGAGAGACAAATCTAGTGATGTGTATAGAGAAACTGTCTACTTTGCTTATCGGTCAACTAAAGACCATGTGAAGTAAGCCTTAGCTTGAACTTTCCCATTATATACTTCTGCCATACTGCAGACTACAAAATAAAATTATAACTGCAGTCTTTACTCTACAACCTCAATCTACTTTTGAAGGATTCTCAGAGACTCAACCTATTCATTTATCAAACATATCCATTTAACTGGACATGATGTTAATGTAATAGTTGTGAATCACAACCTTTACCCCCTGGGGGCCATTTATGGGGTCAGACACTCAGTCTGTGTCATGTTTGCTTCGACTGGTTCAGAGAAGTGCAATGTTGGGTGAAGGAATGATCTCTTAAAACGACACAAATTTCATTTGCTGGCATCTGTGACAAAAACCATGAGACAAATGAGCAATGAAACCCCAGATGTGCTACTATGGTCTTTATGCTTGTGTAAATGTGTATCTATTGATCAAAGTCCAGAGGGATTAATGGCTTTGTGCCGTTTTGTGTCAGGGTTTTGCACAGTAGAAAGCCTGAGCGATGTGTCATCTGACGTTAATACCACACCGCCTCATGATTACTATTGATCGGCAGTCTTGCGAGCTGTATCTGTCTTCACGTCTGTCTCTCACTGACTAGTCTTAAGGGGGTCATCTGTCTCTCAGTCATTGCAGTACAAGCCCTTCAGAGAGCAACACATATATACTGAAATCCCAGTTTGTGTCTATCTCCAAAGAAAGAAACAGACTGTGGTGCACAAACAGGAGCTGTCCGAAGTTTTGTTTTCAAAATTACAAGTCCCTAACAAGTCGGCAACACCCAACCTCACCACAGAGTTTCTTTTGTAGCCTTCACATACTGAGCCTAGGTAAAATATTTACAGTATTGATCTCCTATTTAACACTGGCCCAGATGCTCACTGTAAATATGACTTCTGAGTTTGCATGAAAGTTTTGACATGCAGGCGAAAGTGTGTGTAGCTCCTTGTAAGACCACTGTTCCTTGGGTTACTGTACAAATACAGTGCGCTCGGGTGCCCCCAGATGCTTTATTTGTGTGTGAGCTTTCTGTAGTTGAGCCTGTGTTGTACAGTGTACATATTGTGTGTGCATGCTCTGCTGTGGGGGCCAAGCTGAGCTTATATCAGAATCAGAATCAGCGTTATTGCCAAGTTTGTGCATACAAACAAGGAATTTGACTCCGGTACACTTTGCTCTTTGGTTTTTGTTTTTGCACTACAGAATATACATATTTACAATGTACAATATACATATATATAAATAAAAAGGTGCATTTGCAACATCTGTATGCTGTTTTGTATTTTATTGAATGTTCAACAGAGAAACAGCCTGGGGGAAGAAACTGTCTCTGTGGCGGCTGGTTTTAGTGAACAGCGCTCTGTAGCGTCGCCCTGAAGGCAGAACTCTAAACAGTTTATGTGCAGGGTGTGTGGGGTCTGCAGAGATTTTAGCAGCTCTTTTTCTGACCCTAGACCTGTATAAGTCCTGGATGGAGGGAAGGTCAGCCCTGATGATTCTCTCTGCAGTCCTGTTATTCGTTGCAGTGTGGACCTGTCCTGTTTTGTGGATGAACCAAACCACACTGAGATGGATGAAGACAGGACAGACTGAATGATGGCAGTGTAGAAGATGACCAGCAGCTCCTGTGGAAGGTTGTACTTCTTGAGTTCCTACAGGAAGTACAGTCTCTGCTGGGCCTTCTTTCGAACAGTGTCTATGTGTGAAGACCATCTCAGGTCCTCAGAAATGGTGGTTCCTAAGAACCTGAAGTGATCCACAGCCGACACGGTGTTGTTGAGGATGGTGAGGGGGGTGTATGGAGGTGGTGTTTTCCGAAAGTCCACTACCATCTCCACAGTCTTGAGTGGGTTTAGTTCCAGGCATTTCTGACTACAACAGTGTATCAGGCGATCCACCTCCTGTCTGTATGCAGACTCATCACCGTCCTGGATCAGTCCAGTGACAGTGGTGTCATCTGCAAACTTAAGGAGTTTCACGGACGAGTTCGCTGAGGTGCAGTCATTTGTGTACAGGGAGAAGAGGAGTGGGGATAGAACACACCCCTGGGGGGCACCAGTACTTATTGATCTGGTTCGGGAGAAGATGCTCCCCAGTCTCAACTGGTGCTGTCGGTCCGTCAGGAAGCTCTTGATCCACTGACAGGTGGAGGCTGGGACGTTGAGCTGGGTGAGCTTCTGGTGGAGGATGTCTGGTATGATAGTGTTGAAGGCCAAGCTGAAGTCTACAAACAGGATCCTGGCGTAGGTCCCTGGGCGGTCGAGGTGTTGCAGGATGAAGTGTAGACCCAAGTTAACAGCATCATCTGCCGACCTGTTTGCTCGGTAAGCAAACTGCAGGGCGTCCAGTAGAGGGCCTGTGACGTCTTTCAGGTGCTTCAACACCAGCCGCTCAAAGGATTTCATGACCACAGACGTCAGGGCTACAGGCCTGTAGTCATTTAATCCTAGGATGATGGGTTTCTTGGGCACTGGGATGATGGTGGATCGTTTGAAGTAGGAGGGGACCTCACACTTCTCCAGTGACTTGTTGAAGATCCGGGTGAAGATTGGAGCGAGTTGATTTGCACAGGCTTTCAGACATGATGGGGAGACGTTATCAGGTCCTCCAGCTTTCTTTGTTTTCATGCGCTGAAAGAGCCTATTTACATCTTCCTCAGAGATCTTTAGTGCAGGCAGAGGATCTGAAGGTAGGGGGTTGGTTGCTTTACTGGTCGAACTTGTTCCTGAATGGGATGTGGAGGAGTTGGTTTGAGGTGTGAATGGCTTCTTGTCATGTCTGCAGTAGAAACCATTCAGACGGTTGGCCAGGCGAGGACTTTGTTCAGGAAGGGTGGTGGGGCTTCTGTAGGCAGTCAGGTTTCTCAGACCAGTCCATACAGTGTCACCAGTAGAAAGGCTGTTTTTCAGCTTCTCACTGTAACTTCTCTTGGCTGCTTTGATCTCCTTTGTAAGTCTGTTCCTGGCCTGCCTGTACCGCGCCCAATCTCCACTGCTGTGAGCTTCTTCCTTGTCCCTGCGCAGATTCCTGAGGTGTGGAGTAAACCATGGAATATATAGTATATAGTATATATAGTACCTCAGTACATATATAGTACCTCATTAGCTGCTGTGGGCACTAATATCCTTTGTGGACGTTTTTCATCCTTAGTGCAAGATTTATGGATGTTCTCGGTTACACTTTTTTGCATATTGCTGCTGCCATGCGTCAAACTCTCATTGGCTGATGTTACTAACTGGTCCTGCCCCTTCTCAAATCTCCTTCCATCCCTTGAATATAGAATGGTCTCATTTGATAGGCATCAGAGCTACAGCACCATTTGGTGATAATAGCAATTATAGTGGTAGGGGCTGACAGTGCAACAAAACAATACTTGATTATTGTGGACAAAAAGACCAATTTGCAACCATGTACGCAGCTCATAGTGAACAGGTGAATTAAAACGGTTTCATGTTATTTAAAAGCTGTCAGGCATAGTGAATTTCTCTTTATGTTGATCTTGGCTTGATTCTAGAGATTCTACCACTACTTTCTGATTAATTGAGCTAATTATTATCTGACCACTCATAGAGAAACAAAATTTGATTATCCAACAGTAAGTTGATTAATAGATATGGAAAAAACTAAAATAAAAGAAGACTAGGATGTCATGCTAAAGTTACACACTCCAACACTGTGCATTCCACAACGCTGATCCCAAAACACTTCTACACTACTATTCAAAACAGAAGTGCATCAAACGTGGCACATATTTCAAATATGTGAAGGTTTGTTCAAAAATTTAACATGCATTTTTCAATACAAAGTCAATGGCAGAAGTAGGCCTACCTCCAAAGACACTTTTAAAAGACATTTTTCTAAAGGTGCATACCTAATATTAAGGCTTGTTCATATTTAATCAAAAAATAATTTACAAAACAAATTCACAAATTATATACTGTTCCAAGAAATAATATAACCAAATGACTCCTGGATTATTCATTTCTATCTCATGATGGGACACAAGTGCATAGTCATGCTCCTTGACTGATACATTTATGCAGATGGACGTACACAAACGCATGCAGAAGCAGCAGGACGCAAACACACACACATACACAGGGGTTTGGTGTCCTAGTTTCCATCTGTGGAGAAGCTATTTTCTCTTGCTCACTGTTCACTCCTTCACTCATAAACTCATCTTGTGGGCAGGGGCGAGGGGGGGTTGATCCCGCCGTGGTCATGTGATGCATTACTCCTGCTGTTGCAGATGTTGTGTGTGTGGAAAAGATTGGACATTTGTATGTGCATGTATGCATCGTTGCCCATGTGCTTATACTTGACAGCAGGCTTGTTTTTTGTTTATATGAAGAAGCAGTCTCTTTGTTTAAATGTGAGCCTGTTCCTGAATGTGTGTGTGTTAATGCTCACTGTCAGGCTGCTCCGTTTCACCATCAGAGTGTGATCTAATACAAGGATTACCATGAGATTAAGTGAGTCTCTTAAAAAAGAACAGCTCACTACTCAAAATCTCTTCAAGATAACCCGTTTGTTCAGTCACATCACAATAAAGGTAAAAGATATCAGCTTTTCCTTGTGTTATATTTCTTATTGCAACAGGAAAGCTCCAACATGTTATCACGCAGTACTTTTTAGGAAATAAAGTACAATGTCCGACAAGACTCTGGAGCATTGTGGGCATGCAAAAGTTATTTTTTCAATAACTGTTTGGAACATCTACCTGGCACTTTGTTGCTCACTCCTGTTTTTTCACACCTTCATCCTTACTGTTTCTTAATTCACATCTCACCTTTTAAAGGTTGTGTTTTGCTCACACGTCCCTGATTAATGCAATTTTAGTTATAATGGGATTTTCTTGTCTGAATAAAAAATCTGTGTTTCAGTGTCTCATGCCAGTCCTAATCGTTTCCCCTCTGCTTTAAGTCTCAGCTGTTGTTTTCTTTATCCAGCCATCTCTTATTCCTCTCCTGTTTAAGTTAGTGATTGTCAGTTTTAGGGTTGCTTTGTAGGAAAATAACATAATTGCGATTTTTTGGATGAATACTGAAATCAAGATTATCAGAACTGATTCATCAGAGTTTGGAAAAACAATGCATTTATTGCTCTTGGAGGACAGTGAATTGTCCCGAACGTGAAGTTTTCCGTGATACTCTGTAGATTCTCTTTGGGATTTTGGTCAGGCCAGGGTTAGGGTTAGTGCTGGCCGGCCAAGCACGATGATACCAGGATAACAGAAGCAGGTATTGGTACTTTTGGCAGTGTGGGCAGGAGCCAAGCCCTGCTGGAAGATAGTTAAGACCTTCTTGACATTGTATCTGTTTCAGTAGTGGCTCAACACAATCAGTTGCAGCCCAGTTCCTAAAGAGGTGTGGTGGCTCTTAAAGCTTTGACTCCTGCTGCAGTTCACACCTAATGAATCTCCCCCAAACTGTGAAAGGCTTTCCTTTACAATCCTGTCAGGGCCACGGTTTTTCCTGTTGCTTGTGGACCATTTTCTGCCACACGTTTTCCTTCCACTCAACTTTCTACTACCATGCTTGGACATAGCACTTTGTGTTAAATTACTTAAAATAGAATAACATTTCAATGATATTCTAATATATGAAGATGCACCTGTGTGTCCTCCAGAGTGGAAGAGAGAACTTTAGCTGATGTACTGTTGAGGGTGTGCAATAGGACAGTGGTGTGCAAAGTTTTTTCCACACAGGGCAGAATCAATAAACTACAATAAAAGTACAGTACTGTACAGATTTTTTTTCTTGCTCAACCATAAATTAGACGCACAATATTGTAATCAAACCAAGAAGTCTGATTTTTGTAGGGAAAAATCACATCATAAATAAAGTCCCACATATTTGCCCCATTAAAAGAAAGGCATACAACTTCCTAAAATGTTTGGATTAATTTTTTTTTTCTATTTTCTTGATCTGGCAATGTTTTTTGTATATTCTCAGCAACAATAAGATATGGCAGTTTCTTTTTTTGGAAATCGTTGCTGTATTTAACAAATTTTAAAGAACAAGTGAACTCAAGTCTACTTTTAGGTAAAAGTCTTTGTTGACAAGCCTTTTAACTTAAATTTGCTTCGACCGCATGTTCTGCTGGATTAAATTTGTGCCGCACAAAATCACTGAGGGCCGTAAATGGCCCCCAAGCCGCTCTTTGGACACCCCTGAAATAGGAGAAACCTGGTTTAAACAAACCTAAATATCTCCTGGCAAAATCTGCTTCCACCTTGTGACAGAAAACCACTAAATCTGAATATGATTTATATCAGAATTAAAGAAACGTTCATAATATGCGTTACTTTTAATTTGCGTTTAGGATTAATATTTTTAAATTGAATTATACAAATTCTTCAAATCCTGACTGTTAATTTCTAGTTGGCTGTATTGTCCTCTACTATTTTTCTTTTTTTGCTATAAAAATGTAAACGCAAGCTTTTTTTTCTTTTTCTTTTTAAATGGGTCTGGTTCTGTCGTCATCGGGTCAAAAGGCGCAGCAAGCAGTCGCTAAAACTGAGGTCAAGTCGAGACACGCTGAGACGTTCGCCTGAGAAGATGTCGAGGGTTCGGGTGAAAGAAACGTGGATGATTGTGGATGAAAACTGCAGAAGTCCCACATGGGCTGATTGTTACGCTGTCGGTACCGCCGACATGGTGTTTCCAGAAGAAACCGAGCCGCCTGTACCTGCGGCGGAGTCCGAGACGAAAGAGTAAGGGGGGGCCATGTTTTTTTTACACAACTTTTTTTCAAACGGTACGAGGTAATTTTTCAATTAATGGTTTTAACCCAGAAAACTGCGCAGTTGCATCAGCCGTACGTTGGATAAACAACAATGGTAGCGATAAAGAAACGTAAGTTGTTGTTTTTCTGCGTAAGCACGTATTTGTACGGATTTCTGTACGCAGTAAAATCCCACCGCGCGCATGGCGGGAAAATAAACTGTCAAATAAACTGTTGAGAGGCGAATTTGCGGTTTTTTTTGCGGCGAAAATAGAAATTCGGCGGCCAGAGCGGTTTTCCTCATCAGTTCCTCGACATGTGAAGCACATTTACTTAGCAAATTATTAAACATGACGGTAGGTATTGAAACGTTTCCTTCTTAAAAAAGTAGCTTATTTTATTTTACAACGCTGACATTATTTCAATGATGAGGTGAATAACACCGATGTTTATCTTCATCATGGCGCCTGTAAGTGAGGCTGGTTTGACAAGGACCAAACTAAAATGGTATGATCACTGGGTCAGTGCGTCCGCAGAACTGCAGTTCTTGTTGGGTTTTCCTGGTCTGCAGTGGTCATTATCAAAAGTGGTCTGAGGAAAGAACCGTGTTCTGTGACCTTTAGAATATTGTGTCTCTAGAGGGCGCTGTTGGCAAGCTAGACTGAAATACAAATGGACACACATTCTGATCGCTGTCAACAGAAACTGTATTATTAGTTCAATCCATGCTGCCATATCAGTGCTGAATTTTCTTGTACACAGTAGAGACACAGGGAATATTGGCTACAACATAGTTTGTTGTTGTGAGGTTCATATCTTTTGCTTTAGGCAACAAGAGAGTTGCATTTTCTGATAACAGCCCTCAGAATTTGACAGCCTCTAACTTTTGTTTTTTATGCTTTATCTGGACTGGAGGTTGGTGAAAGTCACACAGAAAAGCTGTGTTACTGGCGCGTAATCGCAGACGGTAACGTGCAACAATCTGTAGTAAATTCTTTGTCGTCACGCAGAGTTCCGAGTTCCAGGTCTGGCACCCGGATGCAAGCTCAAAGATCCAGAGGAGCTAAAGAACCACGCAGTTACAGAGCTCCAGGGGCTGCTGGTTCTGGGTGTATGTGCAGCTGTTGCCAAAGAGGATGCCAACCAAGAGAGTACATGTCAAAGAAATCCTTAAGAGGAAGATATAGGGAAAGATATTTTGTGGAAAGAAGATACTGGCCAAGAGCCACATCGGGGGTGCACCTTCCTGTTGTCATCCAGCCCACAAGGTGGTACCAGGTTGTTGGTGGGATGCAGTGCTGCCACTGTAAAACTCAGGGGAGATACCAGATCACGTCTTGGATGTGCCAGTGTTGCAAAGTGGCCCTGTGTCTCAAACCATATCGAAACTGCTATGCCCAGTGGCACGGGGAAAGATTTTAGCTCAGGGGCTACTGGTCATTGTTATTGAGAAGTTTTTTTTCCTATGATGGGATGCATTCTGGTTTGTGAAATGTTTGGTTTGAATAGGGAAATTATGCTCTCTAACTACAAAAGTTTGATTCCTAAGAGTGAATTTTCTAGTTCAGGATATTATTCAGCAGTTTAAATTTATCACAGTTCTGAACGTTCTCTTAAATGTTATTTTCAATTACACTGACATTATTAAAAGCAAAAATATAGTGTAAGGAAGTTTCTCTAGGTTACAAATGTCATATTTTAAATTCATTGCAAGTATTTTAAGGACATTGTTCTTGTTATAGTTTACATTTTCATCCAATTTTCTTGCTGTTATGATGACATTTTCTTTGACTTGCAGTACATAAAAAGTATTTTAGTTCATCATATTCCATGTCTATTCATTTGGGAACTGTTTCTTTATCTTTGAAATCAACAAGTGAGGTGACAATACTTCATTTTCCCATTTAAAACCAGTTATGCAAAAAACCATCTAAAGAAAGATCTGTAATTTTATTTTAAACATTGCTGTAAGTTTTAAGTTGAAATTAAACAGTGTAACTGATGTGACAATTACTGTAATAAACGGTACAACTGAAACATGTTTGAGTGGGTTTGAAGAACTTCTTCGGATTTTTGCAGAATAAAATGTAAAGATCTTGGATAAATTAAGGCAATAAACCTTAATGCCACTGATTTTCAAATGGTCAATTGAGTGTTAGAAAAGTGTTAACCATTACTTTAAAAGAAAAAGGCAGCTTTCCTTTGTTGAACCCAGCACTGATAACTTGACTAACAAAACAGCTACAAGGTCCTAGTAGTGCATCTTTTAAAAGTTCCTTTAATCTAAATGTCCAAGTTCCAGTTTAATAAAGGGAAAATCTCTTGAAATTAAAATTTCAACATGGAAGGTTTAAAGACCCATTATTCCTGTATTACCAGTATTTAATCATGCTCCTTTAACCAAAAATTGTTTATTAAAACATTGGTTTTGGCTTGTTTGTGCCAGTGGTTGTAGTCTGGTCACTGAACAAAACGGTTTGCAAATTCCTCTGGTTGTCATATTAAGTATCAGTAACAGAGTGATACTGATACTTGTTAGCACAACATGGTGTATTTTTCAGCATTTAATGCATCCAACTGTTTAGTACCTGCTGTTGGACCGATTTTTAATGATACAATCTTTCTAAATTGCAAATGGACGATATATTCCTGTGGTTATTATGTTTTATAATTGTGGCAGCCATATTGGATTGTGAGATACCAGCTAATGATATGAATCAACTTTAGTTAAAATTAGTTTTATGTTTTTGCCCATATAAACTAATAAATGTATCTTCATGGCTCAATATCTTTGGAACTGCAACACAAACAAGCCACCTTGGATTCTAAGTTTGGAGTTGCAAAGTTGTTAAGCTACCTGTTAATACTTTCAGCAACTTTTCATCGTCTTTTCTCAGTAGGACATCCCTTGGGCTTCTATAACATTTTGCAAAGTTGGAGCATACAAATAAAGGGATCTTTGACCATTTCTACAGTATTTTTAGGTCATCCAGAGTTCTGGTTCATCTCTTATGCTCATTTCTCTTTGGACTCCAGTGTAAACGGTCTTCAGCCTTTAAGTGACCCTTGTTGCTCAGCAGAAGATGGGATGTCACACCATGCGCTGTGTTTAGGGAAGTCAATTCAGAAGCTACAAATGTCAGCATGTGGGCATCAATTCAGGAGTACTCGTACAATCAGAGTGGACAAAATTATCAACGGTGTGTGCCATGTTTGTTTCGTTTGTTATCCTCCGGCACAAACTTGTCCACCTCTCAGACTGAGGTCACTGAAAAACAGAAAAGTATCTGATTGAAGACTACTTACAAAAGTGGCCTGAGTCAGATTTCTCTTAGTAATATTCGGTCTGTCATTCAAAAATCAGATGTAGGTCATATAAGGACAAAAAGGTAGATTTGGGCCACTTTTACTTGCAGTGTAAGCCTTAGTCTCACCTGACCTAAACACAGTTATACTTGAACTCAGAGTTGAGCAAACTCCACATGATGATGTTTGTGATGGTAGGACAAAAAGGCTTTTCCTGACCTTCCAAACAAAAAGCCTGGCATGCAGATGGTGTGTAATGGTTGGTATTGAGACTTGGTAACTCCAAGTGGAGATTAATAATTGGAGATTTATTTTTACCTCTACCATCCTCCTCACTGTATGTGGTGGAAAGAATCCTCCATGCTTAGACTCACACCGCTCTGACAGTCTGGCTGCCTTCCACCTTGTTGGTCCGGCTGCAGATAAATCACAGATTGGTGGATTCTTTCACCAAAGCGATAACGTCCCACATGAGGTGATGTTTTGCTTTCTTTGTCAAGTGTGTGTATGCACATGTTTTCGCTCTCTCCCCGGTGATGCTGGGGTGTTTGGCAGGATAAATATAGCTGCGTTGGTGTAAAACTGTTTTCTCCTCAGCTTTTGTAGCTTTAATCAAAAGCAATTTGGAGGAGGGAGAAATGGAAGGGGAAAGCAGGGGTGAGAAAGGAGGGATGGTAAGAGGAAGAGATGGGGGTCACTGATGGCAGAGTATTTTATTTTAGCTCCCTTTTAAAGAGTCATTGGGGAGTGTTCAGGAGTAATGAGAACCCTGGTGGCTGCAGGAGTAGGACTGATTCTACCGTCCTCTGGCTCAGCTTCTCCATCCTCTCACTTTCTTTATTTTTCACCCGACCTCACATCCTCAGTCCACCCCAACTTCCTCATTCTGATTCAGAAAGCTGCTTAGATCACTGAGGCTCACTCGCTATTCTAGAAAACGGCCAGCTTCACGGATCAGAACCATTGGACCGTGATGGTGACGCACACAAGGGAAAACATGGCAAAATTTCAAAATGACCACAAAAAAAAAATTTATTATAAGATCATGCTTTTTTTGCATGACTTTATAATAGAGTTTTCAAACTTGGTAAAAATGATCTTTTTTGTACCAGATCAACTCTACCCACAAGTGTACAAAAATAGGATTCCACCCTGTCATTTAGGCATGGCCGGTATGATAACTATTACAAAAAATACCTTGGCTTCACAGTATTTACGCAACCTTTTAAATAAAAAAAATATGATCTATTTCCTTAAAACAATAAACAAATCCTCCTGCTGCTAAAATAATGCAACATATTCATTAGTAGTTATTATTTCATGGTCTGTTAGCTGTTTTTTAGCTGTCATTTTGTTTATGATGCACCTTGTTAAGTAAAAATGCAGAATAAATGGCTCCTCAATTGAAAAAAGGGCTCATTGTCTAGCATATTATCTTTATTCTTGTCATTCTGCTTTTTATAAAGTATCACAAGTATAACAAGCTGGTATTACCTAGATAATTAGTTGGACCATAGTCTTTACTTGGGTTCTCGCCAGACGTGCTGCTCGTAACTTGCCTATAGCTTTTTTTAAAAATACCGTTACTCCCAACAGAATAAAACCTGGTGATTCTTGTTTTCTACGCTAATGTTCTATGTTAAACTTTCAAATTCGTCTTTCTTGTAAATGAGAGGTTGCCTTCTTTCAGCCAGCTGGCAGTCAGTGCACAGGAAAAATTGGGGGAGGGGCAGTTCCATGCTACTCAATGCTCCATGCAGTCTGAGAAATTTGTGATCACTTTATTTTCTCTTGCATCGCATTAAAACTGTTGCTATGAAACTTGATACCAGCCTATGCCTGCTGCAATAAATTATTCAACAAAGAGGAAGTAATATGTAGAAGCTACTGCATGTGAAAAACAAAGTAAACCCTTGGTGCTTCTATAGGTTTTTAAAGGGGAATAAGCAGCTACGTGCTGTTAATAAAACATGACTGGTTAATTGATCATTGTCTGTGTGACCATAGGTATAAAAGCTGGAGCTTTGCCATCTTGCTGCTTTGGAGCATACAGGTGTGTGTTAACACAATGCCAAGCAGAAAAGACATCAGCGATGCCGTTATGGAAGCAACTGTTGCTGCCTGTCGATTTGGGCAGGGTTATAAGGCCATTTCCATCCATCTATCCATCCATCATCTTCCCCTCATCAAGATCGGGTCAGGGGGGCAACAGGTCCAGGAGGGAAAGACCAGGCGGGATATATAATCCCTCAGTAAGGATCGTTCCCGGGGTGTCCTCAGGCCATTTTTCAGGCCATGCCTGGAAAATCTTCAAAGGTAGGCGCCCATGGGGGCATCCTGATCAGGAGCCCAAACCACTTCAACTTACTAATTTCAATGCAGACCTCTTTCAGCTCTGCTTTGAGTTCCCTCCAGATGACGGAGCTCCTCACCCTATCTTTAAGGCTGTGACCAGCCACCCTCTGGAGAAATCTATTTTCGTCCGCTTGTATTAGGGATCTCGTTCTTTCAGTCATGATTCATATCTCACGCTCATGGGTGAAGGTCGGAACATAGGTGGACGTGAAAGTTGAGAGCTTTGCTTTTTTGCTAAGCTCTTTCTTCACCACAACAGACCGGAGCAGTGTTTGCATTAGTGCAGAAGAAGCCCCCATCCGTCTGTCCATCACCTGTTCCATCTTACCATTACTCGTGAACAAGACACCAGACTCCTCTACCTTTTTCTGGTCGAGAACCATGGCCTCAGACTTCAAAGAGCTGACTATCATTCTAGCTGCTTCACACTTGGCAGCGAACCACTGCAGTGCACACTGGAGGTCATGGCCTGAAGAAGCCAACAGAACCACATCGTCAGCAAAAGCAAAGATTAGATTCTGAAGTTCCCAAAACAGACACCCTCCTGTTAATGACCATGCCTTCTGATCCTGTCCATGAACACCACAAACATCAGTGACAAGGGACAGCCCTGGCAAAGTCAACTAGAAACAGATATTTTGTGAATGCAGACACAACTTTTGCTTTGGGCATACAAGGATTGGACAGTCATTAAAGGCCACCACAATAACCCACACTCCTGCAGCAGCCCCCACAAAATAAACACAAAAAAATCTACCAGCTTGATTTACGGTTGCAAAATTACACGTGAATGAACTACGAAACTTCTGGAAGAATTTAGAGATGAGACAAAAGTAAGAGGTGTTTGGCCATAATGCACAGCACCATGTTTGCTAAAAACAAAACATAAAACCTTATACCAGCTGTTAGACATGGTAGTGGACATGTGATGATTTGGGCTTTTTTGGAAGTCACAGGACCTGGGCACCTTGCACTCTTTGAGTTGACCACGAACTCCTCTGACTACCAAAGTGTTCTGCAGACGATTGTGAGTCCATCTGTGCGACACCTGAAGTTTGGTCCAAACGGAGTCACCCACAGTGATCGCAAACACAGCAGCAAACCTACAACAGAATGATTGAGAAAGAATAAATCTAGGTAATGCAATGGTCCAGTCAAGGTACAGACCTCCATCTCATTGAAATGGTGTGGTGGGACCTTTAGAGAGATGTGCAGAAACAGCAGTCTATAAACTCAATGAACTGAAGCAACATCGGTAAGAGTCATTTGTTAAAACTCCTCCACAATGATGTGAGAGTCAGAAAATGACTACTGAGGCTTAGTGCTGCTAAAGGTCGCTCTGCAAGCTGTTGGATTGGGGGGATGCAGTTTTTTAACACGCAGCTTTTCCATTTTGGCCTGAGGTCGGTATCTGGGGAATGCAGTCCTAGAACTGAAAGACTGGGTTCTTACTTTTCACCATGACTGGAAATTGTGTTGCTACAGTTCTAGTTTCTGTAATAGTTTGTGGATACACAACAAACATTTTATCTGCAAATTAGTATTTTAAGTTCCACAAGTGCATCAGGAAATAAGTCTGAATTTACGCTCTGCAGCTAGTGTACAGTTGGTGTACATATGTGCGATGACAGAATTAGAAAGAGAAGTGGAGATTTTATTTCGGCAGTAATCCTAGTGTCCTTTAATTTAACAGTTGGCTCGGTTCTTCATTTGGTGGCCAAAGGCAGCCCACAGCAGGAGAGTCAAGCTGCTCCCTGGTACGTTTGCCATCATTTGAGTCTTAAAAAGCTTCCAAAAAAAGCCTGTTTTTCCGCTGGATAACTCACATTCACCAGTGCAGCTCTTTAGGAAGTACATTGTTCCCTGTCCTGTTTGACAGCCATTGAGGCTTGGCCTCAGATGAGTGTGTGGCAAACTAAATAGCAGTTTTCACTTGCTGCAGTGAAACATGGTTTCAGCAGAACCTTCTCATGTAAAATTCTCTGCAAGTGCCTGTGACGTATTTTATTATCGTATATGATCTGATTGTACCGTGGCTGACAGTGTCATTCTGTGTTTTCTAGGTGATATGGGTGTGCAATAACTGCAGAAAGCAGCAGGAGATCCTCACCAAGCCAGGCGACTGGTTCACTGGTCCTCCTGGGAAGCCCTCCGGTCTCGGTTCAGCTGTCAGTGAGCCGTCTGTGTGTCAAGTGTCGGGGGATAAGCTGAGATCTCGCTCCCAAGCGCCCACAGGCTCCACTGGGACAATCCAAGACCGAGTGAGTGCACTCGGGACCACGCCTGGTACCGATGCTCGGTCACTTAGTGAGTCACCTCGGGACAGGTAAGACGAAGGACTAATCACCTGAAAAACATGCTGCATGTCTGCAATTATGTTTACCTTTTAAATCTATTGGACAAAATTTTAGACTTTAAGCTGAATCATCATTTACTGGTTTCGTTTATGTTTATGACTAGACCAGTGGATTCTCAGTCAAAGCATCAAAATTGTGAATGAACACATATGGAATTGCGTAGCAAACGAATAATTGTAAAATAACTTTAAATATGTTTTATATTTTAGATTTCTTAAAGTAGCCGCATTTTGCTGAAATGACTGAAAATGTTAACCTTTGGCCATCTCTCAATGAACCTCTAGGAAGGTCTTTGGAAAACCACTTCTGGTGACCACCTCATGAAGCTCATGGAGAGAATGCCAAGAAAGCAACGCAGTAATCAAAGCAAAGAGTGGCTATTTTAAAGAATCTATGTAAAATTGTTTTAAGTTATTTCACACTTTTTGTTTACTACATAATCCCATGTTTGTTCATTCATAGTTTTGTTGCCTTTGGTGAGAATCTACAATGTAAATAATCATGAAAATAAAGAGACACATTAAGTGAGAAAGTGTATCTAAAACTTTTGACCGGTAGTGTATATAGGTAATGTAAGCTTCTTAATTTGCTAAAATAAAATGATAGTGAATGTAAGCATCCCTATTTTAGACCTGATTTGATGATTTGTTTGTTTCTGGTTAATATTGAATTTAAATTTTAGGAGAAATGGGCGTGGAGGCGGTGGAACGGGTCGGGCGGAGCGGCAGACAGACCAGGCAAGGCTGCAAACCCAGGTCTCCATTGATCGAGACCTACGAGGAGAGTCACGCAGGGAAGGCCGGCAGCTGTCAAAGGGACGGTCTCTGGAGCATGATCCTGTGGGAGAAGGTGTTGGTGTAAGAAGGACAGAGGAGAGGGGTTATCATCAGGTGGGCAACAGTGAGGGTCCCCTTCGACAAGCATTTCCATTTCCTTCAGGAGGCAGGGGTCAGTCTGTGCCTGTTCAGGGTCGTGGCACGAGCAGTGTGACAGGGGAGGTCGGGGACACTACTCGACCTGGACAGAGGACGGTGGGTGGGGTACAGGCCGTTTCACAAAAAGCCCCTCCTCCTGAACTCAGAGTACCTTCAGTTTTGGGACCTGAATCGGGTCTCGGCCAGGGCGTTGGGATGAAACGGACCAAGCGGGACAAGGCTGAAAGCATGCTGCGCAATGATTCACTAAGCTCTGACCAGTCTGAATCTTTGCGCCCTCCTCCACCACGGCCCTACAAGTCAAAACGGGGGCTAGGGGCCGGGGGGAAGAGACAAACCAGTATCAGCAGCTCAGAGGAAGAAGGTGGAACTACGCCCGAGTACAGCAGCTGCGAAGATGTTGAGATTGAAAGCGTAAGCGAGAGAGGTGAGTTGTTTTACTCTTAAACAAGAGACATTTCTTACATCTCTGTTTTGTTTTTATAGCTGTGGCACATATGAGACTCATCACAATATTTCTCTTTTTACTGCATGATGAATTTGTAATGAAATGCGTGATATTTTAGTTAAAAAAATACAAACTACAGAACCAAATCCTTGCTTGTCCTTCTAGCTCTTTGCAGGTGAATTGGGACACTTACTTCCCTTTTGTTTTTGTGTACTGTGTATACATACGAATTACTGTAACTGGTTCCCTTGATGAGAGCCTTAACCATTATTCTGACAGTTCGCAACTGCACACAAAACGAACCAAACTCAGGCAAGCACTCGCACCTGTTAGAGAAAAGTGTTATTTGTGTCTGATGTTCCTTGTTTAGCCATGGATGGTTGGTTAAGATGCTTCTTAAGTCACAGACCTTCAGAGTGTCAACTGTTTAAATATTTGGGTTATTAGACCATTGCACCACTCAATCCAAGTAGTAAAAAAACAGTATAATCCCATCCATTAGTGCCACAATAAGTCAGATATTTTAAATGAGAAGATATAACAGTTTGATAAAGTATTTCCTTCTGAATTTCTTGTTACATGTTTTACTATTCAAAGTTTAAATGGTTCACTAAAAGTTGGCCCTAACTTACTGAATTAGCATTGTATATACAATCACAAGATTTTTTTTAGATTTAGATTTGTTTTTCATGGAATGTTAAGCTTAGACTTAGATGATGAAGCAATCTGTTCCGAAACATTAATTTAGTCTATTTTAAAGTACAATTTTTACAAGAAAACAAAAGCATATTGGTCAGCTTTCACCCAGTGTTTCTCCCACTCCTGTAGGATTTATGGTTTTCTTTTAAATCACCCCAGCGTGCAGTGTACACTCAAACTCTTACTCAGTCCCATTATAATTCAGCTCTGAATATTTCTTTGAAAACTGAAAAATGAATGGCCTCTTCAACTTGTCATATCTCCTACGTTTACATTTTTTAGATGCATAAAGTATGTCAAGCGTAGGCACTGGAACGCTCTTTTTTTGAGAGTTAAATCATGTTCGGCATTCAGTAGTGGCGCTGTAAGCAGACCCATCCTGGACCTCAGAAAAGGTGACAATCACCATGGCAACCCGCGACTCAGCATTTCTGAGTTCTTCTGATGTTGGTACTCAGCAGCTTCTTCATTTATTAATCCATCATGGCTGCCAACATCCTATCAAAACTTATTAAATTCAGAGTGAGGTGACAGGCTCTGCAGCGTTCTGTATTTTCTTTAAGAAAGGAGCAGGAAGAGGTTTTAATGGAGACTTATCAAAATAAAGTTTACTTAAAATAACAGGTTTTTCCCTGCTGTTTTGGAACCTTCTTTTTACAAAAGCTGTTCATTTGATGTTAAATTTTTTTGACATTAAGATGTTCTTTCACCTTCCTTTTTATAATGTGCCATAAAATATTGCAATATGTCAAGATTTGTGTTATTCTAGAACAGTGCGTAAATCATTTTCTGATTATTTCTTTGTCATGTTAAATTCTTCTCATCTCAGCCCTGAGGAGGCACAGTCTAACATTATGAACATCGGGGGGGGGGGCTTTCTGGCCTCTCTTAGTCCCAGGGTTGACCCCTTGTCATCCCATATAACCAGCTGTACATCTGGAAGCTTTAGAACACCTTGCTATCTTCAAGCTGGGTCAGGTCACTTTACTACCAACCATTTAAAGCCACTCAGGCAGCTTGCTATTATTGTTTCTATGAAAAATTGTTTAAATCCTAAACTAAAAGGAACATAAATTGGAGCTAAATTGTTAGTTTACAAGAACTTAACTTTAGAGTGTATTTATTATGGCCAGATGTGGCTCAGGATTTATAATTCTTATCTGGGCATCCCTCCATCCATCCATTTTCTTCCATAGAGGGTCACAGGGGAGCTGGTGCTTACTTCCAGCTGTCTACAGGCGAGAGGCTGGTACACCCTGGACAGAGACACATGGGAGAAACAACAATGCACACACTCATTCACACCTAGGGGCAATTTAGAGAGACCAATTAACTCTGGGAAGAAGCCAGAGGTACCCAGAAAGAACCCACGCATGGACTGGTAGAACATGCAAGCTCCATGCAGAAAGACCCTAGGCTGGAGTTGAACCCAGGACCTTCTTGCGTCAAGGCAACAGTGCTACCAAGTGGACCACCGTGCAGCCTGTTATCTGGCCAATGACATCATAATTTATACTTGTTACCGTTTGCCAGTGGGTATACTGTGCCCATATCAAACTACAACAAATCCCAGAATGCATTGGAACAGATCATTCTCACTGTTGCAGGGTTTGCGGGGAAGGCATGACTAAATAGTGCGACTTTGTGTGTCCAGAAAAATAAATAACAGTCAAATGGTGTGAAACGTTTATGAAATGTTGGGAAATGTGTGAGCTCATCTGTTAGTTCTAAAGAGAGAGAGATTTTCTGATGCAGCTTATATGTATTTGTGTGAAGTTAAGAGGAGGAGCTTTAGACCCGAGGGTAAACCCACAGCCCTGCTACCAAGGATGGCACAAATAGTTTTATGGATTGAGGGGGGATTTCTTTTCCACATTGATCCAGGTTGGTTTGGATATCTGTTTTTTCCTTTAATAAATTGTCATTTGAAAACTGCCATTTGTATTTAGTCAGGTTATCCGTCTCTAATTTTACCATTTTTGTATCTGAAACAACCTACTATTATTGGTGTGTTACGCTATATTTACTCACACCAGACGGTGACGTCTATTAACCATGGTCCTCTAAGTAGCAACTGAGGTGAGGTGAATGTTAAGGAGCCCCGTCAGGTGGGGTTTTAAACACACCCCTGTGGCTTTGAGTGTCTGTCGCCTTTTTAAGCTCCAGAATAAGATCAGGTCAGCTCTGAGACAGGGTTGCTGGCAACTGAGAAGCATCCAGGCATGCCAATCATTGTAAGATCACTGCAGAAAAACCCTTAGACTCATGCTTCCATATGCAGACGCTCTGTCTTTTTTTTCTTCTTCTCGAGAAGTGCATCTGTGCTCCTTCATCTGTACACACACACAGCCTCCTCAGCCTCTAAAACAGCAGGAGGGTAGAGGTAGAACACTTGGTACGCATGACCTTTGACTTAGTCTTTACTTTAACTTATTGTCTTGTATTCATGTTGTAAAAAGCTCTCATATCACACCAGAAATGCCAAACGCTTTTGTCTATGAATGTTTTTTTCCTTTGTGAGTTTGACTGGGATTATATGTTAAAAGCAGTTAACCCCTGTGTTATTGTCTTGACCAGTTTAGTTTGATTTTTTCTCTTTATTTGAAAGATGTTTGAAGTTGTTTCAGCACATTAGCCAATAGTAAAACACTTAGTCTGCTATTACAAGTTCAGTTTATAAACTGGTAAAACGTTATCTGTCTATAGAAGCCCAGCCAACTGCATCTAGTCGTAAACCTCGGAGCCATCCCTCCTCCTGAGCTAGCAAATAGTAGCAGTGAAAAAGAGAAACCCTCTTTTAACAGGAGGAAACCTCCATCAGAAGCTGACCAGATGTAAGCGGCCGTCTTCCATGTCCGGAATATTGTTACATCGGTGTAACTGTAATAATCATTATGCTTTTACTTTAGCAGCAGTTGGATAACCCTTTGCTTCTCTGTTTTATATGAAAGCAGTTAGATCGTGTTGGAAATTTTTGTTTTAAGTTTTTGTGTACCATGGTATTTTTAGTCGAGTTTATCATACCATAAAAGTTTTTATGTTTACATGTCTTTCCCATTTGTTGAATAGCTATAAGGAATGGACCTCTGTCATGTAACATTTATGCCCCAGAGAAAAAGGGAACAAAATAATTTACTTTTATAGAAATTGTTAGGAGTGCCAATAATTGTGGCACAAGTGATTTCCTTCTAAAACGGTATTTTTTTTACATGGTCTTTTTTTCTCATGTACTCAAATTAAAGGCTTGATTTTTTTTGAGTTTGAGATTATGCTATCATCAAACTGTAATAAAAGATTAATGTTTTTTCCTATTAATTTTAAATGTGCATTTTGTTCTGTCAAATTTCCATATTTAGACATAAAACAATGCCTAAAATGGATAATATTTATGCCATAACATTAATGCCTGTATTTTCTATAAGCAGGGCCGTTATCATTTAGGACACACAGCATTAGTACAGGTGGTGGTTACAGCTTGTTAACTTCACTGCTTCCCTGCTGCTGGGAAAACGTGGCTCTGTTTTACTTCGTGTCATGGAAGTGTTCCTGAAGTTCTGCACACATTGCAGAAGCAAACTGCTCCAGTGGTATTCCCAGATTTGCTTGTATAAAACATTATCAACATGGTCCAAAACCTGAATTTGGTGAAAGCAACTTGAATACCAGATTTATTTTGCTTGCTTTCTGCAGGTTTACTGCATGTAGCTCTCCTGCTTTCATTTTGTCGGTCCCAAGTCACCCAATATTGCCAATTTTATATTTGAATAAGAGCTTTATACTTTCTCATGTTCAGTGTCTCCTCTTAATACATTTTTTAAACATTAGTAGATTTGTTTGTTTTGATCCATTCTGACCACCTTGAAATCTCAGTTCCTGTTTTTTCTATGCATTCGTCCTTTACATATCGGTTGTCTCTGCAGCTAATCCAAAACATCCAATCTGTAAAGTATCTGGGGAGGGATTTAAGGCGTTTGATTTCGTTGCCACCTCTGTCCTGCTGCTTTGTTGATAAATTTCAAATTCCCCGACTTAAATATTTAGTAAACTTGACCCTCTCTGTCAGCAGGTGCCTTGGGAAGGAACTGTGAGATACTTTGAGCTGTATATGACAGAAGGCTCGTGTTTGTATGAAGGTGGTGGTCTCGACTGCAACTTCTTCAGTGTGTGAAATGGTCTGTTTTCTGTTGCAGGAGAATGGGAGTGCCATCCACATGACCCCACAGGATGGCATGTAAGTCACTGTTGTTTGTACCTCAGTGTGATGCTGTTCAGAGTTTATATCTGTGTCACTGGAAGAGTTAGTGGCATGTCAACCTTCATGCACATGTACAGTTCTAACTCATCGTGGGCATTAATGTTAATTAAGTTTGGGCTATTAATGATTTCCTTTAACTTTCCTTTTTCCAAGATTGAATGAAGATACACCATACAACGTCAATCATTTTTAAACATTAATTGGGTACACGCATTTGAATTTATTGTGGATTTTCCCTAATCCACTCAGGATCAAAATTACACATAATTACAGAAATATATACTTGAACCTCCACTAATATTTATTTAAATGTCACTTAGCAAGTTCCATCTTCACTATTGGCAAGTTCAACCTTTCCTATAGACTTTTTGTAGCCAATAAAAAGATTGCTTGGCATTATTCTGGCTGGATACTTTACTTCCCTTCTTGGCAAAGTCTTTCATATAAATCAGGTTCTTTCTTTACAGCCACAACCCTTAATGACGTAAGGATCGAAGCTGTTGCGGCTTTGAGAAGACCGTCCCAGAAGCTTAAGGTTGCTCTGCTGTATCCATTCGAACCGGTTTTCTTGCACATTTGGGATCATTTACCTGTTGAGTCTAACTTTCAACTATGTAATTGTTTATTTGAGGTGGGGTTTAAGAATTTGGAGGTAGTTCTCCTTCACTATTCCATTTATTTTCTCATATACACCAGTAACACTTTTACGAAAAAAAACCCACAGGGTAATACTGCCACCACCATGCAACAACCAGTGTTCTTCAGTTTAAATGTCTCCCGTATAGTCCTCCAATCATACTTCTTGAAACTTAAGACATTTAGCTTCTCCATGCGCAGAGCTGCAAATTTCAGTTGAGTTTTAAGCTGTTGGTTTTGGATCATACGTCATTCCTGGTCGGCACCCGACTTCATTATGGACAGTGACTTTGGTGTTCCAAATAAGGGTTTGTCTTATGTCAAAAATATATCACACACTGTGTCTCAAACTGACTGCAAATAATTTAATTTAATTCCAAATTAACAACAACTCTCAGGGAAAATTCACTCATGCTACCTAATGCAGACAGTAGCAACATTTGTATCGTGATTATTGTGTGCAAATTCTTCTCAGTTATCAGTTTACCTTTAGCATCAATGTCACTATTATTATCAGTGGCAGTGGTTAAAATAATTTTCAGCATTTCGCTACACTCTCACCAACACACTCCAAATGTCTTCTGTTATAAACAATATCTGTCAGGGATAAATTACAGCCTGCAGCCTGAACACCAATACACCCAGTGTTCAGTTCACAGTTTTAAAGTCCAACGTTCAGCTACATGTAACACTTGGTGCTCTTTGGTAGTTTAAATATCTCTGCCTTACTTTCACTGTCTTCTGCTTAAATGTCTGCTGTAATGCATCTGAGACGTGGCATTTGATGAAAAAACCTTTTTTGTGTTTAAAACTATGTTCGTGAAATATTAATTTAATTTTTAAGCAATAAAACTAACAACCTACTATACATACATAGAATCATTTGAACCAGTTACCATTTTATCCTGGCTACATAAAGGTAGGTTCCAGAGGATCCTAACCAGTTTCTTTCAGTTGAGGCAGACAGTTTAGACCTTCTCCAAGACTTTAACAAAGTGGTGGCACATCTGGGTAACTTGTTCTCGAGTACAGCTATTTGAACGGATTCATCTTGGAATCTCCAGCTGTATAGAAGTAGCTCCAGAAATCTGCAACCATGATAAACTGTAAGAGGTCAATAACTCTTGGTCTTGACAGGTTTAGACACTCTAGACCCGTCAGTCCTGCCTATTGAATGTTGTTGAATTTCATTTCATTTAAACTATTTTTATTTAAACTACTCAAGTTAGCTTGCAGTAACACCCCCCCCACCCTGTTCCCTTGCAGCATCCTGTAACCTGGCAGCCATCCAAGGAGGGAGACCATCTGATTGGACGAATTACCCTCAGCAAGAGAACTCCCACCATGCCTAAAGAGGCTGGAGCTTTGCTCGGGCTAAAGGTCAGAGGCTGTCTGTGCAACATGTGGTTGAGAGTTTCTCTTTGAATTACAGCTCCTTGGTGTGTTTGTTCCTCTTCAGGTGGTGGGAGGGAGAGTAACCGAGTCGGGGAGATTAGGTGCCTTCATCACCAAAGTCAAGAAGGGCAGCCTGGCTGATGTGGTGGGACATCTCCGAGCAGGTAGAGATGAAACCCTCTCCGCTGTCCTGAAGCTGCAGACTGTTATGGTCGCATAGAAAAGTTGTTGTATAATCTCCTAATTCCTTCACACACAAACACAGTCAGCGCTCCTACTGTACACATAATTAATTTAAAATATAGTTATGATGCGCAATCACATGGCTTTGACATCTGATTTCAGGGGATGAAGTTTTGCAGTGGAATGGGAAGCTGTTGCCAGGGGCGACCATGAAGGAAGTTTATAACATCATCCTGGAGTCTCAAGCCGAACCTCAGGTGGAGCTGGTGGTGTCCAGGCCTATTGGGTAAGTCAGGAGTGAAACACACTCAAATAAAAGCATGGAATATTTTAGAAAAAAATTAAACACTGTATTCTCGGTTATTATCTGTCTTGCCAGTCAAGGCCAAAGTTTTATTTGGTGACACAAACATTTTTTATCAAGTCTGAAATGCTTTTGTTTAATCAAAATCAAAAACTTATTCAAAGAGTTAATATTTACAGTTTTGCTACTTCTTCATGACTTCTGCAACCCCTGATGTGTTTGATGTCAACTTCTGGGTCAAGTCTTGTTTGATGGTGGCCCTTTTCTGTCCCGTTAGTGTTTTCTTCTGTTTATCCACCAGATTTTTGTGAATTCTGGAGATTCTTAGACAGAACCAAATTTCAATGTCCTGATCTTTGAGCGATTGGTCACTTTAGACTATAGCCTGGCCTGGTCCACCACCATGCTTGAGAATCTACAGATCATCACCAGACTGGTCCTGAGTTGTTAAAAAATGTTTCTCCTGAAGGAGGTTTTGATCCCATTTTTTATGTAGGGCAGTTTTCTTAGGCAGTATCTGAAGATAGGCTGGTCCCTTAGATGAGAAGCAACCCCACACGAGCATATCAGGCAGATATCCTCAGCAGTCAGAAGAGGGATTCTTCAGAGAAAATAAGTCTTCTGCTGTCCATCCTTGTACTACTAAAGAAGCCTTCTTGGATGAGAGGTGAAACAGCTTTTAAAGACAAGTCCAGTTGTCTTCTACTTAAGCACTTACAATGTCTTGTCCAGCATCACTGAGAAGCTACACCAACATATCCATTTCCTTCCTGAAGAATTTCCCCCAGTTCTTGATATTTTTCTTGGACTAAATTTCTTTGCTGCTCTTATTGTATAGTGGTACATGCAGATGGTCTCACACCCCTGACTGTCAGTGTGGTGCAGGCTCTGCACTGGTGGCAACTTTATTGTGTAATAACTCCTCATGGGAAGTCGTTCCCTAATGCTGGACTCTCTTGAATATCCTGAAGCTTTCTTCACTGCTGTTAAACCTCTCACCTCGAGGTTCTTGATTATCCAGAAAAATGTTCTTTCCGGTGAAATATTCCTAGCAGCAGTTTCCTGCACGTGAGTGTAATCTCTCTTTGAAGGTAATCGTTGCCAACACCAGAAGAAAATCGAACGCACATCTACACCCTCTTTTAAAGCATCAGCATGCTAATCAGATTGAAGGTGATTTCCCGCTGGATCTTAATCTGTGCTCATTATACAACTGTACTAAAATTAATTTAGCTTATCAGGTGGTGCATAAATTACATTGAAAATGATCTGCTATACAGCAAGCTTTTTAAGCCAATACAGCTCTTTGCAATGTATAAATCTGCATCAGGTCTCTCTGCCTGATATTTAGTAAACAAGGTTAACTGTCAGCACAAAAACTGAATCTGCAAAGTTTGTAAAACAACATGTCACTGAAAAAAAACATTTGGTCATGGCTCAGTGTGGATTGAAAGCTTATTCATGCCGGCAGCTGTGATTGTGATGCTGAAACATTTAAGGAAACTGAAACACCGGAATGAATTCTAAGTTTGACGTACGGATGTAGTTCAAATCCAGAACACTGCGAAGCTCTACTCGTGACTGAGGCCTTTATGTTTTCATTTTATGTCCTATGTCCCCTTTAAAGGAGAATCAACTGATTTTATTTGTAAGGTAGCATAAGTTTAACTGTTAATGATTGAATATAAAGTCCTGTGGGCATCACAAAGACAAACCATAGCTGCATGTAAGTTTTTGTCTACCATCTTGTAAATAGGTTAAACAGGTCACAAACTTGTATCTGGGGGGTAGTTCATTTGGCCTACCTTTTTAGGACAGATTCAGTTTTCATTTTGATCGAGATAGCTGATTAATTCTCTTAGTTAGGTACTTTGTAAATGTTGCAAACGTTCCACTTTTACTTTTCAGCAGACCTGCTCTGTGTAAAATATCTCTGGATGTCCCTGGATGATTACTGGATGATTACTTCCAAGCACAGCTGAACACTGTTAAAATAAAGTATGGGTTTACAGTGCCTTGCAAAAGCATTCACCCCCTTGGTATTTTTCATGTTTTGTTGCCTCACAACCTGGAATTAAAATAGATTGTTTGAGAGTTTTTACCATTTGATTTACAGAATATGCCTAGAACTTTGAAGATTTTTTTTATTGTAAAGCAAACAACAAATAGAACAAAATACCAGAAAACCTCAGCACTGTTCACCCTCCCTAAAGTCAGTATGTTGTAGACTTTTGTGACAATTACAGCTGCAAATCGCTGTGGATGAGTCTCTATGAGCTTGCCACATCTTGCCTTTGGGATTTTTGCTTCAGGTTCTTCATGTTGGATGGTTTTCACTTGTGAACTGCAATCTTTAAGTCAAACCACAGATTCTCCGTTTGATTGAGGTCTGGCATTTGACTAGGACACTCCAACACATTTAAATGTTTCCTCTTAAACCACTCGAGTGTTGCTTTAGCATTATGCTTCAAGTCATTATCCTGCAGAAAGGTGAACCTCCATCCCAGTCTCAAATCACAGGCAGAATGACACAGATTTTACTCAAGAATATCTCTGTATTTAGCACCATCCATCTTTCCCTTGACTTGTACCAGTTTCCCAGTCCCTGCTCCTGAAAAACATCCCCACAGCATGATGCTGCCACCTCCGTGTTTTTTTGAGGAGATGGTGTTCTTGGTAGAAATGGGATGTGTTGGGTTTGCACCACACATAGCGTTCTCCCTGGTGAACGAAAAGTTTAATTTTAGTCTCATCTGAGCAGAGCACCTTCCTCCATACTTTGTGCTTTTTGGCAAACTCAAAACATGCCTTCTTATTTTTAACACCAAGTAATTGTTTTTTTCTGGGCGCTCTTCCATAAAGCCCAGCTCTATGGAGTGTACAGCTTATTGTGGCCGTATGGAGAGATACTCCAGTCTCTGATGTGGAAATCTGCAACTCCTTGAGGTTTACCTTTGGTCTTTACACTGTCTCTCTGATTAATGCTTCCCTTGCCCTGTCTCTTGGCAGGTTTGCTGTGGTACAATGTGCTTTCCATTTGAAGATGATGGATTGGATGATGTTCCGGGGGAATATTAAAGATTTGGATGTCTTCTTTATACCCCCACCCTTATTGTACTTCTCAACAATTTTGCGTCTGACTTGTTTGGAGAGCTCCTTGGTCTTCATGGTGTGATGCCTCTTGCTTAGTGTTGTTGCAGCATCTGGGGCCTTTCAGAAAAGGTGTTTATACTGACAGATCATGTAACCCTTGGATGGAACACGGGTGGACTTAATTTCTCTGATTATGTAACTTAAGAAGGTAATCGGTCGCACCAGAACTTTTTAGGGGCTTCACAGCAAAGGGAGTGGATACATGTGCACAAGCCAATTTCCGTTTTTTTCTTTCTTTAATGTTTTTTTTTTTTTTCATTTCCCTTCACCAACTTTGATTATTTTGTGCAGATCTATCACATAAAATAAGATTAAAAAACGTTCAAATTACAGGGTAAAATTTAACAAAATAGGTAAAAAGTCAAGGGGTTAAATACTTTGGCAAGGCACTGTACATTTACTCTTTGCCATCTATTGTTTAAAAATAAATTAAAGTGTTACCTGATGTAGATGCTTGACTGCTGTATGAAGCTTTTAAAATATGAAAAATAAAATTGTGAATTTAATATAATCTGAATCTTTTAGTCAAATTTATTTTGATTAGATATGATTAGACACTTTTCAATTCTTAATGATTAATTTTTATTGTTTTGGGTTGTCAGGATAAATGCAGCAAAACCGAAGAACTCTCCCAAAGAAAAAGAAATGTGTTTGAGTTACTGTTCATTATAACTTACATGTTGTTTGGATTTGGCTGACATTACATATTACATATTTTCTGCTGAATCAGATATAACCTCATATACTAGTATGGAGGTAAATTTGTCTCAATATTATTCAATCAAACAAAAAAACTAATCTCAATGAAAAAAACTAATCAATCAAAAAAATAAATTGTGGTCAAAACTTTTGGAATATTCAATCAAAAAAAAACTAATCTCAATAAAAAAATATTAAGTTGTGATCAAAACTTTCAGAGTTGTAACAATTTTTTTTTTTAAATGGAATATTTTATTTTGAGGAGAAAAGAAATTGTTTGAAAAAACTTTTTTTGATTAAAATTACTCATTTTTTCTCATGAAGAGAAAAAAGTTATTTGCAAAACAAACTTTTATTTGCGCATGTCAAAAATCTTTGGTTATGACTCGCTCTTTTGGTTTTGACGCTCTCTGTTTTTGGTTGAACTCAAAGAATTTTGAGTGCTGGAAACATGAACATCCTGGGCGGGGCCTAAAGACGAACGATATAAGACGTTTCCCTATTGGTCGAACTGCAGGGTTTGTTGTACAGAAGAAAACTGTGAGCCGACAGTCAGAAATACGCGGTCACGCCAGCCGACACCAGCTCTCTCTTAAAGATTAGTGTAGCGCATACAAGGTGCATTACGTTGATGGAGCAGAAAGGACCCGATCCTGGCAACGGCTGAGAAAATAAGAGGAAAACAGAAAAGGAACCTACAGAGCATTTATATCAATTACATTTTTACAACTTTCACATTCACGTTTTATGTAAAATAATAAATATTTAATATTTTACTGTACAGTTTTGGAGAAATATCTTGTCAAAGTACCTCAAAATGCTTAACCAGCATATGCTTTTGCCTAACTTTGAGGAATTTATTTCTCCGAAACCATGAGAGGCGACAACACAATCTCTTCAGATTATATTAGAGGGTTTGGAGAAATACACAACTACCCCAAGTGTAGTATAAAACAGAGTCCATGTTGGGCAGACGGCATCCCATAATCCCGTGTGCTGTCCTCACCACCCGTGATACTTCTTTCCTCTCCTGTGCAGTTCCCACACCACACTGTCATGCTGAGACACAGAGTGCTTTCCACCGTGGCCCTGTAGACATTTGTAAGCAGCTGAGGAGAGAGAACAGTCTGTTTTCATGTCCTGATGAAGAAGAGCTGTTGTACCTTCTTCAACAGGCGAGGGACGTTTCCAGTCCAGGAGAGGTCAGAGGAGATCTGGATGCTCTTGCACTTTAAGCTGTCCAGACCACTTCCCACAGGACCTCATCGACCTCACCAAAAAGAAGCGTTTGTCGTACTTTGTTGGGGTAGTTGTGTATTTCTCCAGAAATCTACAGTGAAATTATGAAATACTAATTCTGGTTATAATATAGATGACCCTCTAATATAATCTGAAGAGATTGTGTTGTCACCTCTAATGGTTTCGGAGGAATAAATTCCTGAAAGTGGGACAAATGCATATAATGGTTGAGCATTTTGAGGTACTTTGACAAGATATTTCTCCAAAACTGTACAGTAAAATATTAAATATTTATTCTTTTACATAAAACATGAATGTGAAAGTTGTAAAAATGTAATTAATATAAATGTTCTGTAGGTTACTTTTCTGTTTTCCTCTTATCTTCTCAACAGTTGCCAGGATCGGGTCCTTTCTGCTCCATTACTGTATTACACCTTGTATGCGCTACGCTAATCTTTAAGAGAGAGCTGGTGTCGGCTAGCGTGACCGCGTATTTCTGACTGTCGGCTCACTTAACTGCAGTTTTCTTCTGTACAACAAGCCCTGCAGTTCGACCAATAAGGAAACGTCTTATATCGTTCGTCTTTAGGCCCCGCCCAGGATGTTCATGTTTCCAGCACTCAAAATTCTTTGAGTTCAACCAAAAACAGAGCGTCAAAACTAAAAGAGCGAGAGTCGTAACCAAAGATTTTTGACATGCGCAAATAAAAGTTTATGTTTTGCAAATAACTTTTTCTCTTCGTGAGAAAAAATGAGTCATTTTTTCAAACAATTTTTTTTCTCCCCAAAATAAAATATTCCATTAAAAAAAAAATTGTTACAACTCTGAAAGTTTTGATCACAACTTAATATTTTTTGATTGAGATTAGTTTTTTTTGATTGAATATTCCAAAAGTTTTGACCACAATTTATTTTTTTGATTGAGATGAGTTTTTTTTTAAATTAAGATTAGTTTTTTGTTTGATTGAATAATATTGAGACAAATTTACCTCCATATACCAGCAGAGGGAAAATAATTGAAATTCTGAATCTAATACTTTCTTTCCAAACACTCACGAAGGGTTTATAGAAAATTTCAGTAAGTAATTCAGTTTTTTTAAGGAGCCTTTAATCGTCTCATTGAAACTATTTTGGCTTTACAGATGCCATTTTGTATCTCCTAACGACCTGCCCTGAATATCATTCAGTACTGATGGACACTGATCAAATTGCGAGCTTTTGTCAGCGTTGCAGAATTAAGAAAATTGATGAAAAGTTCTCTAAGTTGACTTCATGAGATCCAAAATGGCGACTGGGAAACATTCATCATTTTAGCCACGCTTTTGCAAGAGTTCAGGTTGCCTGTGCAGAAAACTAAATACCTGCACCTGCAGCATCTCTGTGACTGGTGAGCTCTGCTGGAACATTAGGAATAATGAAGAAAGCTATTTTATTAAATTTATGTTACATATTTTATATTTTGGTTTTGGAATGAGCACAGAAGCAACTCATAGTTCATGAAACACTTATCAGTTTAATATTGGATATTTATTTAGATAACAAACTGGATTTGGCAGTGTGGCCTGCTGTTACATATGTCATTGATCCAAATATGGTAGGGCATTGTATGTCTTATACAGGTGTGTTTTACTGGGTGCTGGGTGTACATACACATATCTACATACTGTTTCTTTACCTTTTAATTTTACTTCCTCAAAAGTTTGTATATCTATACTTAATGTTTGTACACTGTGAGCTTGTGAATCCAAAGTCAAATTCCTTGTTTATGCAGCAATCTTGGCCGATAAAGCAAATTCTGATTTCCTTCATTTCCTCAAAATAATTGAAAAACTGATGAAAGCCTAATTATGATTTATTCATGTCTCAAACATTCAGTTTTTAGGCTTTCTGCCTCTAAAATATTGCAAGGATTATGATTATTGATTAATTAATATTTATCAAGAATTATGATTTAAAATCATAATAAAAAAAAAAATTAATTTCTTAACCAAAAATCATTACTTACGAATAGAGATCAGAGATGTCCTCTGGTGTTATGATTATGGGCTCAAAGCTCTTTAATAATTACAAATTATTAACCAAAACCACCAACTGTCACTATTTATTCAACCACTTCACCGAAGGAGGAGGATCTTCGACCTTGTTTTGACAGATAAATCACTCTTGCACGAAATAAACACAAACGCTTCTCTTAATTATGTATATGAAGATTTATTGAAGCCAAATAATCCTGAAATACCATTATTGTGGTCCAAAACCTTCACCTAACTAACAAGCACTATTCTACACAAAGGGGATAAAAATGACTACCTAACAATAATAATAAAAGAAAAATATATGCGCATTTAGTGTCTATGAAGATCAAACCAGAAGTTTTATGGACAAAATGTGTAATTTGGGTTAAATGGAAAGAGAAGTCCTCCTGTGGTGTTGATGTCTCGATTGCAGCGATCAGCTGATAAAACGGTGGGGCCACGCCCCTTTAGCCACAACCAGCTGAACGCCCCAGATCTCGAACAAAGAGTCATAAAACTCTGAGGCGGGAACTCAGTGGAAAAACTCCAGTAATAAAACTGGAACAAAAGAGTGGTCGGGCGAGGGCCAGACCACAGTTGCTTTGAGTGAAAAACTTTTGAAGTCCAACTTCTAACTCCTGGATGATTTGGGATCAGCCAGACAAAACATTAACCACGCACGATTCAGCAGCGTTGTGCAGCAAATCAAAACACAGGTCAGCATAAAACACTTCAATCAGTATTGCATGAAACAAGTTGATACCTTAGATTAACTACTGGTGATTCTAAATCACCTTCACTATGCCTCATCCTGCCCAGACCTCGAAATGCACCCATCCGGTTTAAAATAAAAAGAACAAAATTACTTTAATGTTGATTTCTTCTCTCCACCGGTTGAGGAGGGATCAGGTCTGAAGAAATATGGGGGGGATCACACGTCCGTGATCAATTCAAGAAAAAGAAAACGGTAACTTCTCATCCATCCAAGAGGGGAAAATATGAAGAACCGTTTAGTCGACTGAATCACCAAGGAGGAAACTCATCTCCTTGGAAATAAAACCTCTGTGGGTTTTCACCTTCTTGTTTCAGACAGATTTCCAGCTTTCAAGCTCTTCCGGGAATGGCCTTGTGGAGCAAAAGTTCGCCTGCGAGCTTTTGTCTCTCCAGATATGCGCCTCCGATGCTTAGTCCTGTGGGACAAGGGGGAAATGGCAACGAAGCTCTATTTTTCGGCAGATTTATAATCCCGGTGATGTCAGAGCTGCAATGTCTGTTGAGCTGCGCATGTCAAAATGCGCGACCAAAATGGATGACTCCAACAATATGATAAAATTCACTCCTAAAGTTGGTCGGATAACAAAATTAGCTTGAAAGTTCTCCAGATTTGAACACCGCTCATGGATGCACTTATTTGAACATTTTTGTGCACAGTAGTGACTGTACAGTTAGGGAGACTAACCAGGTATTGCAAATTTCTTTTGTCTGCAGAAAACATGGCTGCACAGTTTAGGTTTGCAAAGTTGCTTCTCAGCGATTAACAACTTCCAAACCTTCTGGAGAAATGTCCTCATACAAGAACAGAGTAAATATGTTTGCTTAGTGCTTTGTGAAAACATGAACACCTCCTACCAATGTTAAGCATGGAGGCGGAAGGCTGATGATTAGGGCTTGTTTTGCAGGCACAAGATCTGGAAACTTGGATGTAAGAAGGTCAGTCATGACTCCATGTGTTTTAATATCCTAAAGTCAGATGTGCAGCAACAGCTTGGTCCATATTGGATAATGCAACAAGACAATGATCCCAAGGACAGCTGCAAATGTTCAACAATTTCAACAATTTGTTACAAAGGGCCATTGAGAGGCCAGACTCAATATGATTGAATTGCTGTGAAACTATGATTATGACTTTGCATAAAGGAAAAAACTCAATGGACTGAGGTGTCTTAAAGAGATATGGGCAAATTTCTACATAATCATATGAAATTGTGTTTCATAGATCTTCTAAAACCTCGGATAATTCAAATTATTATTCATGTTTCTTCATTCTTATCAAATGCATAATAAAACCAGATAAAATGTTAGGTGTTCCTGTTTATCTGGGGTAGTATTTAGCTCATTTTAAACCCAGATTATTTCATTTTATGGCTCGAACAACAAACCTCTTGAATGAATGAGTCTGTCTGTTCTTTATTTGGAATTACTAATCCAACACTGGCCTTATATTTTTTAAAAACTTTATCTAAAATTTATAATTCACACTGATAAGTGCTTCACGACTTGCTGATTTTTTTTTTTTGGTGCATTAAACACTGATGTTTCCCATGGGTGATGAAGAAGTCACTGGTTTTTGTCCAGTCCTATTTTAGCTCATGGCCTCCAGAAATTATAATAATAATTGACTCAGGGAAACACTGTAGTCACAAGAGGAGCATGCCTCACATCTTCCCTTCTTCTTCTCCATGATACTTTCCATCTGAGCATCGCAAAAACTTTAATAACAGTGCAGCCATTTTTTTAACTGCTTGCATGCACTTTTTGTCAGTTTCATTTCTGATGTACTTAAAACTATCTAGGAGGCCAACATGAGTGACATCTGTTCTGCTTTCAACTCTTTTTCAGTGATATCCCAAGAATCCCAGACACGTCCCACCCTCCATTAGAATCTAGTAAGTATCCTCTCTAAAATGCTTCTTTCTTTGTGTGTTTGAATGTTTGTCTCGGTCCAAATAATCTAACCAGTCAACTAACAGCTGCTCTTATAAGATCTGCTCTCATGAACTTGGGGTACCTGGTAGTTAAACAGTGTTCAACTACCAGACGCTGTTTTTTAAATGCACCTTTTAACATTTTTTTATGCTCAGTGAGGTGTTGCAAAGCACACAAATTATGTCCTTTTTAGTTTTCCAAAATATATCTACCATCAGTCTTCACTGTAGCCTTAGATCACCAGAAATCCCAAAACTTTTTCAAACTGCTAAATAATAAGAAGCAGGTGGGTTTTCAGCCTCCTGTGTGTTATCATTACCACTCATTCTTGCATGGCCTTGGTGTGGAGAGCTTTAGAAATTATCTTCATCTACTTGTTTTCTGTTGAGGGTGGTGATTGATTTTGATCTATTCCTCTTCTGTGCTGTGACAATTCAGGACAAATGCTTGTACTGTTTCACCTTTACACTGTACAGTGTGGGTGGGTTCAAAGGTCAGCAGTCCTTTAAACACAAAGCCGCTAATAGAGTATAAAACGCACCGTCACTGCAACACCAAAGCCTGCTGGACTTGAAGTGAAGCAAATTCATTATACTTTGTCATCATGAAAGACTAAGCTCTATTCTCCCTCCTGCACGCTTCTCATAACTACTACAAGTTCCAAATTTTAAACATATTTTGGGATTTATTTTTTTCTCTTCTGTCTCAGCATTTCTGTTAAGTACAGCTGCTCTTCCCCTTCTTGGATTACAACCATTTGTTTTTTCCTAGCAGGTTCCAGTTCTTTTGAGTCCCAGAAGATGGAGAGACCATCTTTAAATGTCCTGTCTCCCTCCAGTCCTGGGATGCTCCGAGATGCTCCTCAGCTGATGCCAGGGCAGCTATCGGTGAGTGTGTGCGCTGCGACTGTCCTAGGCTGCTTTGAAATCCTGAAGTGAACTTTTCTGTATGTGCATTTCTCATCTAGGTGAAGTTGTGGTACGATAAAGTGGGTCACCAGCTCATAGTCAACGTGCTGCAGGCTGCGGAGCTTCCTCTTCGGCCTGACGGACGCCCCAGGAGTCCATATGTAAAGATGTACTTCCTTCCTGACCGCAGGTAGGTCAGCAAACCATCTCAGAGGACCTACATTGTTGGACTTACTTACTTGTAGCATACTAATCAGGTTTGTGACTGCTTTCAGACTGATGGTGTGCATAACCTGTCTGAAGATGTATTTTTAACCTAGAGGATATGTAGTAAAAGTCCTCTGAAAGTGAAATGTCTTCAGCTGTGTACCTATACTATCATGCAGTGACAAAAGCAAACGAAGGACAAAGACAATGAAGAAGACCTGCGAGCCCAAGTGGAACCAGACCTTCGTCTACACCCACGTCCATCGCAGGGACTTTCGCAACCACATGCTGGAGCTCACTGTTTGGGACCAACCCAGGTCACCTCAGGAGGACAGCACCTTTATGGGAGAGGTACCTCACATAAAGGACTTCAGTATACAACTCTAATTAGAGATGAAGGTTACAATCTTTCTTTGATAACTTGGGCTTTGGTCCTTAAGCTACACACATGCTCATTTTATTTAAAGTGGTCTTCAGAAAATATAGTTTTAGTTAAAAAAAACAGTACACCCTTTCTCAATTCAAGAGTTTTTTGGTGTCAGAATATACAATGAATGATAATTTAATCTCAAGTGTACAAAAGCACACAGCCACCTCCAAGTCGTCGTTATTTAGTAAGAAAATATAGTAGAAAAATTAAGTACATCCACTTTTAACGATCACATTCAGCAGTTGTTTTCTGCCTGATTTTATCTTACTCTAATGTTACTGTGGCCCACTCTTTGGGCTTTCCTTCATTGACCTTTGCAGACATCTGTTTCTGTGCAGCTCTCTAAAAGTCATCACATTATTTAAATCAGCTTGAGGTCTGGACATTAACTGGGCCATTGAAACAACCCGATTCTTTACTATTAAAGCCATTCTGTTGTAGATTTGCTGCTCTGTTTGGGGTCATCGTCCTGTTTATGACCCTGATTGGGCCAAGTTTCAACCCTCTGGCAGATGGTCTCTCATTTGACTCTTTTGTAAATAGAAGAGTTCATAGTTGATTTAATAAGTGTAAATTGCCCAGGTCCTGTGGATGCAAGTCAGTCCCAAATCATTACCCGTCCAAACCGTTTTTCGTCCTTGGCATGGCACATGTATTTGCAACGCATTCCCAAAACATAATGTTATTCATATAACTATTGTGCCCTGAAGTACAACAAAGTACTTCAGGGAACGAGTAACGAAGTACAACACATGAGCATAGGATATCAGGCCCTACATGTCCTGGCTGAAGCCACCTCTGATCACGCCTCCTAGGCAAATTACGTAATGACAACAGGTGACAGGCCCCACCTGTACTATATATCTGTCAGCTCTTCAAAGAGCCCTGCTGAGCAGCGGGGCAGCCATGCGTTTTACTTCGTTACTCTCCTTCAGGGAATATTAGTTATATGCATAACATTATGTTCCCTTTTGGTCGATTCACTCTGTACAACACGAGTATGGGACATATATAAACGCTCCGCAGAACAGCCATCAAACCTGGGTCATGCACAGCATACTAGTGCAGCACTTCATACCCAGCAAAAAGAACAGAGTGAACCACAGAAGGGCCTGTCACATCCAAACGATAAAACTGTACAGATGTACGCGACGAAGACCAGCTGGCTGCAGCACAAATGTCACTAATGGGCACCCCTCTAAATAGGGCTCAGGAGGTTGCTACGCCCCCGGTGGAGTGAGCCCTCACACCACGGGGCATCGGGAGACCCCTGCTGCTGTAAGCTAGCGAAAAGCCCTACGCAATCCAGTGGGAGAGTCTCTGTCTGGACAGAGCTTTTCTGCCTTGCTGGGTTAGCAACACACACAAACAGTTGATCACACAACCTCACAGTCTGTGTACGGTCAATATAAATGCGCAGCGCACATAAAGTGCACAGGAAGTGAAACCTTTGTTCCTCAAAAGACAAAGGAGGTGGACAAAAACTAGGAAGCTCTATTGTCATGGAACTGTAGTCCAAAGGTATAACCTTAGGAAGATAAGCTGCATAAGGTCACAAGGTAACCTTGGAACCTTGGAGGGTCACAAAGAGCTTCTAGTACCAGTGTGAGATCCCAGTAAGGAAAACTGGGTTTAATCACAGGTCTGAGTCTACGAACCCCCTTTAAGAAACAGCCAGAGGATGAGCACCCAGTGTGACTCCATTAAAACCAACATGGCAGGCAGAACTAGCGGGCAAGTAGACCCTATTTGTGGAAAAGGAAAGACCTTTATCCAGCAGTTCCAGCAGAAACGTTAAAACTTTGTCAAAACCATTGACCACTGAAATGGAACAATATTCTTGTCCTCACACCACTGCTCAAAAGCTCGCCATTTGTTAGCGTATAAGCCCCTAGTGGAGGATGCTCTCACATTCTGGATTGTGAGTTACCAGGGCTCTGCTGCCAGCAGGCTGACTACCTCGGCATACCTTGGTGGCCAATGGGGTGCTACCACAATTAGGGACAGACCCCATTTGCACACCCTCTCTAGTACAGGTAGTATCAGTTCCATTGGGGGAAATGCATACAGGAGTACTTCGGGCCATGGGTGGGCCGGGGCATCCACTCCCAGTGCCACCACGGAGGGGTGAAGCCTCCCCTCTCTCACCCATCACCCAACTCCTACTTGTATAGAGCTGATGATCAGTCGATCAACTAAATTTTTTCAGAGGTACCTGGCTGCTACTTTTCATTTAGACTCTTTTGGAGGCCTGTTTTATGTTTTGATAAACTTGTTGTTGGACTTAAATAAATTTAAAACCTGGTAGAGAACAGGTTTTAACATGTATCCCAATGTATTGGTCAAATTAACAAACAGCAACAGTGAACAGCTGATCTCTTTGTTTCCATTATGACCTAAACAGATTCTGATTGAGCTGGAGACGGCCTTACTTGACGACAAGCCTCACTGGTATCCTCTTCAGACCCATGATGTCTCATCGATCCCACTGCCTCGCCCCTCCCCCTTCATGCCCAGACGACACACAGACGCACCTGGCAAGAAGCTGCAACGTAAGTCTGAGTCCGCAAACACTTCACATGTACTCATAACTGTCACATTTCCCATCTGTGTGTGAATGTGCACGTTATTATTAATGTTGTGAAGCAAAGTGTAAAATGTCTGTGTTTTTATGTCTGTTTTTATCAGCCTTCCTTGATGCTTCCAGGAATACATGCATCTGTATGTCTGTGGTGCATTCACATATCTCTGTGCACATGTGTGTATTTATGACTGTTTAGGTTCTCAGCGTGTAACAGAGCCTGAGTTTGATGAGCATACAGCAGTAGTCTCTAAAGGTTGGTGGGGATCCTTTCTTGCAGTTTCATGCAGTGCCCCTCTGAGCTTTTAGTTTTGATTTTTTATTTGTTCATGTTTAGGGGTGGTCTTGGCTACCTGCAAAGTTTGCCTGCAAAGTGTGGTTTTATGTTATGCAAAAATATAATATCATCATATAATGTGCCCATGCAAGACGGTAGAACAGTAATGGAAACGATCTAATTAAACGATATAAATAAACTTGACTTGACTTGATTAATATATGGCCCTATAAAATTCTTTTTTTAGTTAAACTAATAATTTTGAAGCATTCTTTTATTCAGTTTGAGCATTTGGTCTTTTGAGTTAACACTCTCATTGCTTATCGGTTAATTGTGATTACCCTAAGGGTGTATTCACACTTGCCACTTTTGGTCCACTTTAAATGGACCAGAGTTCGTTTGCCCCCTTGGTCCACTCAAGCGAACCCTGGTCCGGACCAAACAACCGAAACCACCTCAAAAAGTGGGTCTCGGTCCGCTTCCAAACGGTCTCTGGTGCGGTTCGCTTATGGTCTGAATACAAACCGGCCCCGATCCGAACCAACTACAAAAAGCGTACGTCTCCTTTGACATGAAAAGCCACCGGAGCCAGTAGCAAAGGTGTGTGTTGTAAGGTAATCATACCTGATGAGCTGTGTGTTGCTTAGCAACGCTACTGGCTTGTTGTGGGACAAGACACGTAGAGAACGTCGGCGTTCAGCATGCATTCTCCGACGGGGTTCCAAACTTATAAATGGAACGTCTCAAAATCAGTTTTGAATGAGCTTCTCTTCACCCTCACAGTAATATTGCAGCTGTAATAACGGCACAAATATGCAGAACAGAGGTGCTGCACACAGCACGTCTACAGCTGTTTTCCTAAATTTTGGGGTCTGTGCTCTGTCCTGCCCCCGTCATTTCTGTCCAATGGGAACAATGATCGTCACCCGCGTGGCTTTGTTTACAAGTAACAGTTCAATTGCAAAAAGTAAAATGTGAAAACAAACCGCACCAAATGAAAAAAATTGCTTTTGGTCCGGACCAAACAAGCAGACCAAAGGACTTTCCTGGTGTGAATACACCCGTATAGACTATTGTCTCAAATTCACCCCAAACCACTTTCTGTTTTAATACGTCCAAGGCAGTGGTGCCCAAGTCCAGTCCTCCAGAGCTTCTATCTTGCAACTCATCCTTCTCCAACACACCTTTATCACTGAATGGGTTGTTTCCAGACTTCTGCAGAGTTGAATGACGCGCTGATGAGGAAATTCAGCCATTCCATTCAGGTTTGTTGGAACAGGGATGCATTTAAAAATTGCAGGATAGTAGCTCTCGAGGACTAAACTTGGGCACCCCTGATCCAAGCTATCCCACGTGGCTAATGCATATTCCACTCAACCAAGTATCGTGTTGAAAGCTGCCATCTAGTGGTTGGAGTTATACCCAGTATTGCCCAAATTTGCCAACTTGCAAAGTAAATAGTTAATAACCATATGCAAATTAACAATAGTTAATTTGCATATGGGCTGCACGGTGGCGCAGTTGTTAGCACTGTTGCCTTGCAGCAAGAAGGTCCTGTGTTCGATTCCCGGTCTTTCTGCATGGAGTTTGCATGTTCTCCCCGTGCATGCGTGGGTTCTCACTGGGTACTCCGGCTTCCTCCCAAGGTCCAAAGACATGCCTGTTAGCTTAATTGGTCTCTCTAAATTGCCCTTAGGTGTGTGAATGAGTGTGTGCTTGGTTGTTTGTGTGTTGCCCTGCGATGGACTGGCGACCTGTCCAGGGTGTACCCTGCCTCTCGCCCGTAGACTGCTGGAGATAGGCACCAGCTTCCCCGCGACCCACTATGGAATAAGCGGTAGAAGATGACTGACTGACTGACAAATTAACAATCTCTATCAAATTTAGCATCTGCTTGACAGCAAAAATAATAGTTCTGCTGTCCTTGTAGGATTTTAACATTTACTCCTACCTTTAGCTAAAGCCTTAGTTTGCAGGGAAAAGTAAACTATTTCATTGTACAAAAGTATATGTGATGACTGTCATCAATAACAAAGAAACCTGATGTTTCTCCAAACTTGATGAAAAGGCAACACTGAAACTGTTCACAGAGGCTGCCAAGAGGCCGAAGGCAACACTAAAGAAAGGAATTTCTAAGAAGCACTGGTTGTCTTCTATACGTGACTGTTCTCTGTTTGTCTGCCAGGACAGAATCCTTTTCTTCCAGAGAAAACATCCAGTAAATACTTTGTTATGGTCTGATGAAACCAAACTTAAACTTTTGAGCCTGAACTCTGGAAGGCATGTTTGGTACAATTACAACACTTAGCATCACCCAAAGATAAAACATAGTTGGTGGCAGCATCATGCTTTGGGGTTACCTCTCTAGAGAGAGAGCTGGGTTTATTTGTCAGTTTTGATTAAATTATGAAAGGTTCCAAATATATTCAGCTCTGATGTAAAACCTTCATGTGCCTGTTAGAAAGGTCGTGTGTATATAGAGATTTACCTCTGATTTGGTATTCCTCTGTGTGGACACATAACGTTATCCTTATGTGTCCAGCAGCAGATGGGCGTGGCAGAGAGAGGCAGCGGGAGCCCACGTCTACCCTGGAGGTGCCTGAGCAGCAGCGGACGCCTTCCCATCACATACGCTCCCGCTCCGTGTCGCCGCACCGTGAGGAGCAGGGGCGGACCATCCGGTCCCGAGCACCCAATGTCCCCACCCAGAGGTCAGAAACCAAGACAAGACTTTGTATGCTCATGCTGCCCCATCCATAGTGGACACTTGTAAGACAACAGAGACACAACCAAAAAAGGAAAGATGAGATTTTATTGGAAGCCAGGAAGTGGAGTCCATCTGCTAATGAAATGGCAGCGTGATGCAGAACATGTAGTTCTGCCAGCTCTTCTTTTACAGGCTGAGCCAAATGAGCCTCACGTAGAGGCTGCTGCAGGACAGCCTGACCACCAACCTGACTGAGGTCCGTCTGTCTTTCAGGAGTTTGGACGATGAGCTTCCTCACTCTCGCCGTTCCCGTTCTCCAAACCGCTACTGCGACAATTCCAGAGGCCGGCGTCAGGGGGAGGAGTACCTGGATGACAGGTTTGTGTAAATGTGTGAACACTCTCACCCCGATATATGGAGTTACGCAATAGTATTCGCACCTCTTTAATTTTCACATTTTGCCACATTACATCCACAAACCTCTAAGTATCTCTTTGGATTTTGTTATCCTAACAACACAAAGTAATAGATATGTGTAGAAATAATAGCAAACGGATGTATGTTTTTCACAAATGAAAATCTTAAAGTGTCATGTGCATTTATATGCAGCCCCCCTTAGTAGTGACTCTGGTTGTATGTTTAGGGTCAACGCCCTACTAAAAGGTTAACCTCCACCCAAGTCTCAAGTCTTTTGCAGCTTCTAACTCATTTTCCTTAAGGATTGCCATGCATTTAGCTTCATCCAGCTTCCCTGTCCCTGCTGAGGAAAAGCATCCCCACATCATGATGCTGCCACCACAATGTTTTGTTGTGGGGATGGTGTGTTCCAGGGTGCAATGTTATTTTCCCATTTTGGCCTCATCTGAAGAGAGCAACTTTTTCCACATGTTTACTGAAGGAGACTGTATTCAAATGCACAGCACACTTTATAGATGATTATTTGAATTAGAACACCATGAAGCCACAATTACTCAATACTTTGTGTTGATAGAATCACATTAAAACACTTTGAAATTTGTGGTTATAATTGGACAATACCTGAAAAAGTTCAGGGGTTTAAATGCTTACAAGGCACTGCAATTAGACTAAAAGATATGCCCTGTGCCTAATTTTTTCAAAATCTGCCTCTCTTTGGTTGATGATTGTGAGCCTGCTGCAAGTGTGTAGGTGTGAATGTGCTTTTTTTCATCAAAATTTTCTTGCCTTTCATTTAAACAAGTCGCCCTGTTTTTCTGTTGGTTGTCTTTACTTTTGGAGTGTTTAGGTGCTGTAGCTGCAAAGTGATTGCGATGTTTTACACTTTATGGCTGCATTGAAATACAAAAAAAAGCCCTTTAGCTAATATAAACCTGCCATTTCTGGATGTGTTTGAACAAAATTAGCAACAGTTTCTCTGTCCTGTTCAAATCCTCTTCTTCTTCTGCTTTTCTGTTTTTTTGACTGTTGTTAATTTCCTCATGTATCATCCATCCCCATGGTAACCACAGTGAGGTCATCTTGATCCACCAATCAATGCGAGGCAAAAGTGCCGAGTGCCTGCACACGAGGTAAACTGGCCAGTCCTGACATGTTGTTGGCATATAGGTTCCAGATGAGCTGCATTCTCATATGCTTCGTGTTTTTTCTCATTTTTTTGTTACTGCATTCCTTGTAAAAAAGTTTTAAAGCTGTAAAAATGTGTTAATAATTTAAAAACACACTATGCTTGACATGTTTGCAGAAAATAGCCTATTTGCACACATTTTACTAACAATTTAATTTCGACACACACCAAGACAAATAACGCTTGGTTAGAATAGGTCTGCCAGTTTGGTATATCTGTTGAGAAGTCTAATTAGATGCCAAATTTAAATCAGAACTATAAAAAAAATACTGAATGGCAGTGTATTAAAAAACGCACAGCCGGCATCGCCCTAATGATTAGAGGGAATCCCCAGGCTGTTTGGCTGTGCTGCTGCTTCAGGTCCACAAGAGGGCACCAGAAGTTTTTGATTGCATTGCTGTTCTAAGACCACATTGAGGTTGAAGCGTGGAGTGATTATTGGACTAGTTCAGATGTCTCGTCTTGGACTAATTTCCCTGTTAACGAACTAGAAATTTACCTTTTATTATAATGGTTGTTGCCTGATACATACTCTGCAGCTGCATCTACAATGGTCTTATCTTAATGTTTGAGCATGGAGACAGAAAGGTAAGTCTAACTCTTGAGAACGCATCTGTGTTCTTCTCTAAAGGCATATCTGAGGGAGCTTTTTATACATACACAGATGTGTTTGATGGAGATGTGTGTCTGACAGGGTCAGACATGTATTCTAAACTTTTGGTGCTTTTATTGATTTGCTTTCCCCTGTGAGCTTTGCCAGTGATTTTTTTCATCTTTAGACATGTTGGATATTTGTAGAGCATGTGCAGAAATGCCTTATTTCTGAGATATAAATGTTGTTGCTGAGAAAGTAAGTATTGAACACCTTAAAATCTGTCTCACAAAATTCACATGAAATTCACTCCAGTTGTCTGTAGCGACTCAAGTATTTCTCACATAAAAAGAAATCAAAGCAAACACTGTTTTGTATAATAAAGTGAAACTACACAGGGAATAGGTATTGAGCTAATGAAAAGAAGAGGGAATGTAATCTGGTCAGGTGAGGCTAGAATTTACCTCTGTGGGTGTCACAACACCACAACCTGTTTGGGTGATTAATGGCACTGCACATCACACCAAAAATACCATATCAATGGTGAAGTTTGGAGGAAGAAACTTCATGGTGTGGGGCTGCTTTTCCATATATGGGACTGACATATTTTATGTAACTGAAGGAGGATTAGAGAAAAGTACAAGGGGCACTCATGTAAAAAATCTCAAGATGAATCAAGAAAACTAGTTTTACAGAAAAAAAAGCTGCTACAATGTCTTAGTAAATCACCTGATCCAACTGAAATTCAAAGGAAACAACTAAATATCAGAGAGGATGGATAAGGCCCCCAGGGCCTTCTCTACTCGAAGACTGTTTGTGTGCAAGAATGGGTCAAAATCTCATTTTAGCAAATACTGCAACTAGTTTCTCCATACAGGGGATGTCTTGAAATTGTTATTACCAAAATAAAGACTTTTATACTAAATATTAAATACATTTCAGTAAGCATTTTCGGTACTTATTACCTGTCACTTAATTTTAACACACATTATGTACTTGATGGGCTAATTAGTTTTTATATCCATGTGTGGATTACTTGAGTTGTTACAGACATCTGGTGTGAGTTTCATGTCAATAAGCCCAAGAGAAATATTCAGAAAGAACTTTGACTTGTTGAATACTTATTTTCCTTGCTGTAACTCAAGCAAATAATTCATGCTTTCTTTTGTTTCGATGGATGTTTCCATCAACTGTCTCTCCCCCTAAACCCATTTCTCAATTTCTCATTTTTATCTGTTGCATGCATGCCCACATTAGAAGATCTGTTAGATTTAGTAACCCCGAGGTGACACCTCTGTTCAGTGGTGCCTTCAAAGAGGTAGGTCAATCTGGTACTGGTTCACTATACTTTTAATGAACAAGACAAAAAAAATATATATATATATATTATCTATCTGGATGTTCTCTAAGAATGTTTTTAGTACTTATTACTGTAACGTAATGTCCATTTAACTAGAGAGTCACCAGGCTAATTTTGGATATTTCATCGTTCTTCTAATATTTCATACATGTAGCCAATAAATGCTTTTATCCAAAGTAACTGATAAGTGAGAAATGACAATAAAACATTAGTACCCTGGAATACTGAATTTATAGCAAGGCTGAAATACTCTAAATACCCTGACATTTGACCTTAGACATGTTAGGAGAGTAGGCGGTCACTGAAAACAACAGCCGTAAGCAGACTACTTCTTGACAGTATAGATAACTATTGGAAGTTTGTGGTTCTACAAATAAAAGTTTAGATTAGAACAGTCTTATGTTAAGACATAGTAGTACCAAAAGGCGATCCCAAAAGTGTCTGGCGCTTAGAAAGAGGATGAGATCAGAGATGAGAGAGCAGAGTGCTGGACCTACAGCACCCACGGGAACTCTCTAGGGTTTAAAATTCAATTTTTTCAGCATTTGGTGGCCAGTGAAAATGTTCTTTGTAATTTTGCAGAAACAGCCATGGAAACAACAAAAATTTCATCACTATTACTACAGTCACGGGAAAAGCTACCTACACCCTTGCTGCTCCAATATGACTTAACAGAAAAAAATGTCAGCCGGGTGCTGCAAATTGAAGCGCTTGATTCATTTATCATAATCATCCTGATCAATAATATAAAAGCTAGACATTTTGATAGTTTTCTGCTCTGGAACACAATGACAAGCAGGAAAGACAAGAGTAGGGACCTTATAGAAGCAACTGTAGCTCTTAGATATTATATGACCCAAACTGGGTCATATTGAGTATATTCTCTAGACAATATGTGGGCATGTCCCCTACTGTGCCTTCTTGGAGGTATAGAATAGTATTGCAAATGTCGGGATCATAGCTTATCCTGGCTTATGCCAAGATTAGTGTGGCCTACTGAATTGAATAGTTTGATTTTTATGGATTTGTAAAGTCTAACTGTGAAAACCAGCAAAAACACTGGGAAAAACAAACTGATTATTAATTATAACACCAAATTTCACAAAGCTGGCTACTCAGCTCTAGCTGTGTAATTTAAACTTAAACGTTGCAGTAGAAGCTCTCTTAAGTTTTTTTTTGTACTAGCTGTTCCAGTTAGAATCACTTTGTATGCTTGGTCAGTCTGACATTGCTATTTTTCTGCTACTTTCACTGAAACTGCTTCATGTCCTTGTAACCCGTGGCAATTCTACGTGTGTTAAATGGGGAACTCCTACCCAGAGTAGGAGGAGATAGAAAGCAGTTTTCAAACCTTGGCGTGAGTATCTTAACAGCAACTTTAGCATAGTAGAATTGTTTGAATGTTTTGTTACCAGTTTCACGCTTCATGTATGACAAAAGCTGAGCTGCTATACAACTGAAGGTGGTCTGAACAACATGGCGCTCTATCTGGTGCTGTGAGCAAATTTTGGTAAGACACAAACAAACAGAAAAATAATCATTAACATGACAAATTACATTGTTTTCTCAGCTTTACTTCATCAGAACTTAGTCACACTCCCATATTTATCCCGACCACTCATGCTTTAGCTTTAGAATTTGGGGAATGTAACCAAACTTCCTTTGAAAAACCTTCTTCTGTTTGTCCATTGTTTCTCTTTGTGTTTGTTTCTGTCCTGTCTTTTGGACTCCTCTTCCTTCCTCCTTCTCTTCCTCCATTGGATGGCATGTTATGCTGTGGTGCATCTAGTGATCTTCAGCCATCTCTGGACAGGGTTAAGAGTGCTAGCGCCAACTGTCTCACTCCAGACAATCATGCCCCCTCATCACAGACTGCAAGGTACCAGCCTCTGCTCCCACCCCATCCTTGTAGTTCCCTTTAGTTTCTCTTGGTGTTTGTAGTCCTCTCCTCTCTGTATATACCTACACAATGTTAATAGTAGATTTTCCCCTTTATCACTTACCCCACTTTATCATCTGGCACCTCTCTATTTCTCTTGCAGTTCTTGGACATTGACTCAGTCCTTGAAGTCGTATTTTAAGTTGCAGAGAGTAAGGCAATGGGAAAATTTTGGACACCCTCGTTTCTTCCTTATAGTTTCAGTTAAAGAAGTAGCTGAGTGCTGGTAATCAAATTAACTTTCATAAACTACCGTCTGTGTGACCACCTCTGCAAAAGCAAGTAACTAAAGAAGGTTGGTCTGAAGCATGCAGGTGTGTTTTACCATGATGTCAAGGCGAAAAGACTTTGCATTGTCCTTAAAGATTCAGCTGTTACTGCCTATCAATCTGGGGTTATAAAGCCATTTCCACACGATATGACGTCCATTTCATTAAATAAGGTTATTCTGGAGGGGGAAACATTTAAGACAATTGCCAGTTTTCCCAGGAAACAAAAACCCAGCAAATTCACTACAAGGGTAGATGGTGAAATGCTGAGAATAATGACCAAAAAAGGCTAAGAGCTCTATCTCACACCCTACCGGGTGTTAAATGTTAAGGTTCATGACACGACAGTTAGTAAGACAGAAGTGTGGCTATTTTGAAAGGACTGACTCATTCAAAACATTCAAAACAAGTATAGGAGCATAACTTAGGTTTGCAAAGTCGCATCTGACTGATCCACAAAACTTCTGGAAGAATCCCTTTGGACTTTGGATGCTTGCCCATACTGCACAGCACCATGTTTGGAGAAAACCACATCAAATCAGCTCAAACTGCTTATACCGACTCTTAAGTATGGTAGAGGAGGGGTGGTAATACGGGCTTGTGTGCAGCTATTACAAAGGAGCACCTTGCAGTCATTGGTCAACCATAAACTCCTGCATGCCAAAGTAAACCAATGTGTTCTAAGGTCAAATGTGAGGCAATCTGTCCAGTAGTGGAAGCTTGGCTCAAACTGGGTCATCAATAGGAGAAGGATTCCAAAACCCAGCAGCTACAACATAATACCTGAAAAAGAAAAGAATCAAGTTAATGCAATGGCCGGGTCAAAGTTTAGACCCCCATCTGACTGAAATGCTATGGTGGGGCCTTAAGAGAGCTGTGCAGAGATGAAGAAACAAATGCCTGCACACCTCAATGTAAAGAAGCAATGTCATAAAGAATATAGAGTCATAAAGAACATGACTACTTCAGTTATTGCTGCTAAATGTGGTTGCACAAGCCCTTGAATCATGGGGTGTTCTTTATTTTTCCCATTGCTGTAAATCCTTTACAACTACCATTCAGTAAACTCCACTGGTTCAGTTTAAAAACTGTTAAACTACAAAACTGTTATTCAGAACTCTGTAGCTTCTAAATGTCATTCATCAAATTACTAGCACTTATACCTAAGTGACACTTGTGTTATTTACTGTACTGAGCACTTTAAAAACGAGATAAAAACGAGGTTCACAGTCAAGGCTTGAGCTTAGTTGCTTGACATGCCATTAGCTGAGCTTCAGCCCTTCATAATTCCAACATAACCTCTGCTAACATCATCGAGGTGCTTTATTGAGAAGATACCATTGGATTTATCCCAGTGTGTCACACATTATTTGCATTTCAGCCAACACTAAAAGTAGTGTGACTTGTAGGTCACTGTCATTCATCGTGTTCATCCTCTCCATGAAACACTAACATTTAATGTTCATTTGACGTCTTTATTCGTGTCTTTAGGTGTCTTTAATGGTTTTTTAATCAAAACAAAGTAATTTTCTGCAGTATTAAAATAAAAAGAAAACAACTGGCAAATACTTTTTATTTTACTTTCAGGTAATAAAACCCAAAAAGGCTAAATACTAGGCTCTCTTGTTTTGCTGGTTATTCTGGTTGCATTCAGTCTCAAAACTACTGGCAGCCATGTCACAAATTATGGTTTTTAGTGATGACAGAATAGTTTTGCACTCTGATGTTGTCATGTGGATGACATATTTTGTATGTGTACATGTAGAAAATCTTTCTCCCAATCCCTGCCTCGAAGACGCCCGGCGAGTCCCAGGATTCTTATCCAACATGCTTCCCCTGAAGATGACAGGTAGCCTGTTGTGGATCCTCCTCTCCTTCCTTTTGGAGCTTGACTCTTGCCTTAAAATCTGATGCCAGTATGACCCAAATGATGAAAAAGTTTGTTTAATTCCATTAAAGGGATAAAAAATTATGTTTCTACTTTCCTTTTCCCGGTACTGTAACTTTGCTTTTTTTCTTTTCTTTCATTATATGTTTAAAACCCAATTTGTTTTCGCTAAAAGCTGACCTTGGTTCAGTTGGCCTTAGTAGGTTTAGGCAGATGTCAAGCTCTACATGTTCGCACCAATCCCCTTGCTGAGAGCGGATATCTCTGTAAATAGATTGTAGTGAACCTTTAGACATCGTTTCTAAACCTGTCTTTTCTGATAAACATGTAGTGAGTGACTTTATCTTGTATCCCAAACATTAAGCATAATGTAACAGCAATTAACCAGCTGCATAATCTTTGGGGTGTACCCTCTTTCAGAAAGCTAATGTATCCAAGTTAAATAGGTGGAGGTGAAACTGTTGGCTCTCTTCCTGTCCAGATGTTCTGATTAAGAAAGTTCCCACACTTAACAGAAACAAAAAGTTAGGCACCCAGAATGAATGATTTTATTTGGTCATGTGGTACACAAGTAAAGTGGGGACCGGTGTCTAAATGGGGCTGGCAGATCGGACAACGGTGGGAAAAGGTGGTGGCATCACGAGTGGAGCGTTGTGTTGTCAGGCAGTTGTTGAAGCATCCAAAAACTCTGATGAAAACACAGAGGATGTCAAAACATTAGTCTACATTAAGTTTGCACAATACAATCTGAAAATTCATAAGTAAACTCTAGACCTGTTTTGTTTCTTCTTCCTTTTATGCGTTTCAACTATTGTTTACTGGAAGATGTGCTGTGAATCCTGATTTTGGACAGTGCAGACAGTAATTATAGGTCAGCAGACACAGATGATACCTTGTAGATGCATTACAAAATATAAGCAGCACTGAATGGAGTTTGAGATGATGAACTTTTTTGGTTTGCATGATACTGGCTGGTTGTATCCCGCAGTTGCCCAGCATGTTTAGTCTATGGATGTCACAGTGGCCTGATGTCGGATGACGGATGGATGTGTTTGCCATTAATTGAAACAGTGTCTGTGAAAATTCGAAAACTGGTGGTATGTTTAAGCCCAATGGGAACATTTCCCCAGTAACGGCCATTTTGCAGTATTTTCAATTCAATTCAGTTCCTTTCTATAGATCCAATTCACAACATGTGTTGTCTCAAGGCACTTTAAAAAGTCAGTTCAGATTCCAAGTCAAGTAAACATTCCAATTGATCATAGTTATGAAACAATACAGTCAAATTCAGACAATATTCAAATTGGTAACAAAACGTTTTCTATCTAAGGACACCCAGCAGATTGCATCGAGTCGGTGACTTGAGGGCTGCACGGTGGCGCTCTGTTGCCTTGCAGCAAGAAGGTCCTGGGTTCGATTCCCGGCCGGGGGGTCTTTCTGCATGGAGTTTGCATGTTTTCCTGTGCATGCGTTGGTTCTCACCGGGTACTCCGGCTTCCTCCCACAGTCCAAAGACATGCCTGTTAGGTTAATTGGTCACTCTAAATTGCCCTTAGGTGTATGAATGAGTGTGTGCATGGTTGTTTGTTTGCCCTGCGATGGACTGGCGACCTGTCCAGGGTGTACCCCGCCTCTCGCCCATAGACTGTTGGAGATAGGCACCAGCTCCCCCGCGACCCACTATGGAATAAGCGGTAGAAAATGACTGACTGACTGACGTTTTCTGTCTAAGGACACCCAGCAGATTGCATCGAGTCAGTGACTTGTAGCATTCACTCCTCCTGGATGAGCCTGTAATGATCGTGGATAGTTGCTTGCTTTGTGTTGTTGACTTTGCAGCAATCTCCCTCACCAAGTATATATATCTACTTACAATTGAAAGGAAATCTCCTCTGCAACAGGAAGAACTCCAGCAGAACCAGACTCAGTGTGAGTGGCCATCTTCTAAGACCAACTGAGGTTTGAGAGAACAGAGCATACACAGAAAAAGTACTGATCCAGGACTACTTTCTATGTGAAAGAAAAGTAAAGCGTTAAACACAGTAGTAGCTCCTTTAGTGGCTTCATCTAGGAGAGGAACACAGCTAAGCACATAAGCTCTGACCAGTTTTTTAGTCTAGAGTATGAAAGAGAGCACATACAGTTATTCACAGTAAAAACTCAGCCAGTAGCTATGTCTAGGAGAGAGACAGGGTTAAATACTGAAAGAAAGGGCCAGGTTTATCTTGTACAGAAAGAGAACATTAACTTGTTGGCAGCAGTAGCTCCTTTGGTGGCTTCCTCTAGGAGAGAAACACAGCTAAGCACATAAGCTCTGACCAGTTTTTTAGTCTAGAGTGTGAAAGAGAGCACATACAGTTAGTCACTATGTCTAGGAGAGAGAAAGGGTTAAACACTGAAAGAAAGGCCCAGGTGTCTCACCTATAGAAAAAGAACATTATGTGGTTGGCAGCAGTAGCTCTGCCAATGCTCCCCCTCCAGGAAGGTGTCACAGCTAAACACCAAGCCAGGTGAGGTGTAGCTTCCAGGATGAGAAAAAGCAGATAGAGAACATGAAGTTAAAAGTTGTAACAACAGCAAATAATGCAAAACTGGAGAGTAGTAGGAGAATGTACCAGAGTGAAGGAAAGTGGTTACGTCCTCCATCAGCCTAAACCTATAGCAGCATACTTACAGAGATAGCTTAGGAGAACTTAAGCTACTCAAACTATATGCGTTATGAAGAATGAAAGTGTCAGCCCTAGTCTTAAAAGTCACTCCTGGACAGGATATTTCTAATTTGTATTTGTACTAACCTGTCCTTTGGTAATCATTCAGAGACATAAAAAACTTCGTGGATGTTCAAAGGTTCCAGTGCATAGGTGCAATTCTTGATGTTCTTTTTTCAGCAATAAAACAGTGAGCTGGGCCTAGAATACACTTTGCATGCTATGCACAGGAAAATGGGCAGTGATTTTAAAAATTAGCCACCAAAAATTATGCAAAGACTATGACCTGAAGGCATCCACAGAGGTCGTCACACATCTTGTATGAAGAAGTAAGGTGCAAGTGTACCCCCCTGCATCAAGTACTGCTAATGCTGTCTAATACATGAGCCGTCGTCTGTATATGGTGATCATCACTCACTGTTTTGACTGACTGTCTGATGCTCCGGCAACTGCCCGATAGACCCATCGATCCTCTGGTGCCCATTCTAGATGCATTTTCATATCCTTTACTGCTCTATATTACATTCAGATCATGTCCTTTCACCTGGGGCCTTAACTCTTTTTTTTTTATCAATGGGTGTTTATACCTGACTTAATGAATATTAGATGAGCAGATGGGTAGATTTGTCTTGCTGGACTAACTTTATCTGCTTTGTTTCTCTAAACAAAGAAAGTGATCAGCGAGCTGCCAGGTCAATAAATTATTCTCAGTAAATTAAAATGTCATCAAACGGTTAATTAATTTCTGTCATTTATTTCAAAAAGTGAAACATATGTAGTATGCAGATTTATTAAATGCAGAGTGACATACTAAGAGTGACGAAGTGTTTCTTTGTTTTTTGATGATTATGGCTTACAACTATTAAAAATCCAAAGTTTGGTTTCTTAGAAAATGTGACTGTTGTATAAGACCAAAGAATTTCTGTAAATTATGTCCATGTACTGTACAGTTTATGCATTCTGTCCTCGATTTGGGCTACTTTTGCATGAATTATGCATCAATGCGGCATGGCACTGAGATAAGCCCGTGGCTCTGCTGAGGTTTAAAGAAGCCCAGTCTGCTTTAATACTGGCGCTTAACTTGTCTGCGTTTTTGGTCCTGGTGTCTCTCATCTTCCTCTCGACAATATGACAGATTCTCTGTGGGGTTCAGGTCAGGTATCCAGGGCAGTGATACCATGGTCATTAAAGCAGGTACAAGTAGGCCAAGGCCAAGTAAGATGCTTCTAACGTCTCTGGTTCAGGAGTGGTTAATACAAGACATGCAACAGTTGTGGCCCATTGTTCTGGAGATGTCTGCATGTGGTGGCTCTTAAAGCACTAACTCCAGCTGCAGTCCACATCTTGTGAATCTCCTTAAACCCCTGAATGGACTTTGCTTCCTAATCCTATTGAGGCTGCTGAGCACCTTTTTCTACCACATGTTGTCATTCGACTCAACTTCCCAATAATATGCCTGGATACAACACTTGAATAGCTATATATTTTTAGAAATGACCTTTTGTGGCTGACCCTGATTGAAGGTGTCAATGACTGTCTGCTGTACAACTGTCAAATCAGGAGTCTTATCCTTGACTGTGTAGCCCATGAAATGGGCATCATAAATGTTTATTTTGGATTGTTTTATCCAGTATTACCTTTTTCAGACATACGGAATTTTGTTGAATTGTTTTTAACTATAACCCATAATCAAAATGAACATAAATAAACTCCTGAAATATATCACTCTGTGTATAGTGAATCTATATAATATCAGTTTCACTTTTTTAATTGAATTACTAGAATAAATTCTCTTTTTATTGCTAGTCTAATTTATTGCAATGCACTTATTTTTTGCAAAAATATCAAGCTGTTGTTTTGAAGCATTTTTAGTGAATGATCATTTCCTCAGAAGTCAGGTGCAGTGATGCTGTTGAAAATACAAGATAAAATTGCAAGCTATTCTAGTCACTTTTAACCTCTTTGAACTCCTGTAGACTGTGAGGTGAAAGCCTATCCCAGCACTGTTTTAATGAACTAGCAGTATGATGTAGAACTTGTCATGCCTCCCCAGGCGCAGACAAGCTCTAATCTTTCTTTTTGTTAGAAAGTGCTGCTCGCGTTTTGTGAAGGTTTGTTTGTGTAGACTAATGTGCCAGTGGTGTTTAGCAGTTTATAATTTGATGTGTAGAAGCAGCAGAAGCCTTTGGTTATGATTATTGTCATTTTTGTTTTCTCTTAACTTCCTCTCTTTGCTTCACGACTTTCCGTGCAAGGTTTGTGTCGCTTTAATCTTGGAGTTGTTGGAACTGGCTGCGTTGTGTGCTTCCTGCTGCGTTTGCTTCTTACGTCCACTTTTTCAGTTCTGGGAATTTGCAGCTTCTGTGTTCTCGCCTCCTCTCAGTCTTTGGGAAGTGTTGCTGTTTCTTGCTGTTTTTTTCCAAGCCCTTGTGCTCAGAGATGATCTGACATTCATATCATAAGTGTGGTTGTGTTTTTTGTGTGTGGTGGCACGTACATCATCCTTGTCGTCTTCATGTCCATGAATGAAGAATATGGATGCTACTTCCCTCTCAAGAGACTTTAATTCACCTCAGAACAAAGAAGAGGTACTCACACACTGATGTGCACACACACACATGCACATGCGCTTAGATGAAACATAAATTTGTGACACTCTTTATTCCTCCCACCAATCCATCACCACATGCCTCTGTTTCCATGTTATAAACATAGAAGACCACTGACAGCCTGGAATGAATGGAGATCTTTTAACTCTTTCGCTCATCCACACATCCATCCGTTCATGTTTTCATTCTGTTTTGTGTTGTTCCCTTTGCCCATCGGCCATTCCCCAGGCAGCCTCGGACCCTGGAAACCCCTGAATGTCAGACTCTTGGCAGGAAGCAGTCTGACAGCGTCAGGTAAGACATGTACTGTGGACTCAGCACATGTCGGAAATGCTCAGAGAAAGGCCGAGCTCACCTCTCCTCTTGTACCAGACGCCAGTTCGGAACAAGCAACTTCTTAAGGTTGCTGGGAGAGTTATTACTAAAATTTTGTTTTTTCTGAGTCTAAGTGGTGACTTATATAAGTTCAAATGTAATTTCTGTATTGCTGGTGTGTTTAATTAGTAGTTCAATTCAACCCAGGTTATTTATATTATATATATATTATTCAAGGCACTTTACAAAAAGAAAAGTTAATTAAATCTAATTATACAGACAAAGTTCAATTCAGTTTTATTTATATAGCGCCAATTCACAACACATGTTGTCTCAAGGCACTTCACAAAAGTCAGGTCCATACATTCCAATTAATCCTAACCATTGAACAGTGCAGTCAGATTCAGTTATTCATTCAAATTGGATAAAACGTTTTTCTATCAAAGTCAACTGCATAAATTTCAATTTGATCCTAGTTATCAAACAATGCAGTCAAGCTTAGTTTTTTATTTGAGTTGGTTAAAACGTTCCTATCTAAGGAAACTCAGCCGATGGCATTAAGTCACTGACTTGCAGCATTCACTCCTCCAAAACGACAGTGGACAGTCTTAAACTGAGTCATTGGCCTTTCAGCAATTCCTCATACAGAGCATGCATGTAGCGACAGCAGAAAAGAAAACTCCTTTAGTATATTACTGTTATGGGATAAATTAGGAACACCCATATAGATTCCATAAGTTCCCATGAGGATGGAAAGGAACACGCATGTTGTGCCAAGAAAATGCATTGAAAAACAAATAGCCTGCAATTGTGACCTTCTCTATAAAACGAGAAGATCTGGCAGTTTGCTAACCTGAAACAGATTTGTGTGTGTTAACTTAATGACAAGGTGGAACATATCAGCAATGACTTTAAAGAGGCAACTGTTGTCTGGGATGGGTTAAAACGCCATTCCCAAACTATCTGAACACATTGTTCGACAAGGAAAGATCATTCATAAGTGGAAAACATCTAAGAAAGCAGCCAAGTGGACCTCCCAGCATATTTTGCCAAAGTCAGACTATTCATAGCTGGAGGAACTGTAGAAGAAAGCAGAAGCTTCATATCCAGCTCCAGGCCTCATTACCGTGTTAGAGAAAATACTTTGGCAAGAAGAATTGAATGAGAAAGCCCTTCTCTCTAAAAATAATATTGGGTCCTTGAACAGATGTAAAACCCAAGTAGAGATGTTGGGCTGTAAGGCACAGCACCATTTTTGGAGAAAACCCAACACAGGACATGAGTATAACTGTCAAGCACGGTGTTGGATGGATGGTTGGGCTTGTTTTAAAGCCACCGGATCTTGGCACAATGGAGTCATTGAGTCGACCATGAACTCCTCCTTAAACAAAAGTATTCAGGAGTCAAATATGAGGCCAAGTGAGGAACAGCTAAAGCTTGGCCCAAACCAGATCATCAGCTGTGGTTTAAGTCAAGACCTAAACCTGATTGAAATGCTATGTTGGGACCTTAAAGGAGAAGGGCAGACATTAATGTCTGCAAAACTCAGTGAACTAAAGGAATGTCTTACACGAGTGGACCAAATTTCCTCCACGTCTGTGTGAGACTGACCAAGTCAAACAAAGAAAGCTGCTGAATCACAGGGTGCTGTATCTTAATTTTTCCAGGGATTATACTGACAGTCATGGAAACCTCTTTCCTCTTATGCAAAGTATTATAGTGTGGGGGAAGGGGAGGGGGGAGTAAAAGAGTTTGTCATAGTGTAATAGGTAAATTTATTTCCTGACAATGGACAGATACCAGACTGAAATTTAGTGAAAAGCAGCTAAAATCTCAAAGTTGTGTTAGAAAGCGTAGAGAACAATATGTTTTTGAGTTTTCATGTAGTGTTTGGAGCATTGATAATAAAGCACTTTCTTAAATCTTTGTGCTTAAAAGTAAAAAAAAAAAACTGGAATTTTCAAATATGGCATTCAGGAACCTGATTTAAAGTTTGACCTGTTATTCACCGCCTTGTTTGGTTTATTTCAATAAAACTTTAATCTTTTATTGCTCGTTCTAAGCGTTTCCATTAAATCCTAATTCTGGTACGGGGGTCATTACATAAAAAAAGTCATTTTAGAAGACTAAAGCTTTTAATGTAAACTCTTGAAAAATATTTGTTTCTTTTTTATTCTCTGTTCCATTTTTGCTTTGCACACTGCTGCTTAACCGTAACAGGGTTTGTATGCTCCAGCTCTGGTTTGTATGATTGTGCGCCGCTGAGTGACCATGGAGTATGTACGCCACAGCGAACGCCACGTTGAGGCCCCGCTGGCCCTCTATAAGGGGAGACAGAGCCATCTGAAAGAGAACTGGTCTGAAATTTCCCAGTGAGAGGGTGGATGCTGCTGCTGCTGCTGTTTATCGTTCTTGTTTGTGTGTATGGTTTTGTCAGTGTTACTGGTGTTTTTTCTCCACTGCTCTGTTGGACAACAGAAATGCCCTCAACCCCTGAACAAGCTTCACCTTTTTCATTGTAAAGATGGTGGTGTTGATAAAATAGTGTTTTTCCTGTAGCTATATTCTTGTCTTTTTTATCTATTACCTGCAGTTGCCCCTTTGGGATTTTTCTGTCTTGTTTTCTGCTTAACAGTTCTGCTAATCCTCCGCCAGTCTCCATAACTTTTCTAAAACTTTCCCTCCTCTTTATTTTCCCCTCTATCATCCTTGCCTATATTTACTCTTTTACTCTTCCCTTTTCTCTCTGTCTGCTGTGGCTTGTGTTATTTTGTGTTAGGGGCCATCTGCACAGTGGTGCATCTCTTTCCTCAGCAGCGGCGGCCTCGGCAGCACGCAGAGTGAGGCAGCTTCCACAGCTTCCACCCCAGAGCAGCTCCGTAGAACAAGGTATGAAAAAGGATGGGCTGCACACAATTTCTTTCATAGTTATAGTAGAAATTAGACACTTTTGGGTTATTCATTCACCCTCAGCAAAGTTATCAAAGGCCAAACCTGAGAGGTATCATTCTTTATATGAACAGAGTATAAAATAAAAGCAGACAGTGTTTGCTTCAGCTAATTTGGCCCAAATATCGGGCAAAATAAAAGGCAAGATAGAACTGAATAGCTAAATTAGCTAATTGATAGTTTTTTTGTAAGTATGTATAAGATAATTGAGTTTTGTAGCAGCTAGTTAATATCTGCAACAAATGAATATGTTCATTTTGTATTGTGTAAGATTTTAATGTTTCAGATTGCTTTAGATTTGTATGTGGATTACAACAATATTCAGAGTACTTACTGTATTTATAAATCATTCAATAAGCAGTTTTGACTAATGAGACGAGTATAGACTATATGAGACCTTTGACCTTTGTCACATTTTGTCGATTTACAACCTCAAACCTTTTTATTTATGTGAAAAATCAACTTGAAGCAGTGCATTATAGGAAAATGATACGTGGTTTTCCCATTTTTTACAGATAAAAATCTAAAAGTGTATGCATTTTCATTCATCCACCCTTTACTCTGACACCCCCTAAATAAAGTCCAGTGCAGCCAGTTGCCTTCAGAAGTCACCTAATTAGTGTACAGAGTCCACCTGTTTATAGTTTAACTTGTTTTCTTGCAGGATTGCCCTATATGTACCTCCATCTGGCTTCCCATCAACGTTCACCAGCTTCTATGTCCTTGATGAAGAAAACCATAATGATGCTGCCACCACCGTACCAATGTTTTATCATTGGTGTGGTTTGCGCAGGCTGATGGGGCAGAAAACTAACACTGCAATTGTATTTTTTTTCATGTCAGCTTATTTTGATCTCATCTGATCCAAGCACCTTCTTCCACATATTTACTGTGTCCACAACATGGCTTGTGGCAAACTTTAAATGGGAGGATTTTCTTGCCTCGCTTCCATAAAGGCCTCTTCAGCTTCCCCAAAATCATTATATTCTATGATTAATTCTCTCCCTGTGCCTGTCAGTGTAGATGGACAGCCATCTGGTAGATTCGCAGTTCTGCAATGGTCTATTTTCAGATGATGGTTTGAACAATGCTCTGTGAGATTATTACCTAACACTGCTGTAAACATCTCCACAGCTTTATCCCCGACCTATCTGCTGTGTTTCTAGGTCTTCATGTTGTCGTCTAATATTCTGTAACAAATCTCTGAGGCCTTCACAGAACAGATGGATTTATACCGGGCTTAAATTATACATAGGTGGACTTAATTGGAGTTGATTGGTTGTACAGCATTCTGTTAGTAGGCATCAGAGTAGAAGGGGGCCTCTTGGCACACCTGACCTACACAGTACAGAGCTGCTGTACATCCTTATGTGCATGTCACCTGTTTTTACACAAATACATTGCTATCGCAAAACAGGGTTTGTGGTTATCAACTCTATAATGCCAGAGTACATTTGGAAATGCATGGTGTTTCAATGGAAAAGCAAGCAATGAAAAATGCTCTGTGCTGGAAATGTGCAACATAAACATTGAGAGAAACGGCATATTTACGGTACTGACAATGAGTCCTCCTAATGTTACCTAGAAGAACTGAACTGCAGCATTAGAAGAAACCCTGATACAAATAGGGCTGCTAAACATGTATAAACCCTTGTAAAGAACAAAAAAGGAGGGCACAGAGTACTGCAGAAACTGGTGAAAATTTCACCCATTTTGAGTTGCATCTTAATTCCTGCATTTAAACTCTGCATTTCTTTTTAAAAAACAAGTTTTATCATAATTTTATTACATTTTTAAAAGGTTAAGAAGTGAAAGAAAATAACTCCCACTGAATTATTGTTCAGCCTCCCTGAGAAGGGACTCGTTAGCTGGGTCTGCCCAGACTGTTTGATGATTGTCTCCACAGAGCTTCCGCTGTGCTGTATAATTAAATGGAAGTTAATCACTTCTTTGTATTTTCTGCACATACAGCCCTGGTAGCAGAGGAGCGTGTTCGTCAGCTCCAGATGAGGGTTCATTCTAACCGGATTTCAGCTGCCAGCACCTCCAGCCAGCAGGACCTGGACCGAGCCGTCAAGAACAAACGAGAGGTCAGCAACAAATGTTGTGTCTTGCTCCTCCACAGGTCTAGTGAAAATAATCTCCGCACTGCTAGCATCCCGAGGTCCTAAAATTTAGAGAGGCCAGGTGGGAACTATAAACACAAACCCATCAGAATATTAAAATTTGTGAATAAAAGCCTTGGATCTGAATATATATATATATATATATATATATATATATATATATATAATTATTTTTTTTTTTTTTTTGCTTTTTCCTCTGCATGCTACAGCAATGGCCAAGGAGTTGATAGAAGTGTAGAGGCGCTTTGTTCCAGAGCCATCAAAGAGGCATGTGCAATGCAGGGAAAAATGCATAGCTTCTGTGTTCGGCCCAAACAAAGTTTACTCAGTTTTCCTTACATTTTGAAGCTAAGTCGGTGGACCAATTTATTTTAATGGCAATTCTAGAGACAGAGATCCAAAACTTGTTGTCACATACAGATTTGAAAGATAAAAATAGGCTGATCAGACAACTTCTTGCATTCAGAGGTTCATTCAGAGGACTTTAAACTATGTTAATATAGATACAATCACCCTTATATCTTGCCATAAATGAATATGATCTATAGGTAACGGTTTAGCTTTTATTGCAGTTTTATTTTGTCTCCCTGGAGTTTAAGGGGCTTGTGGCCTAATTTGAGTTTTTACATCAAACTGAAAACTGATTGGAAAAAAAGAGTTTTTAACTGCCTTCGAGTCCATTAGCTTCCCACATCAGAACCACAATAAAACAGCACTTTTTTCTTCGTATCTAACTCGGTTTCCTGAGTGATCTGAAGTGGGGAACCTCCAGACATTTAAACCCCATACTAGAACTGACATCCAGTCTCAGAGTAACCGGTACAACATATTTTAATGGTATTTAATAATGCTGCAATGTTATGGTACCTACAACTGTGAAACTGTACTAAATGCTGCAGTTTTACAACATTAACCTGAAATATTTTTGTCCTGTAGCTCTATAAGGACCAGAGGAGGAGCAGTGAAAATGTATCCCATAAGTCCTCAGACAGTGATGTCAGTGACGTGTCAGCCATCTCTCGAACCAGCAGTGCCTCTCGCATCAGTAGCACCAGCTACATGTCCATCCAGTCAGAAAGACCCCGGGGACGCTTCAGGTACACATACACACACACAGTCGTACACGGCCTTTCTGCGATAAATAAAGCACTAATGTGTCTGAAATGTTGATCATTAGTCGAGCTGTACGTGCATCGGGCCGCCACAGGCTGAACAGCACCAGCGTGAGCGGGGAGATCTACGGCATGGAGCACGCCGATGGTAGCCAGTCCGACACGGCCCTCGGGAGTCTGGGGAGCGGGATCAAGAAGCGGCGCTCAAGTCTCAGCCAACGGGTTGTTGCCATTCTACCATCGAGACGGAGCCGGAGTACTTCACAGCTCAGCCAGACAGGTCAGAGCGGGGAAAAAAGAAATGGAGATTCTGGAAATGATGGTTTTCCAGTCTGAAATTTACATCCACTTATCATGAGCATGAAATCCATATAAATTTAGATTTATTTGATCCTCTATTTTCAGGTTGAAATGATTATTTAACATAAACCTATTGTAATTAAAAAAACAAGAATTGGCTGCACGAGTTTAGATTTACAGCAGATTTTCTCAAATCTGCACAGGGTCAAAATTACAGAAGCAAGCTCAAAATGTACAGGTACATATACTGTGTTGCTGAAGGTTGTAAAAGTCATTCAGGGTTCTTAGACAAACTTGTGCAACTGATTCTTGAAGTTGTTGTACAATCGTTGAACCCTGGTAAAAAGAACATTTCAAATAAATCACTGAAAAACAAACATTTATATGACATTAATGCCCATAATGAGCACATGTCAACTTTGGACTGCAGCTGTAGTTCGCTGCAGAGAAACGACCTATTTTTACATATAATGGATTTTATTGTTCTGCAAGAAACCAATCAGACTGTGGTCTTCAGCAATCAACTTCACAAAATGACGGGAGTCCAGTTTAAGGGAAAGTTTTTAAAAATAAAAGTGATAACCGCTCGTTTCTGGTCAATGAGTGTCTGTGAAGCATTGTGTTTGAGTACATTGAAGGGTAATGACAATGCTGACTGAATCATAAGGACACCAAACTGTGAAAGTGTTGTTGTTTATTGCTCTTGTTGTTGTTCTGTTATTTCAGAGGCAGCGGGTAAGGCGGCGGACAGACAGAAAGGTAAAGCAGAAGGAAGGAGGTCTATCACTGCAGACGATACAGCAGGCAGAAAGTTTAGAAAACAAGTAGTAGTTTAGATGGGATGATGCTTATGGAAACTTGGTGTCTATAAGATCATCATAAATACAGCATGGTGCACTGCAGTTGACTTTTAGAAAATTATACAGCTTTCCGGAGATATCCTGGTAATAGGGGTTTTATTTTTTGACAAAGTATTATTAACCTCACAGAAACAGATAAACAACAACAAATCTAAAAAGTCATAGAAAGGAGCCCCTGCAGAAGCTGATGTGTAGTTAGAAAGGACTCCTCAACCCTTCCTGGTCTCTGTCTCAGGCACGCTCCCCACTGCTGTCATATCTCTGTTCCGTTCCCCACTGCCTTTTAAGTATTCACACTCCGTGAACTTCCTCACATTTGGTCACACCAGCAGACTTCAGTGTGTTTTATTGAGGTGTTATGTGGAAGACACAACTCAAAATAGTCCATAATTGTCAAGTGGAAGGCGTGTATCTGTGTTCACCTTGAGACAACATGTGTTGTGAATTGGCGCTATATAAATAAAACTGAATTGAATTGAATTGAATCAAACATATGGAAAAAAGTCCTCTGGTCAGATGAGACATAGATTCAAGCTTTTGGCCTCATGCAAAACACTGTGTTGCAGAAAAATAGCACTGCACATCACCCTAAACACACCATACTTATAGTGAAACATGGTGGTAGCAGCATCATGTCGTGGGAATGCCTTGTTTCAGCAGGAACAGGGAAGCAGGTCAGAGTTGAAGGGAAGCTGGACTGAGTTATATAAAGGAAGTCGGTCCTGGAAGAAAACCTGTTAGTGGCTGCAAAAGACTTTAGACTGGAGCAGAAGTTCACTTTTATTACGACCATAAACATATAGCCAGAGCACGCCACCCCACATTTTCATCTGTAAAGAATTTGAAAACAATGTGTAATTTTTCTTCCACTTCATAATAATGCACTACTTTGTTCTGGTGTAGCGCATAAAAATCAAAAATGTATGTATGTATGTAATGTATTAATACATTAATGTATTAATTAAGGTCACAGGGTGCCAATACCTTTGCAAGGTTGTGTACAAGAAGTCTGGCTGAGTCAATTCGATCTGACCTTCTTATTTTTACATCCGAATCCCAACTTAAGTCTGAGAGACCTAAAAACAACAGTCTTTTAAAAAAGAACTGAGATTTTTGTTAACAGTTGGATTTTGACCATCTTGATTTCTTCCACTCGTTTATTTTGTTTACAACCTTGCTAAACATTCATATGGAATGACTGAGCCCCTGCTTTGGTTTTTTTAATCTCCATTCAGTTACCTCATCAATTAGATTAATCAAGTGGTTGTTTGACTGAACAAAAAGCAGTGAGCCGATCTAAAGTTTTCCTTTCTTTTCCAGTAATGTGTGTTAAGATGTTGGTGAGGTCACCAGGGGATATCTATTTGCATGGGCTGGCCGGCCTAAAGTTAAAATTCTGCCTCAAGTTATCAGGCTTTTTCAAATAAATTTCTGCAATAACTTTTAGAAGAACAAGACTCTGTTTGAGCTTTTAATGTCTAAACCTCGTTGTTCTTTTGCTGACTGAAAACCGGGTTTGGTTTGATGTTGGCTGGATGTGGCCAGAGGCCTGATAACTGATGCGGTTCTTGGTTTAATAACGCCCCTGGATTAACAGCGTTTCTTTGTGTTTGCCACAGAGGCACCAACGGGGAAGAAGGTCAGTAAGGCGGGCAGCAGCACCATCCAAAGGAGCGTGGAGACGGGGATGGCGGTGGAGTTTCCACGAGGAGGATCAGCCATGAACCGCCAAGCCAGCAGGGAGTCCACTGATGGCAGCATGAACAGCTACAGCTCTGAGGGGAAGTACGTACACAAGTAGAAAAAACAGTATAGCACAGAGGGAGGAAACGAATCATCTGGCTTGTGTCACAACAAGAGCTCAGGTCCAAGTTTTAGTCTCCACAACTGGAAGGTGTGAAGTGAGGCAGCTCTACTTTCTTATAGCCGCCTTCACACTCTGGAAAAGTCTGAAATTCTTGAAAATACTGAAATCAAGTTCAGTACTTTTCCAGACCTTTTCTACACAATGTGGAAAAGCAAGGAATTTGCTTTCAGTATTAGTATGGAAAATAAATTAAGACTCTGGATTGTTCATCTTTCCAGACCTTCCCTCCTTGCTTCCTTTATTTCTTCCTCATGTCAGTTTTCCTTCCTTGTCTTTCCTTCCTTTCTTCTTTCCTTGTCATTCCTTCCCTCCTTCCTGGCTCCCTCCTCCCTTCAATTTTCTATCCTGTTGTCTTTATGAACTTCCTTCTGTTCTTCTGTCTTTCCTTTTTTGTATTCTTCTTTCCCCCATTCTCCCTGCTTCCCTGACCGTCCCTCTGTCCTCCTTTCTTCCACACTTTCTTCCTTTTGTCCTTCCGTGGATTCTTGTTTCCTGTTTTGCTGAACACTGGAACTTAGGAACCCTGTTTCTTTATTCATTGATAATTTAGTTCCAGACTCTTAACAGTTTTAAGAGTTTCAACAATAGCACCATTAGCACTTTGAGATTTTCTTCAAGTTTAATTATATTAATCAAATGTGTTGCAGACCTGCATTGTAAAAGAAGGAAGAGCTGCAACAGAACTGCGGTTTTCTGAGTTTGGCTGCAGTGAAACTAAGAGCTGCCTTTTTCTATGTATTTTTAAATCCGGGCACAAACACAAAATATGCATGAAAAAAATCTGTAAAAAAACCACTACCAACACGTTAGTATCAATTATTTGAATGACACCTTGACTTGGCTTTAAGAGGAGTCAAGCAGCTGTGTTGTGTTTCATCTACAGCTTTGTGACATCCTGTTTAGCAAACTGGAGATATTAAAGTTTTAGACATTAGAAATTAGTGATCCGCGAATATTTGATTCACGCAAGCTACACTTCGACCGCACTCTTTCTGAAGCCACCCGGCATAATTGTGGCTGGATGTTTGACCACTCTTCCTGGCAGAATTGGTAGAGTCTATTTAAGTTGTCTGGTTTACTGAGAGGGACTAGGAACATCAGCGCTATGGAAGGATCATTTTATGTTAGCCTGCTTTATCCATCCGTTCCAAAACTATAAATATTTTACAGTAATTGCAACTGCTCACCCCCCAGAGGAGAGATCTATGTACATATAAAACTAAAAACAAAAAAAGGGTAGCATTAAAATATATAAACAACAACTAACTATACACAGAACCAGACATTTGATAGAATATTGCATTTACATCTAAGAAAGTTAGCACGTCTTCCAGCTGGTACCAGTCTCAGTGGAGCTACATACAGGGGTTGGACAATGAAACTGAAACACCTGGTTTTAGACCACAATAATTTATTAGTATGGTGTAGGGCCTCCTTTTGCGGCCAATACAGCGTCAATTCGTCTTGGGAATGACATATACAAGTCCTGCACAGTGGTCAGAGTGATTTTAAGCCATTCTTTTTGCAGGATAGTGGCCAGGTCACTACGTGATACTGGTGGAGGAAAACGTTTCCTGACTCGTTCCTCCAAAACACCCCAAAGTGGCTCAATAATATTTAGATCTGGTGACTGTGCAGGCCATGGGAGATGTTCAACTTCACTTTCATGTTCATCAAACCAATCTTTCACCAGTCTTAGTGTGTGTTTTGGTGGATTGTCATCCTGATACATGGTACCGCCTTCAGGATACAATGTTTGAACCATTGGATGCACATTGTCCTCAAGAATGGTTCGGTAGTCCTTGGCAGTGACGCGCCCATCTAGCACAAGTATTGGGCCAAGGGAATGCCATGATATGGCAGCCCAAACCATCACTGATTCACCCCCATGTTTCACTCTGGGCATGCAACAGTCTGGGTGGTACGCTTCTTTGGGGCTTCTCCACACCGTAACTCTCCCAGATGTGGGGAAAACAGTAAAGGTGGACTCATCAGAGAACAATACATGTTTCACATTGTCCACAGCCCAAGACAGCTTCCTCTTGCGTCCACAGTTAATCCTGTTGGATGTGGTTCGTCCTTCTTGGTGGTATGCTGACATTACCCTGGATACCGTGGCTCTTGATACATCACAAAGACTTGCTGTCTTGGTCACAGATGCACCAGCAAGACGTGCACCAACAATTTGTCCTCTTTTGAACTCTGGTATGTCACCAATAATGTTGTGTGCATTTCAATATTTTGAGCAAAACTGTGCTCTTACCCTGCTAATTGAACCTTCACACTCTGCTCTTACTGGTGCAATGTGCAATCAATGAAGACTGGCTACCAGGCTGGTCCAATTTAGCCATGAAACCTCCCACACTAAAATGACAGGTGTTTCAGTTTCATTGTCCAACCCCTGTATATCACCATGACCCAGAGCTGGAGAACATCAGATAAACCCAAAACCTTCTTTAATGTGTGTTTGGGGTCATTGTCCTTTTATAACACCTTGTAACACCATAACATGTCTTGTTTGACAGTTGGGGTTGGTGGATAAATTCTGTTTGCATGTTTCAGTTTGATCTTCTCAGGAATGCGCTTGGGAGCCGACAGCCAGTTCAGTGACTTCCTGGATGGATTAGGTCCCGGTCAGCTGGTTGGCCGGCAAACGCTGGCAACGCCTGCAATGGGTGAGTCACTGGTTCTGCAGGCTGGCTGTGGCAATGGGGTAAAACTTCTGAACTTTGATCTTCAAGCTGCTTGTCGACACAGCTTTGGGTAGATTGTAACATGTTTTAGCATTTCCTAAAGCAGTTATTGACCATGTCTGTCCATGCCTGCAACACCTCAACAGGTGACGTTCAGATCGGGTTGATGGATAAGAAAGGCCAGCTGGAGGTAGAGGTGATCAGGGCCCGAGGCCTTACCCCCAAACCAGGCTCCAAATCCCTCCCAGGTAACACGGTCTCATTCAGATTCACATATGATCTTATGCAGAACACTTCTGCTCTTTTGTTCTTCTTCCTCACTTCTTTTACTTTTTTTGCACCATGCTGCCCAGCTCCATATGTCAAGGTTTACCTGCTGGACAACGGAACATGTAAAGCCAAAAAGAAAACCAAAATTGCTCGCAAGACCCTGGAGCCGCTCTACCAGCAGCACTTGCTCTTTGAAGAAAGTCCTCAGGGCAAGGTGCTTCAGGTAACACTCAACAATTTTCCTTGTTGACATGAAAGTTTTCATAGATTTCAAAAACCTCACAACCTGACCTCTTTTTTTTCTCCGAACTCTCTGATTCTCAACAATATTAAGTTTAAATGAAGATTTTTTACATTATTTTTTAGGTAGCTAATGCCAGTAATACATTTAGCACTCTTACAGCAGAGTACAGCGCTTTGCAAAACTATTCATACCTTGAAGTTTTTCACATTTTCTTGCTTTACAACTACAAACATCAGTGTATTTTATTAGAATTTCATGAGATATACCAGCACAAAGTAGTTCATAATTATTGAAGTGAAAGGAAAATAATGCATGCATTTTTTTTTACAAATTAAAAACATGACAAGTGTGGCATACATTTGTATTTAGCCATCTTTATTCTGATACCCCTAGGTAAAATTTTGGATTATGGGTGAGTGAAGCAGCTTTTTGGTTAGCTTCGCCTACCACTGGTAAACAGAGTCCACCTGTGTGTAATTCTATCTCTTTCTATAAACCCAGCTGCTCTGTGAAAGACTCAGAGGTTCCTCACAGAACACTGAGCACAGAGGTTGACCTTCCATCAGGACAACGATCCTAAACACAAAGCCAGACTTACAATGGAGTGATTTAGATCAAAGCATTTTTATATGTTAGAATGGTCCAGTCAAAGTCCCGACCTAAATCCAATTGAGCATCTGTTGCAAGACTAATAAATGGTTAAAAGCGATGCTCCCCATCCAGCCTGGCAATTTTTCAAAAAGAATGGGCAAAACATTGGACAAAATATCATTTTCCTTCCAGTTTACAGTTATGCACTACTTTGCTCTATTACATCAAGAGTTTGTGGTTGTAAATGAGAGAAAATACAACTGTTTAGTGTTAGACACTGTTTCATGTGTCCTTTATTAGCTTCACACTAACAACAGTCTAGTTGATTGATTCAATCTGTCTGTTAAATTCTCTTTGTCTAGGTGATAGTGTGGGGCGACTACGGACGATTGGACCACAAATGTTTCATGGGTGTAGCACAGATCCTGCTGGAGGAGCTGGACCTCTCAAGTACGGTGATTGGCTGGTACAAACTGTTTCCACCGTCCTCACTGGTGGACCCTACGTTAGCTCCGCTCACGCGGCTGGCGTCTCAGACGTCGCTGAACTCAGGACCACCACACGGCGTTCGGTCCTAGTGACCATATGGCGAACGCTCGCCCCAAAACAGCCCTGACATGATCAGATAATGGACCACAGCTACTGGACCACACCTGAGCAGAGGGTGCAGACACAGCCCGAGGACGCCAACGAGGAGACGCCCTCGGGGAATCAATGAGAAACCAGATGGAGAGCCAGGGAACAAGAGAGAAAGAGAAAGGAGAGAGGGAGAGACAGAACTAGCCAATCAAAGTTTAGCTGGAGTCTGACAATCACGTCTCACACCTTCCCTTTTCCTCCTCCTTCTAACATATTTTATTTTTAGCGTCTTTGCCTTCTTTGCTTTGTCTCTGAGCTGCCGCTGTGGAGCCTTCTGACCAACCTTCTTCACTTGTTTGCATCTTTTCTTTCACTTCTCCCTAATTTTAAGCACCTATCGAAGTGCTGCCCTGCAGCCAATCAGAGCAGGGCTTTCTCCTCAGTTTCAATCAAAGTAACTCCAAACTGTTGGAGCTTCATGCAACTATTAGCAAAGGTTGGCCATTGTCTCTGCAGATGTTAATTTGGAAATTCTATCATTCCTGAGGACTAGGGCCAGTAGTTTCACACAGAGTGGTATCTTTAGGGAAAGGCAGCACATTGCCATTTGTATCCATGTTGTTAAAAATGAAAGGAAGCACAAGAAGAAAAGCTTGACTCATTGGTTCAGACAGAATAGAAAGGTTTCTGTCTAGAAGAGAAGACCGTGGCCAAATAAATCATCAGCTTTCATTTCCGATCATAATTCCTGTTTTGGTTTAACCTGTAGTTCAGATTGGTACCACAAGGTGCAGACTCCCTCTGTATATTTGTACGTTTGGTTTTCGAGCGGTGCCGAACAAAAAGGTCACATTTGCTCGAACACGCCTTCGCCCATCTAACCCAACCTTCCTCCCTTCTTACCCCCCGCCCCCTGCTGGAGGGAGCAGCATGACTCGGGTACGCCCCCCCCGGCCCGGCCCCAAGCTGCATGCGCGTTTCTTTCGTTTCCGTACGTTCCGTTTTTTCCGTTTTCGTTCTTTACCTTTTTTTGTAGAGTTGAAAGACGAGACTAAAACTAAACGAAGCAATTCTCAAAAAACAAAAGCAGAAAAAACCTAGACTGTGTGTTAGTTCCACATATTTTTAGGCCAGCTTGTATGTTGCATGTTCTTGTACAGTTTGCTCGTACTGAATATGAATACAGAGAAAAGCCAAGCCATGCCCGCCCTTGACAGGAGTGGACCAGTATACGCGGCGAGGAGGGGGTGGGGGGTCAGCTGCACTCAGGCCATGCCTACCGCGCTGGGTCAAAATATCTACACGAGACAGTCTCCAGGAAAATTGTCTTTGTTGAGATTTTTTCCTCAAACTTGATGAACAACAGTGCTGTTTTGTAGTACTGAGCATTCTTGAGCCCTTCTAGGCGTCTAATCTGTAGTTTCAGACAGTCGGGGCTAAAGGCAGAGATATAGAATGTGTGTATAACACTAAATGTATATGAAGTATCATTATGAGTTTGACAGAAATTATAAAGATATAGCTATATGAATATAAAAGAGTGTATCTGACTGTACACTTCCTCAGCCCACATACAAACACTGACATGCACACACACACACACACACACACACACACACATAGTTTGTACATACTAATCAGAACAAGTGGCTTGAACTGAGGATCAGAACAAATCAAACATCGCAGACACACACAAACATTCCCTGGTCCTGCTTCTGGTGCTTATGCCGCTGAGCGGCGCCAAGCCACAAGGGGGCGGTAGATAGGCCTTTAGTTTGGACCCAGTTGCAGGAAATAAAAGGAATAAGAAAAAAGCCGACCCAATTATGACTTCCCTCTTCTTAAATCATCTCCTTCTCTGTTTTCTGACTATGGTTTGGACTGAACTTCTGAAACCGATGAGAAATCTAGTTTTGCAGACATATTTTGCAGATGTTTTCATTCATCCTTGGCGGTGTGGCCGACTGCCCTTTCCTTTGTCAGTATTACTTCCGGAATACTGATTGTTTACAGCTCATGGTTCCCAAACCACGATTCTTGACGAAAGACAAAGTATTCACTGCAACAGTTCTTGTTTGTATAACAGATGTGGCTCTACTGATGTGTATGTTTTATATTCAAGAGTTCATTTTTATTATTTACAAATAAAAGACTGTGTGGAAGAAGAGAGTGGCCTTTTCTAATGACTGGGGTCTCAGGTTATTGGGAAGCAGCTGCCAGCAGAGACAAATTTACATGTTATCAGGTTGATTTTGTTACATTCTCACATGTTTTTATTTTCATAGTTTCTTTAATTATAAATCTCTGGTAACGCCTTAAAAAAATATTTTTTTATTGCAACATTTTACAGGATTGGAGCATGCGGACAGAGGGATCTTTGACCATTTCTAGATTGTAATGGGTCTTCAGATCACCCAGCAGATTTTCTTATGGATTTTGGTCTGTGGAGTTAGATGGTCATGAAAAAAGTTTGATTATGAACCATTTCTGTGCTGATTTAATTATATATTATCCTGTTGAAAAACTCATTTAGATACAATTTTTGTTTCTCTGGAAGCGACCACCAGATTTTTATTTAAAATGTGTTGGTATTTCAAAATTCATGATATCACGGTTTCCAGGTCTGTTGGAAGCTAAACGGGCCCACAGCATCACAGATCCTCCACCATCCTCAACTGAGGGCAGGAGCTGCTTTTCCACGTATTCATCCTTTGTTTTAAGGCAAACCCTTCAGGTGTGTTCAATCTTAGTTCCATCTGACCAAAACACAGTTTTCCCAGTAGAGTTTAGGGACCTCCACATGTTTACATGTATGATGTTAGGATAGAAACGGCTTTTTTTCCTGACAGGTCTCACAAATAGCCATTTTCTACCATTTTAAGCCATTTTCTGCGAAGATAATCATGGGTCCTCGTTCAGCCTTGTTAATATCTCTTCAATTGTTCAGTTGTTTTAATTATCTGACTGGACAAGTTTAGGTGAGTATCTATTTTCATGCTGCTTTTTTCTGACTTATGAAGATGGAAACACATCTGTCTTCCTAAATAACATGTTTTCTTGTTTTTCCTATTTTGAAGAATAGCTAAAAAAAACTGGCCTTTGTGTTATACCATATTTATGTTACCCAGGGAAACATTTATTAGTAATTAGAAGTTAATAAAGGTGCTCAAATAAAATTTTGGATTTTCACAAAAAACCTAGAAAATTATGCTTCTGTAAGAAAAGATTAATTTACACATCTTCACCAGTTTACCAACAAATTTGTCCAAGTCTGTAGAAAGGAAATCAGCCCTCCTGCCTTTTTCCTCTAATTTATAGTTGTTGAAATCTTAATGTCGTATAACTGGTAATACCCAGCTAACCCCTCTCCTGCTATTTTTTTATAGGCCAAGTGGTTAAAGTAATGATTACAAGGCATCTTTGAACATTGAACAGAGATGTAGAGCAGTGGAATTAAAGGTTCGCTATCAGTCTTTAACGTCTGCATATAAATGTATTAAATCAGGTATTTTGTTGATTTGCTCGCTGATTTTTGAGTGAACTTGGTCCAACTGCTGTCTTCCTAAATCACAGTTTCTACCGCCAGCTTGTGTTGGTTAGTCTTCAAGCTCAGACTACATTGATATAAATGCTAAAATGAATGACAAAGGAGGCTGAAAGTATAAAAAGTCATTGATTTGTCTTTTCACAGAGATCCTGCCTAGTCTGTAAAAGTATGGAATTTATTTAAGTATTTTCCAGATCTGGTTTAATTATGCAGAAGGGAAAGAGATAATGCAAAAGTATTTGTATTTTCAGATTTTATTCCCTGTCAAATTGTCCTAAGATTATGTGCATCCATCCATTTGTACTCATCCATTCATTGGTCATCTGTCCACCCTTAGTCCTTCCGTCCTGTGGGGGATATTTGCAAGACCCATATTTAAAACTTACTCCGAGTGGCCTCGGGAATAAACACAACTGCTTACCTTTCCAGACTTTTCTCTAATGCAGGGTCCCCCTATCCTGCGGAGGAAGTTCTTTTTAACCACTTGTATCCAGGAGCTTTTTTTAATTTATGATATCATACATGTAGGCGAAGAACTAGAAAAGGATATTTTGAGCCTAAGTTAATGTATGTTCGTGGATTTATGCAGTAAGTGGAAATGTGGATAAAGGCTGCAGAAGATCATGTTAAAGAAGTTAAAGAATGTGATGCAGACATAAGACCGGGAGACAGTGTATCACAGCCATCAGCTGCTAGAAGTTACAGGAGCAGACAGCGTAGTTCAGCTGTCGGGATTGCTTCGCCTGTGCTGCTTAAAGCTGAAAGAGCAGCATTACTTGCAAAGGCTGCAGCTCTTAAACAGAAGCAGGGTCTGGAACGTCAAGAAGCTGAGCTGAAAGCAAAAAGAGAAGCTTTGAAACACAAACAGCTATTGCGGCCTCTGATGCAAATCTCAAAGTTTTAGAAAATTATGAGAGTGGACACTATTCACCTTAGTGCACAAGATGGAATGACTATTGAGTCTGGTTATATGCCATTACATGTGAATCAAGATCCAGTTAACAACATAGAGGGTCAGCTTGGTGAATTTAGTACACTGCAACTTCAGTCCACCGCATTGCCAGAGTCCAGTGGTGACCTAGTAACAGATGGTCATACTGTAGACTGTGTTCAATGCAATGGCCCGACAGAATGGCATCACAGAGCTAATGATAAAGCAACAGAGAATGATTACACCGCCCCTGTTGGACATTCCTACTTTTTGAGGCAATCCCCTGAGTTACAATTGGTTTGTCGGAGCATTCAAACATGGTGTAGAATCCCGAACTGAAAACTCTAAAGACCACCTATACTATTTAGAGCATTTCACTGGTGGACAGCCGAAGGAGCTAATAAAGAGCTGTTTGCACATGAAGCCACATGTAGGCTTCCTAAGGGCCAAGCAGTTACTAGAAAAGCATTTTGGAGACAAAATGATAAGTGATAAAATCACTGCAGCCTACATGAGCAAAGTGCTGGACTGGACACCTATTAGACCAGAGGATGCAGAGTCTCTGAATGCCTTCTTGCTATTTCGGACCATCTGCTGCAACATCATGTCTGAGGTGAGTTACATGGAAGAACTGGATAATGTGAAAAACTTAAAGGCTATTGTAGCTAAGCTTCCTTTCACGCTATGTGAAAGGTGGAGAAATGTGTGTGGCATACAAGAGGAATGTGACAGGAGAGTGAAGTTTAGAGTATTAGCTGAGTTTGTCCACAAACATGCCAAGATTGCTCTTTATCCAGTATTTGGAGATATAAAGGATCATCCCTCTGCTAAAACGTCTTCAGTTAAACAGAGTGAACACAAAAAGCAAAAAAAAAAAAGGCGTAATCAGGAAGTCTTTCACCAAGATGGAAAAGAAGGAAGCAGAACAGGTGTAATGCTCAGCTCTTGCCTCAGCAATGCTGGTTTGCCTATTTTCCAAAGGGGAGACTTGTTACAAGCTTAATGGCAAGCCGCACAAGGAGAAATTGGACTTCTTGAGGAGCAAAGGGCTTTGTTTTAGCTGTCTCAAGCATGGACACATGAGTAAATTGTGTAAAGCAAAAGCGAGCTGTTAAGTGTGTTGTTTAACATATTGTTCACTTATGCACATAAGAAGGATGCAGCGGCTAACAATACTGATGGTCAAACAGTTTTGAGTGCATTAGTTGACGTTCATTCTGAGGCTCATAAGCTGACCGGGGCTGGGGAAGATGGCTGTACTTTTGCAATTGTCCCCGTCCAAGTCAAGGACCAAGATGGGGAATAAGATAGTACAGACTTACGCTTTTCTGGACCCAGGGAGCTCTGCGACATTCTGTGCTGAGGCATTGATGAATGATTTAATGCTTAGTGGAAGAAAGACTGACATGTTGCTGAGAACCATGCATGAAGAGAAACCTGTCGGTACTTATGTGGTATCTGGTTTGGAGGTCAGTAATTTGTCAGGTGAGTTTTTTGATCTGTCAGACGCTTTCACGCACAAGACAATACCCGTAGCAAAGGAAAACATACCACAACAACACTGTTTGCAATGTTAGTATTTGCACAGTCATAGTATTTCATTAGTTTCATGTTGAAGGGCTAAGTAAAAACAAGTGCTTGTAGCTTTAAGAAGGTTTGTTGTTGCTAGGTGATGGAGAGCTGGAAAGGGGGAGGAGTGGAATTTTTTGTATTTTTGTGGCAGTGTTGGGTAGTAAACGTAAACAGTGTCATGTTTTTGTGTGTGTGTGTTTTTTTGTTCAATAAAACTAAGAAGACTAGCTTTGCATGGACACATTTACTGAAAGACCCGTCAGCTCTAGTGGATGGTTTTATTGGAAGACTAAACAATATAATCATACGTGAGGGTTTAAAGGTCAGTGGGTCAGAAAATCAAGAACTTCACATTTGAGTTCACTCCTCTTTACCATGACAGACCGGAGCAATGCCCTTATTATTGCAAAGAAAAGGTGTCCTAGACATTTTAGTTCCCAAGCCAGACACCCTCCTCTCCACCCTTCTTTGAACTTTTAAGAGCTTTTCCAAACGTAATTATCTAACAGGTGAGAATGATTTGTGTGATATAGGTCGTCTCTTTGAATGTAAATATGTTGGAGCCTATTATAAAAGTGCAATTTTTATTTGCAGTGAGAGTTGGGATGAAGTTTACTGGTGGTTCCTAGAGTCTCTAGAAGTAGAATGGGAGGCAGATCCTTTAGTTATCAGGCTCCTCTCCTGTGGAACTAGCTCCCGGTTTTGGTCCATGAGGCAGACACCCTCTCTACTTTTAAGACTAGGCTTAAAACTTTTCTTTTAGATAAAGCTTATAGTTAGAGTGGCTTAGTTTATGAGGGAGGGAGCCTTCCTCCCTCCCTGTTGGATGGAGTAAGGGGGAGTCAGGTTTAGCCTAAACCGGCTCAGTTATGGTTGAGGTGCAAACACACCCTCCATTTCTGCTACCTGTATGACCCCTTCTCTTTTCCAATGGTTATAATCAGTCTGACAGAGAGAGGTATCCCAATCCTTGTGGTTTTTAGTATAACAATGACCATCAGTGGGACCCTTTGTGGGGTGCCTTGAAACGACATTGTTGAAAATAAGCGCTGTTTAACTAAATAATCTGAACTGAAACTTTCTGTGTAGTTATGCTGCTATAGGCTTAGGCTGTTAGGACATAATGACCACTTTCACCCTCTTCGCTACATTCTCACACTACTCTCCAATTTTGCATTATTTGCGTTTATTTCAGCTTTTAATTTTGTTCTCTCTCTTTTCTCTTCCTAGAAGCTACACCTGGCCTGGCTCTGTGTCTACCTGTGACACCTTTTCTGGAGAGGGGAATCCTCCGAGCTTCTGCTGGCAACAACTTAATGCTCACCTTCTACAGATGATCCACATGGCCCTGTCTTTTAGTGTTTAACCCTTTCTCTCTCCTAGACATGGCGATTGACTGAGCTTTTACTGTAACTAATTATATGTGCTCTCTTTCAGACTCTAACATTGAAAACTGGCTCAGAGTTTATCTGTTCTTTCTTTCTAGATGAAACGACTAAAGGAGCTACATCCATTAACATTTACTTTTTCCTTCCCATAGAAAGTACTCCTGGATCAGTGCTTCTTTGTTCTCTTTGTGTCTCTGCTCTGTTCTCTCTAACCCCCAGTCGGTCGTGGCAGATGGCCGCTCATACTGAGCCTGGTTCTGCTGGAGGTTTCTTCCTGTTAAAAGGGAGTTTTTCCTCTCCACTGTCGCAACATGCATGCTCAGTATGAGGGATTGCTGCAAAGTCAATGCCAGTGACTGTCCACTGTCTCTACATGCTCATCTGGGAGGAGTGAATGCTGCAAGTCACTGACTGGATGCAATCTGCTGGGTTTCCTTAGATAGAAAAACTTTTTATCCTATTTGAATAAATAACTGAATCTGACTGCACTGTTCAATGGTAAGGATTAATTGGAATGTATGTACCTGACTTTTGTGAAGTGCCTTGAGACAACATGTGTTGTGAATTGGCGCTATATAAATAAAACTGAATTGAATTGAATTGAAGTACAAGAGAGCCTGGATAGTGGAGGTAAGAAATTAACCAAAGTAATGTCAGCTGATCTTTACTATCCATATTAATACTATCAATTTCCTTCGTTTCTTTATATTCACGCACAAGGCTGCTTCGATGCAAATGAATTCAATGCAATAACATGATATTCATTACACATGCAGTTGTTACTCCAGGTTCCCTTAGAAGATCAGTTGAAATCAGCTGAAAAAGTTTTCTAGTTTTAACAGCTTTGGCGCTTTAGTGCCCTCTTGTGGTGAGTTGGAGGAGCGGAGTTACTTTGCAAAGCCATTGCAATCTCACCTACATTACTCTTTTGGCAAAAAAAAAACATATTCTGGAAGTGAAACATTTTATCGTTTGTTCACCAAAATAAAATCATCGACCTGGGTGCATAAATCGAAGACGCCAGTTAAATTGCTCCAATGCAGTATGAATAAAACTGGTAATGAGACACAAGTAAATGCTTTTCTTTTTATAAAGGAGGCTTAAAGTAAAAAAATCAGATTATTTAGTTTGTCTGAATTAAATAATTTCATTTTAATCCTGCTTTCAAAAATGGCTAATATTTAATCTAAATGTGACACATTTGCATTCCATAGAAAAATTATCGCATTTAAGGCTTTTATCATATTGATTTTGTCTTCAAAACTTTTGATCGGCAGTAATAACATAATGAAAGATCATGTTTGCTTTAAATAAACAGTTGTAGATGGTGTAGAGAACATTGTCAATACTTCTTTTGTAGATTTCCTGGACTTTTTTGACTTTTTATTTTAAACATGCAGACATTGTTCCTGCAGACGCCAGTTTCCTTTTAGGCTTTTCTAAACAGATCTGTTTTTTATTCGCTGTAAAATAGTCCCACAGGGCTGCTTGAGGACATGCAACAGTCCATAAATCTGGAGTGCTGAAACTCCCCTCGGGGTCTGAAAACTCAGCAGTAATAAATCCACACCTTCCCTCTAAAACATTCAGTTTCTTCTCATTCCTGTTTTTTTTTTTTTTTGTCTTTCCATTGTCCTTTTTTTATATTTACATTATATTTGCCTTATTCTGCAAGGACCCGACCGTCTGTTCACATGGTTAACTAATTCTAAGCAAAGCCTCAGACTTACCTCAGAGTTTGTCAGCTGAAGGCGCAGTAAGGAGCCTAATACTGATCCCAGTAGCTCTGTAGTAGAAATGAGGCCTATAATTGAGCACTTACGTTAATAACATGTTGTCAGAAACTCGGTGAAGGCTCGAGTTTTAGCAGTTAGAGATCCGGAGCGCTCCGGGCTTGCTGGTTAAGAGGCAGGCTGAAACAGGAGGGGTGTCATGTCAGATTAGATGTGTTATGGGCCCCTCCCTCCTCTTCCCTCTGTGTTAATGGTCTGAAAGAGTTTGGCTGCGTTCATGGCAGCGCCTCAGAGCCCATTAGAAAGTCGCCTCCCCTCACGTCCCTTAATCTAATTACATAGCCGGCCTTCATCGTCCCCTTACACCCCCCTCTTCGTTTTTTTTTCTGTTTCCCGCATTTTGTTCTCCGTAGATATTCATTAAAAGATCTGATTTATCACTAAGGTCTTCTCAGAACGGCCCGCTGAGAGATCCCAACACCGTTATATAGGGTCTAACTTTATTTACACTGATAACTTTGTGGATTAATAATCCGTAGAAGCAACCAGACGGACAATGTCTAATATTAGTTGGGCTGCATAGAAAAGAGCGTTCTAGATTGGCCAGTTTTGACAAAATTGGTCACATAAAAATAAGGAAAATAAATTATAGATTATTATAAGATTTATAATAATAATAGTGCAGCGTTATTTTGTATATAAATATTATTTATTAGAATTATAATGGTATGATTATATGGAAAATAAACGTTTAAGGTATTACTTCATATGCTAATATATGACAATCTATAGATATTTTTAAATAAACCTTGTCATGATTTCGAAATTTTTTTGCTAAACCAGCCAAAAGGTCTCAGTTCAGAAAATTTCACTAATTGTTTTTATCTTTTATGCTAACTTACAAAAATATTCTAAATGATTAGGTCGTTATTTTTAATTCCCAGTTTTAACATTTTTTAGCCACGCATCAGGCCCTTTTACTCAAATAAATTTCATGTTAGAACATTTTGCTACCTCTGTGAGGCTTTATCTGACCATGTGGGCCCTTTGCACAGGCTGCAGTGGACTCAGGGCCTACAGATCCAATTTTTCATTACCTTTGTTTACGTCGGCAGCATTAGGACACAAGAGGGCGCTAGAGTCCGCGTTTGAAGACTTCGGGTTGCATGCGGCGCACCACGGTTTGACAACTGAAGCTCAGTGGTGGTCTGTATTTATTCTGTGCAATGTGATTGGCCCTAGTTGGATTCGCTACTATTAAGTTATTCTCCTTCCTGTTTGAAGGAGTTTTGTAAAACATTTAACTTCATTTAAGTTTAAGGTGTGTCTAACATTTGTATTTATCCTCCTTGAGTCACTGCAGCTACAGTTGTGAGTGTTTTGGGGTATGTCGCTGCCAGATTTCCACATATACAGACTAAGATTCTTGCGCTTTCTTCTTGGTAAAATGGCTCAAGCTCAGTTAGACTGGATGGAGAGCATCTGTGAACATCAGGTTTTAGGTCTTGTCTTATATTCTCACATGAATTCTAGAATCTAAAAATGCTTAGATCTAAACCACTCCATTGTAGCCCTGGCTGCATGTTTAGGGTGGCAGTCCTATTGCCCCAGTCTCAGATATTTTGCAGCCTCTAGCAGGCTTTATCCTCTAGGATCCAGTATTTTGCTCCATCTATCTTTCTGACAACTCCAACCAGCTTCCTCGTTTTCTGTTAAACAAAAGCATCCCCACAACATTATTTTGCCGCCCCAATGTTTCATCATGGGAATGGTAGGTTTAGGATAGTGTGCGGTATTAGTTTTCCACCACATATAGTGTGTTGCATGTAAGTCAAAAAGGCACCTCATTCCAAATGTTTGCTGTGTGCCCTATGACTTGTGGTAAAAGACAAACAAGGCTAGATTTGTTGATTTGAACTGACAGATTCCTCCATTTAACCTGTGAATCTCTGCAGCTCCTGCATAGTTAGCTTGTGCCTCTTGGTGGCTCTTTTGTTATTAATGCCCTCTTTGTCTAACCTATCAGTTTGTGTGGATGGCCGCTGTACCATACTTGTTCCATTTTCAATTGAAAAACAGTCCTCTGTGAGATGGTCAAGGCTTGAGATATTGTTCAATAAATTAGCCCTGCTTTAACCGTCTCCTCACCTGTCTCTCTGACGTGTCTGCTGTGTTCCTTGATCTTCATAATGCTGTTTGTTCACTAATTTTCACTAACAAACATCTGAGGCCTTAATGGAACAGCTGCATTTAAACAGAGAATAAATTACACACAGGTGGACTCTAGTTTTCTAGTTAGGTGACCTCTAAAAGCTGTTGGTAATGTTGGATTTTATTTAGGGGTGTCAGTGTAAAGAGGACTGAATACAAGTGCATGGGCCAATTTTCAGATTTTTTTTTATTGAGAAAAAATAATGGGAACCATGTGTGCCTTACCTTTCACTTCCCAGTTATGTGTTGCTGTATGTTGGTGTATTACATGGAATCCTAATGAAACACATTGATTTTGCAGGTTGTAACGTAAAAGGAGTATGAATACTTTTGCAAGAACCTGCATCTATTTATCGAGGATTGTAGGCACGCACCAATTTCGTTGAGCGTCTCCTACTTTATTTGACGAGTCAGTCGTCACATCAGATCCACACATCAAACCGCAGCAAAGACTGAAGGCAGTCTGGGAGGTGGAGGCATGTAGGTCTGGTGGTGGTGGTGAGTGTAGGAGGGCTCAGATAATTTGCTCTATAACCATGTAATCCCACCCGATTTCATCTAATACCACCACGCCGTGTGCGCACATCCCCAGATGTGATAATGGCGCTTCGTGAAAAGAAAAAAAAAATCCACACACTGTGCTCTCGTTACAGTTGAGCTTTTTGGATAGAAGGCTGGTGGCGGCCTTGGGGAATATGTGTGCAAAATGTATTTATGTGGGGGTTAGAAATTCCTCCACACACACACACACACACACACAAGAAGAGAAAAAGGGACTGGATCTATGAGGGATCTAGAGTTAATTCTCTGTGGAAATAAAAACTGAAACCAGAACATACTGTTTTAGTATTATTTGCTTTTTTTTTTAGGTTTTTGCCAAAAAAAACCTAAAAATATAAACAGCTGAAAAAAAAATTAAAACCCAAATTTAAATTAATTACAATTTACAATTACAACCCACACCCCACACACCTTTATATATATGGGCCCCTATATAATAATATAAAAGGTTTTGTTTTGGTTTAGGCGTGAAATAAGTCAGTATGATAATTTTAAATTATGCTTTTTGTGTCTCCACATTTCCCCCTTTTTGCTGTCAGACGTCCAAACATTGCTTTATTTATCTATTTATCTATTTAGTCACTTGGTTTTAGAGCTTATTTAATTTTATTTAATTTTACTATTTCTTTTTTTTTTAAATTTTTTAAAGCCGGGGAATTTTACGCCCCGGGTTAAATTGTGAAAAGGCAAAAAAAGGCAGCGGCTGTTGGAAAAAACCCAAAAGGCTACAGAGACTTTAAAAAAACAACGTGAGTTGTTTAAAAAAAAAAAAAAAAAAAAAAAAAAAAAAAAAAAAAAAAAAAAAAAAAAAAAAAAAAAAAAAAAAAAAAAAAAAAAAGGAAAAAAAAAAAAAAAAAAAAAAAAAAAAAAAAAAAAAAAAAAAAAAAAAAAAGGGGGGGTGGGGTTGGGGCCGGGGGGGGGGGGGGGGGGGGGGGTAATGTGTGCGAAATAAATTTATCTTTGTATCTCCAACACCCCCCACCCCCCTTCCTCTACCTCTCCAAGTAATTTACATATATTGAAATGCGCACCCAGTCCCCCAATTTCCCCAGGGCTGCCGTGCGTTGCAGGGGAAGGAGAGCATGTGACCACCCCTTCTTTGCGGATTATGAATCATAACCAAAGTCCTCCACTGTCCATTCCATCACTCTGTGTACACCGCATGTTCTGGCTTGAGTGCAAATTAGAGCCACCTGAACAAGCGCGTAAAAGTGCTGAACAGAAGAAATAAAGTGGCCTACATAAGGCATAGGGAAGGTACTGCAGAATCACCTCCATCTGAGCGCGGCTTGCATGCAGCTCCCAACTCTGCCTGTGTGCTTCTACGATCAAACATCAGATATGCACAGGCGACGTTTGTTTCAGGCATGCAGAGCTGTTGTACCTACTCCGCGCTCGGCACTTTCTCCATGGCTGATTTATGACGGAACCGGGCAGACTCGCGCTGTGCGCCGCCGCTACCCGAGTCCGAGAGCTCTGCGGGTTTAGATCAAGGTCCTGCCTCGGTTGGGAGAGAGAAAGAGAGCGAGTGGGTATGGTTTAGAAAGGGAAGAGGGGTCGGTGGGAGCGGAGGGGGGAGATGAGGAAAGGAGAAACAAAAAGCCTCCTTTGTCACCAACAGATGGAGAGAGGTCAAGGTTAGCGCTCTCGGATGTGCGAAGAGAGGCTGTTTAAAACATGCAGGGCCCCTTCAAACCACGGGCACAAAGCTAGGATGACACAGGCCAGTTTATAAGCAAGTTTCAGCAAATTCACTCTCTCACCCTACTGTAAGGATACTAAAGGTGAACCACTTTGCATGTAAACGCTGTGGAACAATTAGGATCATTTTATATCCGAAATAGAGGGAACAGGTTCTAATAATTAGGTGTAGCTTCAGCGTGTTTATCCCATGGTGCATTTTATTCAAAGTGTGATTGTGGTCAAAGTCATCCTTTAATAGTGACTTTAGTAGATTTGGTCGTTTCGTACCCGAATGATTCATTTATAAAAGGGAACTATCTTCTCTCGGCCGTTTTACTTAAACTATTCCTCCCTTCGTGTCTCCAGTTTCTCCCTAAATATTTACCATGTTTTTACACCATGTGCACTCTTCATTTTATTACCTTTTGGTTATTTGCTTTGGCCATCATGGTTAGTTAAGGTGATAAATATGCTAGAAAATGAACGAAAAAAAAGAGTTCACGCTAAACATTTGAACAGTATAGCTCTGACTTTAGAAGAACACATTTCACATTATTATGGAAGCATCTGGAGAAAAATTAAACATTTTCAGTGTTTAAATTTAAAACTGATGTGTGAAGATCAGGCAGACAGGAGTTACATTATCTATTATTGAATGCGGTGCGAAACGTACACTTGGCAGGTACGAAAAGTCTATGATGCGAGTACAAGACCTCCCACGTTTTTCAAATTGATTATCTCCATAATTCATGAAAACGCTTTGGGCTGCAAAGAGAATTAAACTGATGCAATAGTGAAATACACGGATACGAAATGATTAGTTTACGGGCGTAAAATAGAACTAGAAAGGTACGAAATGACAAAGCGTGGATACGAACTTGTAAAGGAGGGCCGAAACAAGGTTTGGGAAAATGACATGAACTTTAAAACGCACCGGATTCACTGCCTGCACTTTCAACTAAGAATAATAATGATGATGATAATAATAATAATAATAATAATCCATGTATAATTCACATTAACAGGATAAATCGAGTTTGCCCCCGTTCAGCTGTCTTGCATGAACTGCTTTAAATCTGCTTGAACCTCCACACCCGTGGAACACTTTCTCCGTCCACGCACCGTACAAGCGCGCCTCGGTCCCTCTCATATAAGCCACGCAGCGAGTTGCAACCTGCAGAAATATTTCCCTCTCTGGTCATGCATTCTTCCCCCCTGACGCTGAACCTCCTCCTCCCTCTCTCTCCGTCTCATCTTCTCTGTCTCTCTCCCATCACCCCACACCACCCCCTCCTCCTTTTTGTCCTGTCTCGCTCGTCCACTACCAGCTCTCACCTCCCCACCTCCCCCGCCCTCCGTCGGTATTAATTGTGCGTCCTCTTCCATCGGGCACCAGGACACCGAGCCACAGACCCCCAGCTGCAGCCGCCAGAGCTGGTGCTCCTTCTCGGGGCTGAGGCTGCTCAGGCTGTCGGTGGGGGAATCTCTCCGCTCCTGTAAGCCTCTTGTATTTAACCCCTTTCATTCCTTCTCCCGTTCCTCCACAATCCGTTCGTCTCCCTCTCTCTGTCTGGCCATCTCGACACCAAAAAGAAAAGAAAGAAAAAACAAGATCGGAGCGCGCCGAGCTGCTCTGCGCTGAGCCTTTGCAGTTTTAAGCCCCGCGTCTTATATTACAAACCCTCTTTATTACAAACGTGTTTACAGTCTCTTCCCCCTCCTCCTCCTCTTCTCCTTCTTCTTTTTTCTCCTCCTTCTCCTCCTCTCCACCCCCACCACCAGCAGCACACCGTTTTCTGTACGGTATGCTACTCCAACCTTAGACAAATCTGAAAGTTATTAGGCGGCCGGCTCTCACCAGGGTCCGCAAAGGGACACAAGTGTTGGATTTATAGAGGTGCAAGAATGAATGGATGAACGGATGACAAGGGGATGGATGGATGCCAAAGAAATTATTGGATGGATGGATAGGTGGATGGATGACAAATAAAAAAATGATCATGGACGGATGTTAAAGGAATGGAATGGATGGATAAATTACTAAGGGAGGAATAGATGGATGGATGGATGGATGGATAGACTAATGGATGAAAACGGGATGGATGGTAAATGGGTGGACAAAGGGATGGTTGGGTGGATGGATAGATGGATGGATAGATGGACTGGAACAGAGGGGGACTGAATTTCATACTTTTTCTGATTATCACCTGTAAATGAAATGAAAATTCTTTTAAAGTCAAAATTTAGATTTGTCTTTGTAATCATAAAGTTCAATGGTTATCTAATGCAGATAATTTTTTCATTTCTTCTGCTTATGTCGGTGCTGGAGTCTCATTTCGTGCATCCTGTGACTGCAAATAAATCTGCATAAATACATGACAATTTTCTCAGATTTCTTGGAAACACAACTAATCGAACTCTAGCCGTCCATCAGCTGACTCTGTTGAAGAAGCAGCACTCCGGACATCACTGCAAGACCAAATGAGTAAGTCAGAGAAATAAACGTGAACTAAACCAAAATGTTTGTACTGTCTTTAAAATAATTTAAAATGTGAAGCAACTAATTCTAAGCAAAACACATGCTGTGAAAAGATTCGTTTAATTATTGGTTTACTAGTAAATTGTAAGTCTAACAGTGTTTAAACCACTACACAGAAAAGTTAAAAGAGATATTATGGCTAGGGCTGGTGTTGGGTGAACGTGTCCTTTAAGGGATAGTTCTGATTATTTGAAGGGAAGTTCTAGTAAGTCATTATCAAGTTTTAGGTTGACTCACTCTCCACTGTGTTGCTAAGCAGGAAGTGTGTCCGTATGCATTCTGCTGGGTCTGTTCAATAAGGTTCTCAGATCATCAGTTACTGGGCTCAAGAGGGTATGATTCTTCACATCATTTGCGTTTAATTTTTAATAATGCTTCACATTTCTGGGTTATTATTCGCTACACTCTCTGAACATATAAGAGAAACTCCCCATAGAAAGAAAGAGCATGTAGGAATCGGCCAAGTCTGAATGGAAAACCTTTCTGTCTCCTCATTCTTCTTTTTTTTAGCAGACTGTCATGCAGATTTTCTTGACAAATGTACTATATTTTTCTCAGGATTGCCTCTCCCTCCTTCTTCTTCTTTGACTGACTTGTTTCTGCAGACAGACAGGAAGTCTGCTGTTCTGCTCAAGTACCATAAAGCCTAACAAAGCTGCGCAACATAAAACAGAGTACAGTTAATGCCAAGAAAACAAAATCTGGAACCAAGTGTCTGCCATTTGAGGACATCTTGTCTAAACTTTCACAAAAGAATATTGTTGTCCACCAACGTAACGCGTAGTAATACAAATACTATTTGATGGACAAAAAAAGCAACAAACTCAACCGCAATATCCAGTTAGTGTAGATGGTTAACAGACACTAATATCGTGATGTATCCAACAGCTAGAGACATTTTTAGTTTAAGTTGTTCTAAATAGCTAACATTAGTTTAAAAAGGGAGTTCAACTGACTAGATGTTAGCCTTCCACCGCTCTGAGGATTTATGTATCAACACATTGCCTGCAAGCAAGAAATATGATGCAGTACTGTTCAAAGCTCTGCGATGGACTGGCGACCTGTCCATGTGTACCCCACATCTCGCCTGTAGTCTGCTGGAGATGTCCACCAGCTCCACCGCGACCCAGTATGGAAGAAGCAGGTATAGAAAATGGATGGATGGGTGTTCAAAGCTGACATATATTAAAATGTATGGGATATTATTTTCTGAAAACTCTGTACATGCTATTTCTTCTTGTTTTGGTTTTGATCTCAATTTCGCCCGAATGAAATTTTATCCGCTGATCAATATTCATGACCTCCTTCTGGTAAATAATATTTATTGGAACTATTTTACTATATTTCCTTACACTAAACTATCAAATGAAGCTCATCTATTGTAAAAGCTACATATTGTCGGCATAAACGTCCTGTGGAAGACAGATCTAGTCTGGCATGACATGACAAACTCGTCAAAACTACCAAGAAAAATGCTTGGCAAAAAGGGGGATTAGCAACTGTGCCGATTCTCTTGCAATATCAAAGGGAAAGGATGGGTTTCTGTGTTGGGGGTTTTAACCTTTTTTTTTTTTGTAATAGTACCGTTTTGGGGATAAATTCCCTAAGTTGTGACTTTTTTTCAGGTGTTAATTGGAGCCTCTTTCATCTTGGCTTCAATGATACTTCATACCGACCATGTATCAATTCATACCTGCCTTGGGAATGTTTCACACCCTTTTTGACAACTGTCACTTTCATTGTCTACTTTAAGGAAATTCGGTTATTAGACTCTGGCAAAAAAAAAAAAAACATTCACCAGCAGGAGGCTGTACAGAGTGATTACTTTGATTAGGGGTTATCTGTCATAGATTACAAGAGCCAACCAATCCAAATGGGGAAAGAGACAGATTACATTAGGAAGGTTTGGGCATTTTTATGAATGTTTAATCAAATACCTAACTATAGATATAAACAGATAAACTAAAGAACAGCAGAAGACATGCAATGATCCCCCAAATCAAAATCCAATTTGGACCTTGGTCCCATAAAATCTTGCGCAGCTCTTGGTGATTTTTCCTGGTATTTGGAACCTGCAGCCTGGATGGGAAGAACATGCTGCTGTTTGGTTGTTCAACCTGCCGTTCCTGTTCAAAGCAGCCACGGATACTTATTCCTTCCCCTTGCTTTTGCTCTTCCTAATGTTGTGCACGCGCTCTGGGGACACGCGTGGGTCCAGGTGAGCTCACTCACACACAGACTCGGATGCATGCAGCAGTGTGCCCGGTTCTGCATGCACCTTCCTCTTTCTCTCTGCGTATTGCTTTCATTATACATCTCTCTGCCTCACACAGACACACAGACACCCTCACACACACTCCTCCCTCCTTCCCAGTGCCTCTTGTCCGGCCCCCCTGATCTCTGTGTCCATTGGCTTGCGCTGGGTCTATTTCTCATGTCCAGCCCCCTCCTCTCCCTCACTCTCTCTCTCCCTCTCCCTCTCTAATGATCGTCCAATGGTGTTGTCTGTCCCTCCTCCCACTCCCCACTCCCACTCGGGTGCCTCGGCCCGGCCCATGTTTTCGTATGTCGGGTGTCCGTCCGCCGCCTAACGTTCAAGTTCGCCGGGAACGTCACGTCCGTGCACTTGAACTTGCACAGCTAAGAGGGGAGGGGTGGTGTGTGTGTGTGTGTGTGTGTGTGTGTAGGGGGGGTGGGGGGTGTAGGGGGGCTTTTGCCATTTTTTTTCAATCTCTCTTCCCTTCTCTCTCTCCATCCACCTCACTCTCTCTCTCTTTTTTCTCTGCTCTCCTTTCTCAAAAAAGCCATGACGGCGATCCCGCGATCCATCCTCGCCTCCGCGCTATCTTTCTATTATTTCTAATTTATTTTATTATTATTTTGTTTTTTTTACTCCGTCTCCTCCACCTCCTCTGGTAGATGTCCAAGGCGTTGGATGAAGATCTTTTCTCTCTTTTTTCCCCTCCTCCTCTCCTCTGTCACCCCGGCATCTCCCCGATGTGATCCGCGCTGAACGCAGCCGCTGAACAGCCACCATGTCTCGCCGCAAGCAAGGCAAACCGCAGCACCTGAGCAAACGGGATTTCTCGCGTAAGTAAAAGCCTCTAAAGAGAGAGTTAGAAACACTTTTGTTTCAGTTCACCCATCTGGGAGCAAAGGGGGACAAAAAAAGGAGGGGGGCGAGGGGGTTGTGGACACCGGACACTCTAACTGGACTTTACAGCGCCACGGGAAAGTCCGACACCTTCCGTTCGTAAAAAGCTGCCCTAATGAACCACGAAAAGGAAGAGTGAGAGAGAGAAAGAAAGAAAAGTTTTGATGGACCGGTTTTAAGTTCTGCTGCTCTGACAGGCTGCTAAACGCGCCCGCCTTGGATCTCGACGCCTTCACGGTCGCTCCGGTCAGAGCGTATCCACGCCGCGGAGCACCGTGGACAGATCCCCCTCTAGAATCTCGCTTCCTGCAGTGCGATCTCGTCTACTCTGCCTCGTTTTGGAATAAAAAAGGGGAAACAGGAAAGTGGACTTTTGTTTTGGATAGAGCGGAAAACTGTTTATCTGAGCCTATCAAAATGATCGATTTATCGATGTATATTTATTTATATGTTTTAACAGCTGCAGCTGTTTAGATGTGCGTAAGGTTGAAGCCAGGTTCTGTCTTTATGAAATACAAATTATTTCTGCAAAACAATTTTAAAACCATCAACTTCAGGAAATAACTTCACACTTGAAAGCTTCAGGTAAATTTACAAGAACGTGGTTATCAGGGGTGTGAGAGATGAAAAACTATAAAATCCAACAGAATCTGACTCTTACGCACGGCGTTTATTTCTCATAAAAGTCTTATTTATGTATGTCGAGTTAATTCATTTGTGCGCAAACGCGCTTCATATCCCATAACAGAGCCGTTGCGGGTGTTATGGAAAACTGCGAAGCAGTTGGTAAAGTGTGCGCCGATCTTTGCGGACCATGCGCAAGAAAACAGGCGGTTATTTGGCACATCTTTACGTATTGGTGCTTAATTACCTTTAGAGTTGGTTGACGGGCAGTCGGATGACTTTGGTTTGGTGATAGAGGTATTAAAAGTGTGTGTGCGCGCGTGTGTGTGTGTGTGTGTTTCCTTCAGAGGAGGGACAGCGCAGTGACAATGACCCTGTGCCGTCGCTAGGAGGCAGAGCGCGATTAGAAAATCCAGCTCCAAACTTGAACCTGAAGAGTTTCACCTCCAAATCCCCCTCTCCCCTTCCCTGTCTGTACGGGTTGATGTTTTGCGAGCTCTTTAGAATAAAGGGAGAGCATACAAGACGGAAGGACGGGTGGGTAAGGGGGGGACAAACAGACAGGGAAGGAGCTCCCCAAAAACACCCACCCTCCCCAATTCGTCTTCATCACTCCAAACCCACGTTGTATCCACTACGTTTTTTTGGCTGTGCATCACTTTTTATATACATGTAGCCTGCGCACCCCTCTGACCGTGCGCACACATGGAGAATTTGTTTAGCAGACAGAGTCCCGTTTATTGCTAAGAGAGCTCAGATTTCAGCTCTATGGAGCAAATAGTATAATAAAAACCTGATTATTTCTTTCACCTCTTCGTTTTTATTTCCAACTGCCTTCTTTCAATTATATACTGTTACATTATGTACTAGTTATATTTTTTTTATTTAAAATATATATAGATATATAATATATATTATATATATATTATATATATATGTACAAGCTATATATGTAATTATTATTATAATATATAGTATATTTAATATATATTATATATCGATTAATATTAATATATATATACTATATATATATATATATATATATATATTCGAATTTCCATAAATGCAGCGTGAAAATATGTTTTCCATTCATCCTTCAGAAATAAATTAGATGTACTCTCTTTGCGGCTCTTTTTAAAGCACCAATCTACCTGAAAAAGCATGTCTTTGGAAAGTGATGGTTGTAAATCATGTTGTGGCATGTGAATTTAGTGAGCAGCAGACATATCCCCTCTGCTCCTCGTCTTGTTTGCTCAGCTCTAAAATTAGACACAAATGAGTGGCTTCTGCATGTTTTCTTTTTTTACAGAGATTTTTTGTTTTAGGCATTTACCTGCTTTCTTTCAGCCTAGATTCTCTCTCTCAATTCTACCTTTTTGCAGATAAGTTAAATTTTTTTAAACAAGTGGATTTAATTCCTTCCCTCTTCATGAGCTTTTGTATAACTTGTGTAGACCAGAAGTTTAATCAAAGACAGGGACTCTTTTGGAAGCAGTGCTCAGGGAGCTACTGGGCCTGTATCGGCGTTCCAGTTTGATGTCGTTCAGGACAGTGGCATCCAGCTATTTTCTTTAGGGGGATGTAGTCCGGATTCCCACTCTCCCTTTCTTGTTGGTACATACTTTCACGCAGACACTCGGCCACACGTGTGTGCACACGGAGCTCCGTCCCATCTCCCTGCCCCCCTTCCTGTTATCAGACCAAAATCTGTATCCAATCACCCAGACGGTGAAAATTAAATTCTATTTTTTGATTCTCAGTGGTCTTAAGTTCATTAAAATGTGAAATTGGCAGATGAGTAAAGAAGGTCAGTGCACATTAGGCTACTAGCTCAGAGCTAGACTCTTCACCTTGGACTGGAAGATTTTCTTTAAAAAGAGGGACGCAGAGTTTTAGTCCTCCCAGTTTGCGGCTTTGCTTGCTCTGCTGCTGTCTGGGCTCAATACAATGATTCCTTAAAAAGTCAGACATGTCCACTTTTTCCTTACCATCAGAGGGAGAAATTGGGCTCCGATTGGGCCCAAACTACAAGTGAGGCACATGAAATTGAAGCAGAGGGATGAATCCCCCCCATTTGTGTCTCCTGTCTTGCCTTCTCCTTTCGCTGCACGTGTTGGAGGTGTTTGTGACAATCCTCCGTGCTGATTAAAGGCTCACCCCGTGTACAAACATGGACCGGCAAGTCAAAGTCATCCACATATTTAGGTTTTTCAACGCATCATTTTCTAAGCTTCCTCTGTCATTGGCTATGAAATTGTTATCTTTAAAGCTGTGTGATTGGAGCTTTGCATCCATTCAGGATATTATTTCCCACCGTTTATTGCTGTGACCTGTGATCCAGATCCAGCTTGCATTGTAATCATTTTTCCTGCATTTCATGCATTTCTATTATTACAAGGCCCATGTTCTCAGCCCCTTATTGTGCGAACCACATGTGAAGCTTTGTCACTCACTCTGATCCTCTGTGTGACTGCAGGAGGAACCTGTGGTCCCTCTCATCACTTCCCACTAGGAGTTGTATCAATAGGTTGGAAAATGGGAAATTTAAACATGAGTATCTAATTTCTCTCCCCTCTGCCTCCGCAGCAGCCGACCCCCTCTCCACGGCCGTCGTCTTGTCGGAGGAGCTATCGGAGCGCTGCTCACAGCACTCGGAGGACAGTGGCAGCCCAAACGGGCATCATCCGGCCCCCACTGTGGGCCGGCTGGCCCGGCTGGGTCCAGACTCTCACCCCTCTACGGAGCAGGATCTCCTGACCTGTGGTCAGTGTCAGGCCACCTTTCCTTTGGCAGACATCTTACTCTTCATTGAGCACAAGAGGAAGCGATGCCATGGGCCGCCTTGTCTCGCCATTGGCAGGGGGCTGGACAAGCCCCCTTCGCCCTCTCCCGGTTTGGCCCTCACCCCCTCACCTGCTCTGAACTCCCTGCGTGGCCGGAGGCCGGTTGAAGTCGGGGTTCAGGCAACGTTAGCAGATGAAGATGACGAGAGGTTCTCATCGCCTCGGGGGATTTGCCCAAAACAGGAGCCCCTCCCAGGTAAATAGAGCAACATGCATCACCTCTAACTCTACATGAACACAGATGCTCCGAGCTACAGAAAAACAGGGACTGTACATTCAGAGCCTGGGCTTGTGTGTGAACATGGCTGCATATACAGAATTACTTCACCCCTTCCCTTTATCACTCTCAGAAACAGCCCTAGTTGAAGTTTGAGGGAGCTCTGAGAGCTCAAATGCAGCTTTGTTATCATTTTGAAAGGAAAGTTGGTCTTTTCTGCAGTTTTCAGTCAGTTTATGGTTTTAACTTACTGATGCAGCATGTCTCCATTGTGGTACAACAAGCCACCGTGTTCTGTATAGCTCCACTCCATCAAACTTCCGAATGGATACATTCGTCCCAGTAAATGCACCTCAATTCTGCTAAAAAAGGGGATGTCACAAGTTGGACAGAGACCAATGCAGTGTGTGCTGCACCAACTACTGTTCAGGATACAGTGTGTATTTGTGTTTGCATGAGGAAGGGCTGTATTATTCGGCTGGAGCTGGTGCAGAGTGCGTGCCTTTTTTCCTAGTTTGCACAGATTATCCACTGTGGCCTATTCCCACTGGTCACTGGAAAGCATCCACGAGTGCCCTTGAATTTGTGGTCCCATTGGTCAGTGCCTGTGTGTGTATGTGTTGATGCAGGATCATTTTCTGATCAGTGTGTAAGCTTTAGTCTCGGGAGCAGCTGCAGCCTGTCACTAGGATTCTGTGTGTCTTGGTGTGCCTATACCTCCTTCCTAGGAAGCTGTATTTTACCCAGATAAATTTGGCCCAGGCCCTTCTCCCTCACTAAGTTTATGTTTACACCGGAGCATCCATCTACCTTCCGTTTTTGAATCAAACAAGAGCTTTGCTCACAGAAATGCTAATTATTTGTTACAGTGCTGTTTTTTCCCTCTTCCTTGTGCATTTTAATTAGCAACAGTTTTAGTGGTGTACTAAATTAGCTGATGCACAGAGAGGGAGACATGAAAAACACCCATCATCAGCCTTTTCCCCGAACATAGCTAAGAAATTTGAGAAAATGAGCCCAAAATTCAACATTTGGAGCTGAACTCAGTTCTCATGATTAAAACGTGCAGCTACACGAGCGCTCTGTTTCAAAAAAATGTGCTCCATCCCTAAACACGAGCTTGTCTTTTAGCTTATATGTTTCTCTGGTGTCTGAACGTATGTCAAACACACACACACGCACAAACACACACACTTCCTTACACACTCTCACTCTTGCAGACACTCACCAGCTAAACTGGGTTATTAGAGCGATTTACATCATAATAAGGGCGTCTGGTTGCTTGAATAGTGCTGCGTGTGGGAACGTCTTGGTGGGAACAGCTGTACGCTCAGACAGGACAGGAAAACAGGACAGCAGCAGCATATATCTTCTGCAAGCTTGACAACACACTGAGCAGCGGACAGGCCAAGCATTATTAAAAGTTTTTCGCTTTCTTTTTTCTTGCATGAAAAGGAAAAACAAATCTCTAAATGGTCTGTTTAAATTTACATCTTTCCCCTTTAATTTTCCTTTCTCTCTGTGGAGCTTCTCTCCGCAGCAGCACAAACACCAAATCTCTGCAACACATCCATTCCGTTAGCCGATAATTAAAGCCAGTATCCCCTCCCCTTCCCCTCCCCTACTCGACCCCAGCTTTCATCCTAATTGATCCCAAACTGGCAGGAGACGAAAAAATATATAATAATCTGCTGAAGCTGCGATTGTGGTGATCCACAATAAAAAAGAAAGATGGTGCGTGTTTTTTTTATTTGTGAGTGTTTTGGTTTCTACACTTTATAAAACCTCTGGACAAGAGGAACAAGAAGGAATCAAGATGCAACTTTTTTTTTACTGTAAGGACTGATTATATTCTGGAGTAATAATGCTGACTGGACATAATTAAGACTTTGAAACCCCATCTATATATTTGCATGCATCCTGCCTGTGTACCGTGCAAGCTGAGTGCATGTGCAGGGACACAAAGCACTGCACTTTTGCTTTTTTCTGCAACAAACAAACGGCTGTGGCCTAGATGCTTTCTGTGTGTGTGTGTGTGGGCGTGTGTGTATGATAATTGAAAAGGAAAATCAGTTGTGCAAAAAAAGGCTACATACCTGATCGTTCAAGCCACACACACACGTGAATAGTGCTCTCTTGCTTGCCCATTTATTCTATTAATCCCTAACTGAGATGAAAATTCTGATTATAATCCCTGAGGCAGTCCCTCGCTCAGAAACAGCATCGCTAATGTCTCGAAAGAGAGAGGGGTCTGTGTGTATGTGAACAGCTCCCATTTTTTCCTCACCAGCTGTGGATATTAATGAAAACAATTCTTGGGTTTGAAGATTGAAATTTAGAAGAAATTCTTTGTGGATTATTTCAGATGTAAATACAATTCCTCCTATTTGGTTTTCCAAATTGATTTCCTAATATGTAGGTGCAAGAATTTAGCACACGTGGACTGGATGTAGAGACGAGATGAGGCCAGCGATCTGTATTTCAGTGAAACGTTGGCTGATTAGTTATCTCTATTAGCTCATTAGTGTGGATATTATCGGTACAAGAGCAGGATGATGAATCCCAAAAAATTTCTCACATTTCTGAACCCAAAATATCCGGTCCTCCGTTCCACTGTGGTCCCACTGAAGTGCTGTTCTGGCTCGGAGCCGCACACCACGAGCTTTGTTAGTCTATGATCTACTGATTAGCAATTAGCTTATCATCACCGGCTAATGCTGCCCATCTCAGTGCACATTAGTGCATTTTTAACACCCAATCACAGGCTGGCTCTCTTTCAGATCGCTCTCCCTCCATCTCATGTCTCTCCTCTTTTTTTTTCTTTTTCACGTTTGGCTCGTTTTTCTCTCTCTCTCCCTTCTCTCTCTCTGAGTCTCACCCTGAAGCATTAGCAGTCAATGCAAATCCAGGACAGCCAATTGATACTGAATCAATTACAGTAGGTTTGATAGGCGTGTGTGTGTGTGTGTGTGTGTGCATGTTTCATGCTGTGGAACATCCCAGCGAGGCCAACAAAGAGATTTCACATGCTGGGTGCCATCACTAATCTATTGTCGCTCTCCCTTTTTGTCCGCCTTTCTTTATTTCTTCACATAAGATTTTATTTAGTGGACTTGAGTGCTGCGCTGCGTTTGTACAGCGTCGGCATGGTGAATGGCCTCTCCGAATGTAAACACGCTGCTGTGTGTGTGGAAATCATCAGCGGCAGGATAACACATGCAGTACAGGCTACTGGGACGACTGGAAAAGCTAATAATCTCCTGCCAAGGCCAGTGGCCTGTTTTGTGTTACATATCTGTATACTGATATCGACATCGCTGTGAGAAAGTTTTTGCTCTCTTACAGATTTTTTGATTTTTGTTACATTTTTAAAAATCTGAGATAACCTGAATGGATACAAAAGCAGTTTTCAAGTAATGATTTTATTTATTAAAAGAAAAAAGCTATTCAAACCTACTTTGCCCTATATGAAAAAAAGCGCTCTAAACCTAACAACTGTTTTGCCTCCTCTTCAGGCAACAACTGCCGTTAAGCTTTTGCAACAACTGGCAATGAGTCTTTAGCTTCACTGTGATGGAATTTTGGCCCACTCTTCTTTGCAGAATGGTTTTAATCATCTACCATTGAGAGTTTTTGAGCAGGAATGACATGTTTAAGGTAATCTGAATCATATTTATTTCTAGATGTTAACTGGGGGACTCCTAAGCCTTCATTTAGTTTAGTTTTTGAAATGTATTTTTGAGCCATGCACAGTGGACTTGCTGTTGTGCTTTTGACCGTTGTACTGCTACATAATCCAAGTTGCTTAAGTTTAAATGCCACAAATTTTGGGTCAGAGATTCTCCTCCATGATCCTCTCATAGAAGAGAACCTATGGTTTAATTATACCAAGTTGTCCAGGTCCTGAAGCACCAAAGTACCTTAACCCTAACACTTAACACTTGACATTAACACCACCATGTTTGAGTGTTAGTCTTATGTTGGTGTTCTGAAATTGTAATCTTTTAGTTTTACGCCAGATGGCTTGCATATGTTTTTTTTTTTTATTAATACACAATTTAAATAGTTTTTTGTATTTTAGGTAATTTTTGTCTAATTTAAAAATTAGTTTGATCAATTGAAACATTTAAGTGTGTCAGTCAATTTTTCTCAACATTATATGTTAAATAAATATACATTGATGCCGTCAACTGTCTACTATTGCCACATGCTTGCTCGGTAGGGACGAGATAGATGCTACAAGTAGGGCGTTCAATGTAATTGCGAGGGTTAAATTATATTGAACGCACGTTCTAGGGTCAAATGCCATTTTAAACTAATTTGATTTGCATTCTGGTTGTAAGTTCATCTGAATATGGGAGGACATGTAAGTAAGCTGATTGAAGACTGGAACTTGGAGTTTGTTTGATTTACTATATAATTTCTGTCTGAAATGGATCTTTATTTTCGTCTGTAAAGTGACTTGAGATGGTGTTTGTTGTAAATTATAAGCTTTACTACTGAGCGAATTGTGGGATTGACATTATTTAGGAGCTCAGCAAGAAGGAGAAGGCGTAGTGAGTAGAGTCCAGTGTGTGAGTGATGGGCAATTGGGCGAAAACTCAAGAAGACATTTCTGCTTATGTGTATTAAAAAGCATACACTAAACGCAACAAGAGGCTAGCTGTGTTGACAATTATGAACCTGTATCCTGTTTGGATAATTCCACATCCACAACCCACCACTGTTTATAAAGACACATTAAAGTGTTAACTACTATAAACCTTGTCCTGCGTCCTCGTCTGGCAGGTTTTCTGTTTGAATATTTATAAAGCTGAGGTATCTAAGCTTTCAGCAACTCCAGAGAAGATTTCGTTAAGCTCTTGGTATTGAACCCCGTCCTGCGATTATGATCAGATCATACACGTCCCTCCCTCTGTCAGCAGCTCTCCTTTATCTAGCCAGACCTTGTGAAGGGCTAAGGCCCAGCTGAGGTAACCCGCATGACATCTGCGACAACCTCCCCGCATGTATGCGTTGTGACTCCTCCGTGAGTTCGTTCCGAAGTGGAGTCATGCAAGGCGTAATTTTCCTTAGGCTCTGCAGTTTGAAAAAAGAAAAAGTGGCCAAAACAACGGATTCAGATTAAAGCTAAAGCTGAACGTGATCCTGAATGTGACCTTTGAGCGTATCTCTGTGGATTGTCTGAGGGATGCCCTGTAGGTGGTGCATTTAGATGATCCGGTGTAGTGTTTTTCTCGAGTGGCTTATAGTGTTTGATTGGGCATTTTATAGTGTTGTATCCCGGTCCAATCCCTGCACCAAATGATGCAGGGAAAAAAGAGGGAAAAAATAAAAAAATTATCATCAACAATTCAATTCAATTAAAGAAATTGATATTGATATACGTTTAAACACTCAGCGTGACCAACGCTCTGCAGGCAATCAGTAGCATTCAGGAAATAAAAAAAATGGTTAAAAATGAGATAAGTGAATAAAAAATAATATTTAAAAAAAGTGACATAAACGACATAAAAGTAACCGGTAGAAGTAACAAACAGATAAATACTGC
>JAHHUM010000878.1:606535-871535 GCA_036173005.1 Crenichthys baileyi | reverse complement strand
TGCAACTGCAGGTATAATTGTTAAGTTTTGAGAATCCGTTAGACGCAGTTGAAAGGCTGGTTCTGTATCTGTCGGGACCGCGCACCGGTCTTCTTTGTGCTTCAACATCCTTCTTCTCTTTGGCATAAGTAGGAACAGGTGGAGGTTCCTCAGTATATTATCTAGCTTGAAGTGTCTCTGGCATTTGTGCATCTTGAAGCTCTTTACCTGAAAATACACAGAAAGACAATCCTGGTTTCATTCATTGACAAGATATGAGGAGCTCTTTTTTTAAATCTTAGACACATTACAAACTAATTGTGCAATGCTGGCTCCATTTTCCAATTTTCTTATTTCAAAACCAGACAACAAATCAGAAACATTATATTGACATTAATATTAAATGACAAGTTAAATTATACACTGGGGTGGCGTTCCGTCTACATAGTGTTTGGCTAGATAAAAAAACCTTCCCCGCTAGCCCCACAATCCGCACATCTTTTTCAAGAAAACATTTATAGACCTGTTTTCCTGGATTTCCTTGGTTTGTACGTGGGGGTGTACGTGTTGATATAGCTTAGCATTGGGGGTGCAATTATATATTCTGTCCATTAAGGTTAACATACACTCATGTTGATTTAGTATGAGCATATCTGGGTTTCCAGTAGTACAACATAACAACGCACATTGAATTTGTAAACAAGTAATAAGGTTGCGGAATTTGCTTTTAGGGTTGATATTTATCTATCCACACAGGGTGACATAGATTTGTACACACAATCACAAATCTAAATGCATACACTCTTCACATAGATGGTCGTAGTTTAATCCCTAAAAGCCACTGGTACCTCATCCACACACTTTTTGGAGCCATCAACAACTTTCCGGCTCTGTTCTGGCTGGATATTTGATCTCTCTTCTTGGTAGAATAGGTAGATTCTTTTTTTTTTTTTTTTGGTCAGACCCAACTTTAAAGCGCAGTCCACAAATTTTCAACAGGGCTAATGTCTAAGCCCTTTCAAAAATGTAATGGGTTAAACCTGTTTTTACAGTTTTTTTGAAGGGATGGTTTGGGTTTTTTTAACTTTATTTTCGACTGCCCCAATCATTTCTTTCCCCATTGGACCCAAAATGCTTAACATGTTTTCATCGACCAAAAACCCTTTCCCTTTTGAATTTTTTCGGCCCGGGCTGTGTGGACAACTAGATGGAGTAGGCGTTTCTTTCTCATTTGGCACACTACCTTTTTTGGCCTTTCCAAAAGATTTATTACAGGGGCTGACTCCAAAATTTTCGGGGGACCAGCCCGAAGCCTGACCCTTTTTTTCCCCATAATTTTTTGGTGGCTCATTTGAATTTTAGGCGCTACTTTAATCTTCAAAAACTTTCCCATAGCTTTAAAGGGAAAAGATGCAATTGGGGGAAAATTTTTTTCATTACCTTGTTGAAAATTTTTAAAGGGCCCTTTGGGCCTCAAAAGTTTAAATTTCCAATTGTTTTTTCATTTTTGTTGGGCTATTACCATTGCCATTTGGGGGGCCCCAATCAGCCCCCGCTTGTCCAGAGCTGGCCCTGGGGGGGTTTTGTGGGGTTTTTTAAAGTTTCTTTTTGGCCCTTGTGTGGGGTTTTTATTTTTTTCACGGGGCCTTTGGTTAAGATATGTATGTGTGTTTTTTTTTTGACTAAAATAAAAAGAAAGAACAATTTTTTAAATTTAAAAAAAGGCTGAGGAGCGACCCGAAATTGGACCCTTTTTAAATTTTTCCCTGAGTTTCCTCATTACACTTCTTGTTTTTTTCCCCCCCATGCCCGAAAAAAAGGGTCACCCCCCTGAACCCTCTGGCCCCCTCCTCTGTACATTTGGTCTTTACAGTTTAAAAAAAATTTGTCGGGGGTTGGCCCCCCATGTCTTTCAGGTTTTCTGCTTTTCCTTGAACAAACTCCGTCAGATACATCTCTTTTTTTCCTTCCCTTTGTCCCACTCCCTCTTATCCTTTTTGCTGCCCTTTTGAGCCATTGGGTTGTCTTGCTAATTGAGGGGTTTTCCCCTTTAAGTTGGGGGAAAAATCTTTAAAAAGGGAAGAAAACAAAGAAATTGCATCCCATTGTTCTGTCGTTAGCAGGAAAAATGCTTCTGTTTTTACAGGCGGCATGTGCAGAAACAGTTTATTTAGCCTTTTGTACTCAGATACCTGTGTTTCTTTTTTGTGAGAGAAGGAGAAAAAGAAAAGAGACAATAAAGTAAATCAATTTTCCTTCACTAATAAAGCCTGATAATTAAGAAAGTAGGAACAACAAACAAGAAGCAGAACACAGGCACTATTCTCTTTGTTTTCCTCTTTATTGTTTTTTTCCCTCTCATCTTAAAACCTCCCTTCCTAACCTCCAACTCTCATACAGACACTCCGGTTTTTCCTCTTATTCTCCTGGTTTGTGCACAAGCGCTGTGAGCGAGATATAGGAACCTACATACCGATGAAAAGGAATTCTTAATTGCTCAGGAATGAGCGCTGTTGCAAATGGTGTTGTAATTGATAAGTGAAAGTGTGTATGTGTGTTTCGAGGTGCTGTCTCCGGTGGGACTCACAAGGCCTGTTTCCTGAGGTCTCTTTTAGCCCTCTTACAAATACTCACCCCCCCCCCCCCCCCCCCCACACACACACACACACACACCTCTAGCTGCTGTTACTCGCTTCAAAGTTGTTAATATTCAGTTGGGAAACTGATTCCAGAACACAACTAAATTATTAAGCATATGAACTTTTTTGGCAGTAAGATGAACTGATGCGCCACATCTATGAGATCCTCCTTGTCTTCACACGTGTGTGTGTATGTGAGTGTGCACATGCCCTCTCTTTCTGCCTGGTGCCTGGTCTTTGGCCAAGGGCATGCATAATTGATCCCGTGCCCACGATCATTTTCTTGATGTAATTGCCCGCGTAAGATATGATGAAATCTAATGGATAATTCATGTACGATACCCCAACCCCCACCTTAACCCGACCCCCCACCCCCAAAATGGATAAAGAGCTGCTAAAATGTACCTTTTAGGCATTGTATAAGTCCGTCGGTGTGTTTGATGGCACAGACATACTGAAGCATCCATAAACACAACTAAATACAGCATTCTTTGGAAGAACTCAGATACTACACAGATACCGAATTCGCTGTTGCTCAATCAAACTACAACTCCAATGAAAATGCCTTCTCGACATCTCCATAAGTGTGTGAAAGGACCAAAGCAGCGAGGGAGGTTAAAGTCAACCCACCCTGACTCACTAAGCAAGATAGTCATGGTCCCATAACAAATGACCTGTGCAAGGGCAAACCAGACCATTTGTGTGTCCAGTTGGCCAGACCACTAAAGGTAAAAATACATAGAGACCGCTTCTTTGCAGTGGTTATTTAATGCAAATAAGTTCTTTCCATTGACACAATTTGAAAGACTTGTAATCAAGATCAAAACCAAAAAGGTATCACATGCCACAGATGTGTTTGAAATTGTAGGACTTTACAGCCATTTGACCCTGCTGAGTGTAACTCCATCTCTTCTTTGGTCCCACATTGCTGGCTTGATTTCTAGAGGTGATATGTGATTTATAAATGATCAGAAGCACCTAAGAGATGGGCCTGTCTCTACAGATTAATAAAGGACCTATTTGGCTAGAGACACTCTTTTTAGTCCATCCATCTGTGAGGTGACTTTGGCTCAGTAGGAAGAGTACTCGTCTTCCAGTTAGAAGGTTGTGGGTTCGATTCCAGCTTCCTCCTGCCATATGTTGATGCCCCCCTGGGCAAGGAACTTAACTTTTGCCTACAAGTTGCCTACTGATCTGCGTATCGGTGTATGAATGTGTGAGCCTTAGTGAGTGCGATTGGGTGAATGTGGCTCTAGTGTAAAGTGCTTTGAGTGGTCTGTATGACTGGAAAGGCGCTATATAAGTTCAGTTCATTTACCATTTATCTGTCTTCTTCCACTTATCTGAGATCAGGTCATGAGGCAACAACTCTAGAAGGGAAATCCAGAAATCTATTACAAATAAACCCATATATAAACTCTTAAGCAAATTCTGTGTTCCCAATAAGATCTGCCGAGAGGTAATCCAGGAGATTCCCTAATCGGATGCCAATCAGATGCCTAAACCAGCTCAGCTGGCTCCTTTCACCCTAGAGGAGCAGCAGCAGCACTTTGAGCTTCCCCCTGGACGACGGATCTTGCTTTCTTATTTCCAAGGCTGAGTCCAGCCACCCTAAAGAGAAAGTTTGTTTTGGGTCTTGTTCTGATGTTAACCCCAATCTCATAACTATAGAGGAGGGTTTGAATCTACAGTAGATCACACGGTAAATCGAGAGCTCACTGCGTCATATCAGAACAGTGCTGTCGTTATTGTGGACGAGGCCACAATCTATTTGTCTCGATCAATTTAGGCAGATAGTAACTCTGGTCTGGCCTCAGACTTAGACACACTGACTCTCAGCTACTTCACACTCGACTGCGAGCCACTCCAGTGAACACGGAAAGTCATGCAACAGAAGCCTAGAATCTACAAAATCAAATGTGAGACCCTGAGGTTTGCTCTCTTCTCTATAACTGCACCTTAAAATCCTCAATCAGGATCAGTTACATATATTCATGCAAAACATTGAACAAATAAAATGAGAGTACAAGATCTTGGGATTAGGTCTAAAGAAAATCAGCCATATTGTTTATTTTTATTACAAAATTCCAGTCACAAATCAATCAACTGCTGCTACTGTATGATGAAAAAATGAACCGGCCAACACATGAAGAGCAGCTCATCCTGTCCTCACCAAACAACTACCAAAATTAAATGCCGGGGCATCAAGATGTTAACTTCTGTGTCAAATTGAGAATAAAGCATAAAGTCTTAAGTTTTGTGCTCTTGTTCCACTACAAGTAATCCACTGGAAAGCCCGCTTGAAATCCCACATGCCTTTCTTTTTCCTTCTCCCCTTTTTTCTACAGTTTTCCATTGAACTCCAGATGTGTTTCAACACGCTCTGAACTGTAGTCACTGCTGCTCTTTCTCTCCCAAACACATACTCTCACAGAAGCACACCTTGTCATCCTAACATACTTTTTGGCTTTGGTTGGGTTCATATCTTTTGTTGTCTCAAGCTGGCTGCGAAGCGTTTGTAAGTACTCTCCAAAAGTCGATGTGCATGTGCAACACACCCCTAGTACCATCTTGCCAAAGGAGCAAGGGGACAAAAGGACGCACACATTGTGTTTATCTTTGCAGCATGAGTGAAATGCAGGGCCCAATCTGCCCCGCCCCAAGAGGTGTTGAGAGAAATATGGGAGGAGTTGAGGTGGGGGTAACAAAAAAAGCTAGATAGAGAGAGATGGGGAGATGAGGATGTAGTCCATGCGGGTAGAGTGTCCTGGGGGATGGGGGGAGAGTGGGAGAGATAGAGAGACAGAGGGGGTAGAGGGAGGAAGGAAAGGCTGGGTCCCGGCGCTCTCTGTCCATTAACAGATGAACTTGGCCAACGTCCAACTGTTTGATGAGACGGGTGTCGCAGGGCTGCGTGTGTAATGGGTGGGTGTTGGGGTTACACACACAGTCACACAAGCACAATTACATACACCGGCTCTGCATTTTAAGTTGCTGCTGCTGTCCATAAACAAGCTCTTATTCCCATTTTCATCCACCTGCACACACACACACACACCTTGTTCCTTTTTCTATGTAACACACATGCATACGGTAGAGTTGAATAGAACAAGCTCTGACTGGTTTGTTGGCAAAAGAATCAGGATTTTGTTTTTAAGAAAGGGATAGTAAGGTGGAAGGGTAACTGTAAGGTTCAAAAAGACAAAGAAAGAGACAAAAACACTGCAGATTTCCACAGAAGCTCCTTTCCTGCTTAGTACTTCTCCTCAACTGGCAGGGTGTGGAAAACTAAGAAAAGTGCACAGAATGGGAGAGACAGATGGGGAAGGTGAAAGCAAGGCAGAAAAAACACACAGCTTTTGCTCTTCTAATCAACTATAAGTTGACAGTGTAGGAACACGCTGATATCACCAGCAACATGTTGGGTCAGAATGTGTACTGTGAGGGACATACACACACAGCCAAGCTGCTGCTCATCAGGTTCTGTGGGTTTGATTTCTTGCCAAAGGGCACATCTGTGACAGTTGCTTCTTTGGCTGAAAGTTGATGGAAACGGGGTTAGCATGGGTTTTGTTTCTAACTGATACAGCGTTGTTTTACTTCTCACTGATGTGCTATGCAAGGTTAAAGAAAGCATTTAGTTAAAGCAAGTAGTGTCTTATGTTTTTCTGCTCAGTCCCACTCACTGACTTTAATTTAATTGCCTTGCTCAAGGATAGGTGAGCAGCATTCAGTGATATTTTTATTTCCTTGTTATTTGCAAAATGTTGCTCACATTGATTGAGATGACAAAGTTTTTTCTTTTCATTTCTCTCATGGTTATAACTCATTTTCTCTGATTTCCCCTGGTTGAAAGGAAAATTTGTCTTTTGGATTGTTTTTATGTTGTGCTGTAAAGGTGCTTTGCAAACTTATTCATTCCCCATTTTTCATCTTGCAATCACAAAAGAAAACCAGTTAGGACTGCAAAAGTCTTCAGACGGGGGTACATGCTCAACTTCCAGTAGGACGACAGATTTGACATGGTTTAAATAAAATAATATTTATTTTTTAGTAAAAAATCAGTGCAGACCGTCTCCGGTGTTAAATCCAGGGCAAGACTTGAAATCTCCACCCTATCTAGCTGAGCTTGACCTATTTTGCAATAAATGGGCAGAAATTGTGGCACATAATTTCCTTCACTTCACAATTAGATGCAACTTTGTGTTGGTCTTTCACATACAACCCCAATTAAATACATAGAAATGTATGATTGTAATGTGGCAAAATGTGGAAATGTTTGAGCACTATGCATGCTTTTGCCAGGTACTGTACAGGTATGCTGTGGTCGTCACATTCAAACAAAACTTGAAGGAGAGTAAGATAGATATATTTAGGAGTTTCCTTGACTTTTCTCTGAGTGGTGAAATTTAATTCCTTAATCATCTTTTTATTATTAGCAATTTCGAAATCTACAGGGAAAAAAAAATGTAAGAAAACTATTGTCTTGTTTTCTTCTTCTTGAAAACCTTCAAATGTAAAGTGTTGACATTAAGGGTATCATTAATAAAAAGTGGCCACATATAAACAGCATCTCCAGCTGCAGTTCCTTTCAGCATGTTGGTGTTTGAACCGGATTGAGCTCAGTAATAATTACACCACATTACTCAGTGCACTCATTGATGGATCACATGCATCTTCACACTCTGTCTTTATTTTGAGACCAGTGTAAGGTTTCATTTAAATTCAAGCTAAAGTGTTTAAAATACACCTTTACTGAAGGATGCATTATGACGTGGAGAGATTCTTCATCTTATATTGATGGCATTGTAGGGACCCAACAACAAAACATGTTTTGTGGGAACCACCCTTTCTGAACACAAACACACACACACACGAAAAAACATCAAAGTGTACTATTTTACAAGGCTATGTATATACCGACACAGTAAAGCCTAACTAAGATGTTTAAATACTAAAGGCCAGTACAACCTCGGCCTGACAATGTGTCTTTATGGTTTTTGAAAATTCTTCATATGCATAATGCCTTACATAATATGCAGAGGTTGTTTTAATTTCAGAGCAGAATTGTAACCTCTTCCACTGTTAAAAAGTCATACTCTAAAATATCCACATTTTAAATCGGAGTGATGCATATAGCTGTTGGAATTTTACTTACACTGATGCGTTGCCTTAAAAAGGAGTGCAGCACAGTTGTGTTATATAGACAGTTTGAAAAGAAGCCATGGCCTAATATAATTAGAAAAAATGAATTAAGCTAACTTTGAAAAAAATCTTTGAATATATTAGGATTTATATTTTGTGAAATCTTTCAGAGGCACAGTGTTCTTGCACAGATGTCCCAAGGTCATTCACTCTGAGTCATTGGCGTGATTGTGTTTGCAGCCTATGATAGGTCAGGTAGGCATGCCAACCTTATGTTTGGTCTGTCAGGCTTCACGGTACATGTAGCCTGCACTGTGACCTGGATGCCATGAATTGAACAGACTGAAACGAGTGCAGTAAATGCAATACAGCCTGTCTGTGCAAGAAGCAGTCCTGCGGTCACACCAAAAAAACAATTACTCAGTAATTTTATAACAGTCGGCTGAATGAGGTATCATGATCTCATTTGGAACCCAAACTGTCTCTTTCAGAGCCTGCTTTTAAAGAATTGCTGTTTTATTTTAGCTACTTAGGAACATATGTGACATGTTGTACAAGTTTGCATGAGCCAGGAAAGTACTATATCCACATCGTTTAGTTCTCTTTTTGGTTCTAAAATACCTATCAGGGACTTATTACATGTAGGTTAAATGTTTTTTGTCTTTTGCTTAGAATATCTTACTTAAGCCAACACTCATAACTTTCATGTGCTTATTGCATAGGACATATAGCTTATAGATTCAGAGGATTACTAAGCATCCATGTTGTGAGAATGAGTTTGTCAGATGAACTTTCCTTTCTTAATCTCATCAGAAAATGTAGTTACATTGATAAAAGAGTGTTACGGGACATAAAGCCATGCTGGGGCACAAGGTCTGAATGTAAATAAAGTTCAGACTGAAATCAGCTCTGACCAGCTTTCTTGCATGATGCTGCCACCATCATGTTTCACACTGGAGATGGTATGTTCAGGGTGATATACAGTGTTAGTTTTATATATTTTCATAGCAATATTTTAAATACAAAGATTTACTCTGTTAGTCTGGCTTTATTGTTAACGAGCATCAAAAGCATAAATAACAGACTTCAAATGGAAACAAAATGAAGGGAACAACACTTAGGAAAGAAATACATTACCTGCTTTCCTAAATGATTTGTGGAATAAATTACTGTCTTCGAGTATTGCATATAAAATGAACGTTTTTGAATATCATATTCCTATTTAGAGTTATCTTAGATTTTGGCTACCTTATGACCTGTGCATTTGTACATGTGGTGGTGAAGCCTGAGATGGAGACACCTACCAGACACTAGTTTGGACAGCTGCTAATGTTTCCAATTTGGAAGGCCACAGCCTTTAAAGCATTTTTTTGTTGACATCAGTCGTTCAAAGCATTTTTAAAAACATTATTTGAAATTTTCAGCTTAGTTTATTTGCAAATTTAGTATGTCACAATAAAACTTAATGCTTTTAATCCTGCCTAACAACTCTGCCTGGAAGCCTTAAATCCAGTTCTTACAACAGATTTTATATTCCAGAGATTTCTCATGTGGGGATTTGCATCATGGTGCTGGCATTGAGGCTAGGATCATTGACCACTGCTGCAAATCCTGTATAGGCAGACCATAATTTAAACATACACACGGAGGCGCTCCCTAAAGGCTTGTAAGTGGTGCTACTTAGTGGTCCAACCTTTGGCTGAGTCTGCTCATTCCCCTCTTGTCCTGCAGGTTGTTTGTGGCAGCATTTGCTGCATTAAAAATTAGAGCTGCCTGGCTTGGAGCTACCATATCGGCTACTTTCTTTTCTCCTCGCGCTGTAATCTTATGTAAACACAGAAATCAGCTCTCAGCTCACTCTGGCAGATGCTGGCCAACAGTGATGTACGACTGTGATATATCTTTCTAAAACCTGGATTAAAAGTTTTGCAGCAGGAGGTATTTAAGGGGAAGAGTTTATGCAGGAGTTTAGGCAGCTGCTGACATCTCTTCAATGTGTTGATACGAAAAAATTAAAACTAAACGTTAGCCAAGATGGTATTTTATGTGAATTTGACAAGAAGTCTAGACAGAAGGTTAAAACTTTTAAGAGGAAGAAAATGCTTGCACTCTACATGAAAACGCTAAATCATTTTTCTCTGTAGGGAAACAGTGACAGTGTTATTCTTTTAAGTGTCTAGCCTTCCAAAAAAATCAACAAGAGCAAAAGAAAAGCGAGGCAGAAGAGGAACGTCTCTACAGAAAGACAAAGATTAAGTGGAATGAACAGGAAAAGATATAAGAAACATGTTGTGACGTGACCCATGTCCAGCTCAGTGTACACATAAAAGCGGCGCTCTTCAAAGATGCATTTTATGTGTGCGTGTTTATGTGTGGCTGCAGCTGTCAGTGTGTATCTGTGTCTGTGAATGATCTATGGTTTGTGTTTACCGTGCCATATTTCGGCCTGGCCTGCCGTCACCGGCGTATGAATGATAAATTACGGATGTCCGTCGGATTCACCCAGGCACCTGTGGTCCCTCACTCACCAGGCCATGTGGTAGCTGCGCAGAAATAATAAACAAAATAAACAGAGAGATAGAGAGAGAGAAAAAACAGGAACATTAGTGGCTATTTGGGATGCATGACACTTTTATTGTTTTTTTTCAAGGTTTGTTTGTTTAGGACTTGCTGTTTTTTTTTATATTTAATCACATCTGTTTTTCAAAGCAAATGTAATAATAATACTAATAATAATTCAATTTAGATATTCAAATGTAATAAATTAGCTCAGGTCTAAGCTTGGATTTGTTGATTATCAACATGAACATGTGTGTATATGAAGTGTCTTTTTCTAGGATTTTATCATCTAGTATAACGATGGAAGGATCACCTGACTTGAGATGAGAGCACATGAATGTTATAAAATTTGTCTACTTTGAGTCAAAACTAGTTTTAGCTTCTGCTGCGGTTGCTGTAGTGACTTATAGACTTCCTGAAAAAGCTTCACACCCTGTATAAATAACTGTGGCATAAGCATGATCTATTTTGATTGCATTTAGTCCCAACCCGGGTATAAAAACAGAGAATAAAATGGGTGCCAGATCAGATCCTTGGGGAACACCCTTAGATATTAAGTGGAGATGATGTATTGTTTTCTACAGTAACAAACTAAGTTCTTTCACAAAATGTTTAAACCATAGAGTCAAGTTTTACAATAGAAATGTATGATGTACAGAATAAAATGCTTTATTTAAATAAATAAATAATACTGCACAATGCTCTTTATAATCTAAAGAATTGAGGATTTAATTTTTAACCATAACTGTTGCTGTTATTGTACTATAGCGTCATCTAGAACCAGACTGAAATTTACAATGTTGTTATCTTACGAAATGTTTGTCAAGTAATTTGTCAATAGCATATATTTGTCATTAATAATACTTAAGCTGTAGTAGTAATTCAGACAAAGGTTTCAACATTTTAGTCCTTTATTTCAGAATATTCAAAAATATAAAATAGCTTTTTTATTTGAAGTTAAAACCAGCACAACTTGGCATTTTTGTTGCATTATCATGCTAATAAGAGTAAAATGTTTGAGAACTGAAAAAATTAATGTAACAAGTATTACATTAGAGGTAAGTATTATATAAAAAATGGTACATTTGCACATTTTCCACGTCCATTAATCTCTATTCTGCCTAAACCATTTAAACCATTAAATTACCAGCCATCAGTTATCATTTAATTGCTTTTATCACAGTCAGAATCGGATTTAATCTGATGAAAGAGCTAATAGTTAAGAAATTTAAAAAGCATATAAACCAGAGTTTGTAAATAGGGTCTAAACTGGTGAACAAAAATAAAAACATATGCAACTTCAAAAAGTGTATTAACTGCTTATGAATTTCAACCATAGACAGTTTCCCTCTGTACCATCATGTTTTTTTTTATATCCACATTTTATAAACATAGTGCCATCACAGGTATTAAAGCTTCTCTTCGGGTGATATTCAATGCAAAATATTTTACGTTTTAACTGTCTGTTGTTTAGCTCACTTCTAAAGACACAGAGAAAATGTTTTTTCCTTTAATGTACAGTGTACAGGATATAGGCACCAGCTTCCCCACGACCCACGATGGAATAAGCGGTAGAAAATGACTGACTGACTGTACAGTGTACAGCTTCTCTATGTGCATCTGCATGGACGCACTCTTGCTTTCCACGGCCTTCGAAGTGCCTTTTTGCTCCTTCACCTCTCAGTTTCCGTCCCGGTCAATCCTTTTGCTTTCTTTTCTCTCCCTCGTCTGGGCCCCGGTCCCTGCCTCCCTCGGCAGTTTCCTGGGCCTGCTTGTCTCAGTAACAGTAAATACCCTTGCTACCTGACACAGATCCACCTTTCTACTTGACCGAGCACACAGAGAAGGGCAGCTGTGTGTGTCCGTGCGAGGGAGAACGGTGTATTCTCTGGTGATCCCCCCACCATGCCCTCTGGTTTAAAGGGACTGAGTGAGCACACACACGTGCTCGCACACACTCCCTGAAGCATTCCCCCCTTACAGAGATAAAACACAGGTTTAATCTTTGACACTGTGTCCAAACTGCCCTCTTTGCAGGTGAGGAGAGCCTCCTGGGGAGAGCATGTGTGTAAGTGTGTGTGGAGCTGTTAGTTTCATCGTGACCTAAATGTGGAGGACAATAGCCTGGAGGCTGTATGTGTGTGTGTGTGTTTTTGTGTGGAGACTGTACAGTATGTTCTCTTTGGTGATTCCCTGTGTTGTTGTGCGAAACAGTTTTTTAAGCTTACTTCTCTGTTTGCCACACACTTTTTGCGTCTTGCTTTAGTCTGTATGTGATATCACCCTTTTGTTGGATTTTAAGACAGAAAGTGCAGAAAGTGCAGAAAGTGGCAGCGAGTGATTCAACTGTTTTGATCAGTCTGAGATTATGATTCAGATCAGTCTGAGAAAGCTGACCTGCTCGAATCGATTCAGAAAAAAAAGTTTCTTCACATCCTAATCTACAGTTTTTGCTTAAGCTTTAAAATATAGAATTAAAATATTAATAATAATAATAATAATAATAATTATAAAAAAAACAGACCATACCTTTAGCAGTTTCTAAACTAGTTAAATTTGGATAATGTCTGTAAAATGTAATAAATTAACATAATTAAAATTGAACCTAGGTTTTTTGCATTGCCTTGTCAGATGACACTCTGCAGCCCAGCAGCCCTTTTTGAAGGACATCATTTATTTGTTTTATAGCTTCTTTAGAATCAGGTAGAACATATATGAGGTCTTAGGTGCAAATCTGTTACAAGTGATGCTTCGATGATCCAAATTTAGGAATATGTTGAATGAAACTTCAGACCGTTTTTTTTGAGTATTTTAAGTACTTGTCATTTCTGAAAATTGAAACTGCATATACTAATAAAATAAAAACACAGTATCTCTGGATTACACATGTTGCAACATAACTTTCACTTCGCAAACTGTCTCACAATTGTCCACACCATATGCTGCACAATGAAACATTTTACTCATTTCCAGCCAGCCATAATAGCTTTTAAATGAATTATCTCATATTTATAAATTATAGTTCTCAGTAATTGAAAGACAAAAAGTTCAAGTTAAAGTAATTTGAGATTAATTTTCATCATTTTTGGGTAATTATTAGAGATGAGTTTCCTCCCCTGGATGCCTGCACACTGTTTCACGTAGTTGATGTATTTTAACTGGACCTGGATCATTCAGCTTTGGGTAACAGAAGCAGCACTGGTTAGGAGATTTTTGTGTTTGGGGGCATTAAAACGAAACATCAGACACTCACACGGTGTAAGATCATCTGTTAGACTGCCAGAGGCTGATGTTGAAATACCTTGAAGTGGAAAATCAGTCCTGCTGGCCAAATCTCCCCTACAACAAATGCAGACAACTGGTATTTAGTTCATCCAACTTCTGTAAAACCCCAGAATTCCTGATTCTACTGCAGCTCTCTGTGATGATGATGTTTCAAATGGAGATATTGACCTTTTAGGAATATTTACCATGTAATGCAATTATGTTACTAATGGATTTGGCCCGCTGATCTTTTTATGCTCTGTGTCAGTGGGCTAGTAAAACACTGCTGGCTTTATTACAACACTGAAACACACACACACCATGCAGACCAGTCAGGCCCGCCGCTCATTTGCGTGTGTATGTTCAACATCTATAATCCTCCCTCCCTGGTGCAATCACACACAGGCTCAAATGCACATTCATGCACACACACACACACACACACACACACACACACACATGCATACCATACCCCCTTAACTGTGTGTGTCTGCCAAGTCAGACGGCAGACTGCCAGCGAAAAAGGGGGCTGTGATTGGGGTGAAAGCTCATCTGCGAGGGTTAGCCAGCTATAGTCACACAGACACACACACACACACTTAAAAAACGCACTTGCATACTGACCCTGTGCCTGTTTAGATTAACAGGTTTATTAACTTTTCACAGCCCCCATACCTTGGTCGTTGGGTTCAAGCCAGAGTTTCAGGGAGGCTGGTTATTAGCATGTGCAATGCTAATATGTTTAGCTGCTGCTCTGTGCTGCACTCTGCTACTGCTAATGAGATAAGTGTTCAGCATCAGGGTGTAAATATTCACCTCTGTAAAGACAGCATAGTTTTTGTTGGATGGCAAGCACCAAATGCGGGCTGATGAGTAACAAGAACTTCAAACTACTTCAAACTTATGCTAAATGGGGACAGAATCGCAAAGACTTGTTATGCAACAATAGGTCATTAACAGACATCAAGCTAAACACATGAAGGGCTTTTCAGCATATGGGCAGCAGGCAGGATTGAAAGACAATACTCCTTCCAAAACTAAAAGCATCAGAACTCAAATCTTGCAGAGGCTGTGCTCACAGTTGACTGAAAAAACATCTTTTTTAAATATGCATGAACGCTTTCAGCTGAAGAGACGAACCGGGGCCCCTTGATTGGTTGATTCTTGTCTACATTTTTGACATGACATGAACAATATTCAGTTGTACAGTTGTAAAAGGCAAAGTAAACAGTGACTAAACCTCTACTTTGGTCTCGGTCAAATATGCCCGCTACAAGTGTGAACATGCTCTTACTTGCGTTGCTAGAGTGTCATCTCATGGCACGGTGAAGATCCCAAAACAAAGTTCTAAATATCAAGGAGTGTTGCAGAGCTAGACTATTAAAGCAGGATTAAGATTTAAAAAGGTTTTCGCTTAAGTTACTGTTTTGGGGAAAAGTTTCATGGGTTCTCCACTTTTTTGTGTAGAGGGTAGAACTGTGTTCATCAGAAGCTAGAGTACTTTTTGTTTTATTGCTTCCTGTATCATATGTGGGTCAGCTTAGTGCAGAGCTGCACTCACCATCGCTGTTTTCCATAAATGCGGATTGCACTGTTCATAAATGCCATCAGGTCTTTTAATTTGTGTTTATAAAACTTTGTATGTTACTCTTATATATCAATTAATAATTAGATAATGAATGATATGAAGACATTGTTTGCAGCTGTAGTGAGAGTATTGTAGATTAACTGCTTCCATGCACTGGGGTCCTCTGCACCAGAGGTCTTCAAATGCTGGACTGTGATATGGATCCAGGCACTCATGATGTCTTACCTGGACCCAGCCGAATTAAATATTTTTAACTGTGCATTTTATAATGCAATAACCTTAATAAATTGTAATTCACACAGATTTTTGGTACTCATGATGGTACCGCAATGGTCGTAATCTTCCTGTCTCTCTGCAGAATGAAACCAAAAACCGAGGAAGTAGAGATAGGGAAACTTAAAAAAAATACTGTACACCAGAGAAGAAACTGCATGGCTTACTTTAAAAAGAGGATAATAGAAAGGGGATGGGAAGGATTTTATTTAGACAAGACAGGCTATATGTTCTTTCTTTTGAGAGTTTAAATTTTGAGTAATAGATTTTTGGATCTTTCCTTGAGGAATAAGTACTTTTAGCAGACCTTGCTGAAATTTAAATGTGGATCGCTGTTCTACAGGAGCTTAGAATACAACAGATGGATGGTCAAACATTCACTGGAAGAAACATTTTAGGTGAAGTAATGACGTGGCACCAAGCTGGCTGTCCTGCTGATTCCTTGTTGCTTTGTAATTGAAACAGTTGAGAACTGGCTCTAGCACGTGGAATGTTTTGGTGGAAAAACCGTAACTAAAAGAGTTATTATGTCCCCAGGGGGAATACCTTTTAAGATTCGTCATTCTTTGGTTTATATAAAGTTGTTTCAATCATTTTTTTTAATTCCACAGATGTCAACGAGATATCTGTCTATAACAGGAGTGTTTCATGTAATTACATTTTCACCTAGATCTTTGAGTCAGGCTCATTTAGTCTATTATTATGCTAAATATCAAAACCTTGCCACCCTGTGTGGGAGTCACTGATTTAGAGCATGTAGGACATTTTAGGAATCAATCGTTTTCTCAGAACAGCACAGATGTACTTCATGTATGTTTGACAATCTTATTTCTTATTTGTACATGAACACTTCATTTAAAAATGATGCTCAGATCAGTGATAGGCCTGACTGCCCACACCTGCCTTGCTAAGCCCTATGATGCACAATGGTCACTTCCTGTTTCTCACTTCTCTTGCATCCATGCTCAAACATCTGGCTCCGGGACTGCCAGAAACAGGTAGTGAGAAACGTGAACGGCCGTTGAGGCGAAACATGTCTGTCTGCAGTGGGATTGATTTGTGCTTGATTTGTATGTGAAGGAGTCTGTTTGTGTCTCTACATGTGAGTGTGTCTCTAATTTCCTCTGCATTTGTGACTCATATCGGTTGATGTTCTGGTTGTCTGGTTTAAATATAGAAGCAGACCATGAGAAATATTCTCCATGTTTCTTATTTTTATTGTGGCCACAAGCCCTCTGACACATAGTGCCACTTAGTCAATGCCTTTCACTCCTGATATTACACCATCTCTGTGGAGCGAAGATTCAAACAGGAGCCATTTTAGGGCCAGAAACTGCATTTACAGAGCCGTGATGGCCGTCAGTTTTTTTTCCCTTTCCAAAATATTCCTGCTATCTTGTTGAGACCTTCAGGCACTCTAATGGAGCGAAGTGGAAGAAAGGAGGTGGAGGGAGTGTTAGAGCCAAGATGGTATCAGCCAGGCAGAGAACAACAGTTCAGCAAGGAACGACAGAGGCGAAGGAAACGACATATATATACACACACTGAGACAAAGAGGGAGGGCAGATGGTAAGAAGAGATGGTGCGACTTGTGAAAAGCAACAGTTAGCCCGTGTCTTCGCAGTGTGTCAGTCTGGCCTAAATATGGCATGCTTTTGACACTTTTCCCCCTCCCACATGCTCTCCCTTTCTCACAACACTTTCTGCACAAAACAGAAAAAAATGGATCTACGTCTTCAGCAGCATTCACGCTGCTTCTCATCTACTACATTGAGCAAATGTCGGGTGTATAAGAAAACTGTTCATTTGTTTCACATGGAGCAGAATCACCCACAGCCCTCCTCCTCACTTCTCCAACACTACTGTGACAGTGTGACATTTGAAAGATGACCAGTGATAGTGTTAGGAGCTGCCTGTCAGTGATAAAAGCCACACTAATTACTAATAGAGGTAATAGTTTCAGAATGCCTACTGAAACATTTTACATGACCTTGGTCAGGCTGTTGGCCACGATCTTCTGATAATATGTATAAGTAGTGTGTGATAATAGTATTATTGTGATGGTATTGAAATTAGTTGTAGAATAAACATCTAGGAGCCTGGGTGAAATATGATTTGGGCTCCTCTTCCAGGTAAAACCATGAAATGGGCATCATCACTAACATCTCTTTTAATATGTCTTTCCTTATCATTCATTTAATGCAACTTGTTTCATATTCAGAGTTCATTTGTGAGCCAACAATGAATTTCTTCAGTTGACTGTATGATAATTTGCTTTGCGTTTCCCTTTATACTAGTCGACTCCAAATCACTTTGTACCCCCATTTCGTACCTACGCATTGCAATTTTGTCTTTTCCTACTTGCCTTTCAAACCTGTAATTAAAACCAGTATTTAAACCATTGTGTATAAGTTTATGTTTCATTGGTGTTCATCTTGTGGAACAGTATTATAGCTGTATCCATCTGTTTTGCTTCAAGAATGCGTCAAAGCAAATTGCAAAGTAGCCTTAATTTTGATAAACATTCCTATAAATATGGGGCTTTGAAATCTGTTGCTGTGTTTGATTTGTCTGGGATATGAATGAAGTCCCAACAGGGCTGAGTATATCCCAGTTGCAGTTGAAAAACTATGGGATTTGCCTTTTGTTTTGTTTTAGCAATGCAAAACAATGTCTCCATCTTATGTGTTCATACGCTGAAGGAATATGGTCACGTATAAGTATTTTACTGTCCTGTGTGTGTCACTGGTAAAATAAGATACAAACCATACAACGTGACAACAAACATGTATACTCTACTAGGAGCTGCTTGGCAAGATCCAAATTTATCAGTCAGAATTCTAAGGTCAGGGGGCATCCTTCTTGTGTTTCCATTTGGTAACTTGAAAGACCAACTGTAAAGATCGAGTGTAAAGAGAAAGTACCATATATTCTATCTGAGAAGTCATGTGCTCTCAGGGGTCCACCTGCTGGCATGGAGGCCTTAAAGCAGCAGTGTAATTTGATTACCCTTTGCCTTGTAGCAAGTTATATACATGTCAAATATGTTCTGTGTAATTTGGTTTATTCCAACATGCAAACAACAACAGCGCGAGGCTTATTGGGCTTTAGTGACAGTACACAGAAAACCTGTAAAATTTGCTCAGTAAGAGGATGGTGAGAGTGCATCCAAGATTTGCAGAATCTCACACTTTTAACTGGTACCATAAAACAAGAGTGTGTCACTGCCGGTTTTAATGTCACTACATTTAGTTCGTTTCTGGATCTATGTTAAAGTTATTTTATTTGTTTTTGAATGCCTGTATGGTCCCGCGCCACAGTGTCTCCCTAATGTGCTCCGACCGAATGTTCCCCCCTCTTCCCTCTGTTCGACAGATCAGTCATTGCTGGTGGTCCCGAAGACAAAGAGGAGGTTAAATTGTGGAACGATCTGCCTTTGCAACTCACTTCCTGTTTTTAAATCATCTCTTAAACCCCATTTTGTCTCTTTAGCTTTTAATTTAGTTTGCAAATTGGCTTTAATTGTGTTATGGTCTTAAGTGTTTTGTTGCTTTGTACATGTTTATTTGATTTTATTATTTGGAATTTTGTATGTTTTATCTCTTGATTTTCGTTTTAGGTGTACAGCACTTTAAAAACAATGTTGACCAAAGCTGCTTATCCTCAGCTTGCTTTCTTTCTTTCTTTCTTTCTCCCTCAATCTCCTAAAAACCCTACAGAAAACCCTGTGCGCTCACTGTCTCCCTGCACCACTTGAGATAAGTGTCCAGGATGTGTTCCTTCAACCCGTATGACCCTGACAGATAGCACCAAACTTAATCCCACCCACACTCGCGTACGCATGCAACGCCTCCGTCCCCTCTGGCTCTTCCGCTTTCTATAGGGAGATGTATAGGGGGGTGAAAAAGGGGCGGTTGGGACACATTTTTTGGCAGCGGTAAGCAGGTAGCGTACTGTATGCGCACACACACGTTTAAATGTAGAGCTGTGTTTCAACTTGATTTACAACTCTCAGCTGCATGGAGTGAGAGAGAGAGAGAGAGAATGTGGGGGCTGCGGACAGAAAGGGAGCGAGGGATGGGGAAGTATAACTGACAGGTAGCAGGTCTGGGGAGAGGAAAAAATACAGCGATTGTGCAAGGCTTTTAAACAGAAGTTGTGCAGGATTTTACAGGGTCAGGGAGCAGCTGCCCTGTTGTAAAAATGTAGTTTGTGGTTAGAAAATTTTCATCTGAAATTCCTGACAGACTGCTGTATGGTCTCTGGGATGTGGCTCCCATTAAAAACAAAACGGGCACAGACTTGATTTATTTCATCTCGAATCTCAGTCTGAAGAGAAAAGATTTCCATTTGAGACATTAAAAGATAACAGTCCACAGAGAGTGTCTGTTTCTTTGTTTGTGAGAATAATCTAAATTCATCACGTTTTCTGAGAAATATCTGGTATGTTTTACATTTGAAGGTGGAACAGAAACTCTTTGAATCCATTATGGGGAAATAAAACAAACTTTCAGAAGAAACTCTGATGGATCACAGAAGAACAAGCAGGTGTAAACAAGCAATGATTTTGTCTTACTATAATGAATTGATATCTATAGTGGTGCTGATATTAGAGAAAGATGCTGACAGCGTCTAAGAAAACCACTATCTCCTGATAAATCTAAATCTAAAAGATTGTAGTTGTTGGCACTAAATCAGTAAATTGAAGCTAGAAGAGAATTTTACTGATGCTCTGTAAATAGGTCTGTAGGAACGTGTTATTACTGTTAGAAGATGAACTCCTAAATTTAGGCTGTTTGTCAAACTTAATTAAGTCTATATAAGGAAAAGCTTTACATTTACATCATGCATGTTTATTCCATTTGGTTTATGTCCAGAATATATCTCTAAGTATTAAATGATGAATGTTGTACATTCAGGAATCTTAGAACAAGTGCTAGTGTACACTACTTTTACCATTAATTAATACCAACAGAAAGAAGGGTGCAACAGTGAAGTGAAAGTTAAATGATTATCAGTTTGTTATTCCAAGTAAAACTTGGAAAAAAGTTTGACTACCTTTTGCTGCAATTATAGATGCAAGCCCTTTTGGGGTATGTTTCTAATGGCTTTACATATCTTGAAACTACATTTACATTATTATTCTTTGCAAAGTAACTCAAGATCAGCCAGACTGGATGTGTTGGAAGGTGAACCTCTGCTCCAGTATCAAATCTTTTGCAGTTCCTAACAGATTTTCTTCCCTGTTTGACCTGTTTTTTGTTTCATCTCTCTTCTGATCAACTCACCTTTTCTGTCCCTGCTAAAGAAAAAGATCCCCTGAGCATGATGCTGCTGCCATCATCTTTAGTGGTGCGGATGGTGTTTCAGCTTGACATGCAGTCTAGGGTTTAATCATAAATATAATAGTGCATGTCATCTCAAAAGTTAAATTTTTATCTCATCTGACCAGAGCACCTTATTCCACTTGCCTGCGGTTCCCCTGCTGTTTCTCTGAATAACACTCTGCTTGCCCTGCCAGCACTTTAGGTAGATGGTCATCTCTATGCAGATTCAACTACACTCGGATGGACTCTGATACTAATTTGGACATTTCTGATGGCAGCTTGTTGCGCTGGATTTTATTTTGGGGCGATCAGACTGCACATCCCACTTTTCAGATTTTATTTGCAAAACATTTAAAACAGTGTGTCATTTCCTTTTTACTTAATAGTTATGTGCTACTTTCTGTTTGTCTATCATATAAAATCTAAATAAAAGATGCTGAGGTTTGTGTTTATAAAACGGCAAAATGTGTAAAAGTTCAAGGAGCAGGAAGACTTTTGCAAGGCGTTGTAAATTGCACTTTAATGCTTTCGCAACCCAATCACAAACTGCTATTGGTCGCTCCTTTTTTGCTGTATGTGTGGCCTCTCTCAGGTTTTAGAAGCAGAAGACAGTGGCAGGTTTTTCTAATGGCTGAATGACCTTCTCACCAGAAAGTGTTTTTTTTTTTAAAGATTGCCTAACAGCTGTTATGAAAATGATGGCCTTGTGGGTTATTAAAAGCTAATGAGGAGAGGAAAGATACCCTGCAGTAAATGTGAGGTGTGTGTACGTGTGTGTGTTGTGTGTCAAGCCCCAAGGGTACCTGGATTTCTCCTACTTTTTTTGCTCGTGTTCTTGCTCATTGTTTCATCACAAGGCTCTGGAAATCCAGCTGAAGTGCTGAATGACAGGCTGGTAAAACTGAATAAGACTGAGGCAGGCCTCTGCGTCTGTGTGCATGTAGGTGCTTTTCCTCGGTGATGACTGATGTTTATGTTTTGTCTCTATCCCCCTCCTTTGTTCTAGAGGGGGACTGTGGGGGGTGGCAGTGATTAAAAAAAAAAAGGAAGTGGAATAAAGAAAAAGATGAAGCGCAGTAAGACGAGGGGGTTAAGTGTAATGAACAGGTACGCCGATTATTTCGTTTTAGGAAAAAGTTGCGTCACTTAGCATTAAGGACTAAATCGTGTTCTAACCTGAACCTATGAGTTTCTTAGAGCTTGTGCACTTGTGCGGAATTTGCTCCGTTCATCCTGGAACCTGAAAGGTTTTTCTGAAGAGACTTCTGTATCAAATACTTGGATCAGAATAAAGTAACATACATTAAATATACTTTATAAATTTCTAGAAGCATAAAATGTCAAAGTCCAAACCTAAATCCAGCTGAGAATCTGTAGCAGAATCTGTATGTTCACAGATGCTCTCCATCAAATCTGAGCTCGAGCTTATTTCAAAAAAAGAATGGACAGATATTTTAATCTTTATATGTGCAAAGCAGGTAGAGACATAGCCCAGAAGCCTTGCAGCTGTAATTCCAGAGAAAGCCAGTGCTACAAAGTACCGACTCAAAGTAAAAAGTATTGAAAACCGTGCATTATTTTCCACTTTTGAATTTTATTCTTCTTTGTGTCATTTATTATCTGAAATTCCGATAAAATACAGAAAGTTGTGCTTTTTTTTAGCATGAAACAAACTTTAGCAAATCACTGTAATACTCAGCAGGATGTTTGTAAAATAATCTCTTAAAAAGTTACAAAAAGTTACAATATTATGCAAAGTCGCAGGAAAGCAAAGAACCCACTGAATGGCCTGAACGGAAAGCAAAGTGTGGACACTCCTTCAAGTTTACCTCAGGGAAAAGTATGGTTTGTCAATTATCCCTGTTTGGCTATCCCCCTTCCGACCTGTGGCTGTATTTACGCGAATGCCCATTTTATCCATGGCTTTTAATGGCATTTTAAAAAAAATCACTTCCCCATCAAAATGCCCTCTGTTAATAGCTTTTCAGAGTTGTTTGGGAGCTGCTTGGGTTTGGTCATTAGTGGACCATGAGTGTGTGTGTGTGTTTGTGTGTGTGTTAGATTGTGAGGCACTTTTAGGTTGTCCTAGGTGGGATAAGAGTTGGTTGAGAGAGGAAAACGACTGGGTGGGGGTCTGGGTTGCATCCAGGCGGTGCTCATAAGGGCGAGGTTTGGTTTAGGTTTGGGAGTCTGTGAGGTGCAGCACTTAGGCCATACTGAGCCTGATGGGAATGCCAGGCCCCCCACACCACTTACCAAATCACTAATGGAGCATCTTTGGGCTCTCTATCCCTCTTTCACACACATGAGAACTATCTCTCTTTCTCTCTCTCTCTCTCTCTCAAACACACACACACACACACACACACACACACATACACACATATGCAAGAAACATGAATGAACAGTTGATGCTCAGACACAAGAAAAACACGATTCGCCATTATTCCTGTGACAGACAAGATCAGCAGAAACACACTCTTTCAGATGTTCGTGAATATACAACAAAAAAACACCTCTAAAAGAACAGGGCGTGTTATAGCCCCACCCATCAGCCCCTTTCCCCCTAACCCCCTCCTCTTTCATTGCTTTTCACACTTCTCAATTATTTACTGGCTTTTTTGTCTTCTGCTGTTGGCCAGGCCCCAAGCTTGTGTCACAGTGTGTTTGTGTACGCAGAAATGAATACTACTTCACACACAAATGCGAGGCCTTTTATCATTCACAAACGTTGTCTGGACCATATGCTCAGGCGGTCGCTGACCACTCATAGGCTCACTGACGCTGTATTTTACACGGTTTCATGTGGAAACAGTGGACCAGCAATATGAAGATTTGTGGTCTTACCTATTTGCTTTGCTAAACCCCCTTTTTACAATATTAGTTAAGATAAAATAACTCACTTTGCTGTATTTTATCTCTGCTACCAAAAATAGCAAAGACAAGAAGTTAAAATTTGCATGACACTCTTCAAATGCAGATTTTATTTTTTTTGTTAAAGAACATTGTCACTTGTGCCAGGTTATCCTGTTTATGATTTTAGGATAGAAAAGTGGCTCCCAAAGTGGGGGTCGGGTGTTGCGAGACACCAAGTGGGGGAGTCACCAGATGATTTTTAGGGGGTCCCCAATCTCTGGCATTGTTATTTTGGGGGTCACAGTCTGAAAAGGTTGGGAACCCCTGGGATAGAGCAGGAGATGGATTTGGGCCTCATTGATGCAGTCTGGTGAAGAAAGAGCTGAGCCAAAAAGCAAAGCTCTTGGTTTAATGGTGAGCCTTTGATCTAACCCTCATTTATGGTCATGCGATATGGATCACGACTAAAAGAACGAGCTCCTGGATTTAAAGAGTGGAAATTAGCTTCTTTGTGGGGGCAGGGTTCTTCTGATTAACCTGTTTGATATCCCCAGGTTTTATAGGGATGCCAAATGGAAAGCAGAACCCGAGGCAGACCCAGAACTTGCCGGAGGGACTTTGGGTATGTTTCCTCTCTGGCCAAGGAATCTTGAGATTTTTGCTTGGTGGGGTGTCTGGAATCAGGTTGGGTTTGCTAACCCACATGATAACTGTATAGGCGTAAAACAGAGTAACAGATGGATGGATGGATGGATGGATGGATGGATGGATGGATGGATGGATGGATGGATGGATGGATCCTGAATAACAATGCAAATACCCCCTGTCTTCACAACGATAGCGTTTGACAACCAAGCTTATATGTTAATTTGTACCAACCCTTTAGGGTCCGCCTGGTCCTTCTACTGATGAGGGAATGTGGCCAGATTTTGTGATCTCCCACCCCCCTCCTATCTAATTCTGCCAAAGAACCGCAGTAAACATTGACTCCAACCAGCAATAAGACTGTGAAATATTGAGTGTTTATAGAGTTGTTTGGTTTATTTGTACAAATAAATTTTATAATTTTTGATAATTATATTTTTTGGATTAAGGCGCGGTCTACTTTATTTCTGGTTCTAGGAAAATGCTGTTCCTGGTTATTTCTGTTTTGAAAACAAAAAACGAAAAACTTTTTTTCACAACAAATAAAAAAGAGAGGAAAAAAAAAGAGAAAATAACAAAAGGAATAAGAATTGTGTAATTTTTTAAAATGTCTATTTTTTTATTTTTCTTTACCTAAAAGTTATTTGTACAATATTTATTTTTCTTTTCTTCTTCTTCATGTACGGCTTAGACTATGAAATTTGAAAAGTGCCGGTTCAAGTAAATTTAGACTAGAAATTTAAAAAACAGTCAAATACAGTCAGTAGATGAAAATAATGCAAAAGTAAAAGGATCAAATACTTGGAAGTTCAATCGACATCCATTGCTTTTAGTGCTTTAGTTACTCGTCTTCTCATTGGTGTTATTTTTCAGTTGTGCGTTATTTGTAAGCAATGAACATGTTCCTCTGGAAATAAGATTGTAGATCTGAACAAGGGTTAACTTGTATAAAAAAGATAAAATAAAAAATTTACTTTTTGTTAATGAGAGACTTTAGTTAAAAAATATATGTACTTATAATAAACATATAATACGAAGAAAGACTTGACAGTCATAATTGTCAACACATCAATTTTAAAAACAAAATAAAAGGAGTAGTTCTTTCCACTGACTGTGCAAAGTTTCCATCCTGTTCATATGACCTTGAGGAAGACTGGGTCATTGGTTTGACCAGTTAAACCTATGGGAAGAGTCCTCAAAAAATAGCCAACACTACTGGGATATTTCTGTTGACAGAGCGTCAGATGGCCGTGGGTTTCCTCTAACAAATGGAGGGTCTTTTCTTCACCTTGCACACTCGAATGAATTTAAAGAGGCAGGTAAACAGCTGCTCGCTTTGCATTAACTGAGCCATATATTCAGCCTGCCTCTATGACTTATTTTTTCCCCACCTTTCCTCTGTTCTTCCAAGTGTCTCATTCCTCAGCTCGGTTTTTTTCTTTCCCCTCCAGCCTGCAGAAAGCATCGGGGGGTGATCGATAAAACTCTCAGGATGTAGTGACTGCAGCTCTAATGAATCAAGCCCACACTTTTTGTTAAGCAGACAAGGCTGTGAAAGGGTGCGGAAGGGGGCTTTAGCTTGTAGCCTTTTGATTCTGTAAGACAGAGATCAGTGGAAGAAACGTGACTGAAGTAAAATAAACCTTAACCTTTTTTACAGTGATGGCCAAATTTATTAAAGTTGCGTAAAAACCTTAATTTCAATTCTTCTTTTATTTCAGTAAGATAATCTGAAAAACGTAACAAAAAAATCTACTTTCAAGTTAAAAAAAGCACATGTTAATAAATTGTCTTATCACAACTGGCATTATTGATGGTACCCCTAACAATCTCATGCAACTGAAGCGTTTGTTTTTATTTATATATTTTTTTGTAACTTGTTTTTACAAACGACTGGCCCACAGCATCAAAGATCCCCCACCATACTTAACAATGGGCTTACGTTTTCCTGTGTACAGTATTAATGAAACAAAGTATGATACCAAACCCAACTGGAGTGTTTGTTCCTGATAAGTTTAATCTGTGTCATCTGACCAAAGCAAACGTTATAGTCCGAGTAGCAGTTAGCAAACTCCCCGTGTCAACCTTTATGATGAAAAAGGCTACTTTTCTGGCATTACTCCCAAGCGACCAGTTAGCATGTAGATAATGTTTATTTGTTGTTATGGAGACTCCAAGTGCTACCCTTTGCTGCAGGTCTGTAATAGTGAACTTTGAAGATATTTTCCCCTTCGCTTACCATCAGTCCCACTGTGTGTGGCTGCAAAATAAATATTGGTCCTGGTCAAACTGAGTCAAGAGAAACAGTCATCAAATTTACACCCCAGATAAACAGAAGGTCATGGATTGCTAAGTTACGTTCCTAAAAAAATATGCCTCAGCAATCTTTATTTTAAAGGGGTTGCTTAAAGCGTGCCACTGCTGATTTAGTGAAAAAACTGTTTTTTAATGTGGTATTTTTCCTCACTAAACATATAAATTAAGGGTTGGATTTTTCTAAAATGTGAAGCATGAGATTATGCTGCTACAAAAAAGATTTATTTAGTTTTAGACTTTTTACACATTGCCAATAAGTTTGTTTCACATATGAATCTTCTACTTATTAAACAGATATTGAACACGTTTGGCTTTTTTGAAATAGTAATGATTCAACAGAGAGCAAGTGATGTATAAAGTGTGTCAAGTTGCTGTTCTATTGGTACAACAAGCATCTATTTCTTCCTTTTCCCTCGTTCTGCAGGCATCTATCACACTCAAATCTGAAAATAACTACGGTGTATAATTATTTATTATGTCTGCCAAAAGTTGCTTCAGTGCCGTAGTCCATCCTGCAATCCTCATGTGGACTGTGTGCTAAAATCGAATACTTTAAAGAGCCGCCGAAATCCACCCGAGACCTCCTTGAAGTTAAAGCCTTCTCTTACCAGAGAGAGAGAGAGGAATCTTGAATTCCTCTGTTCTCGTTGCAGTTTATAGCGTTTCTCTCCAAGGTCTGACTGGGAGATTGTGGGAGGCTGTTCGTGTTAAAAGCAGGATGGCTTATATTTCCTCTCCTGCTTTCTTTTTTTCCTTCACCACAGGCAAAAGCTATTGCTGTTGCTGATTGCTTATAGTCATAAACTTGTATTAAATATGTCCTATATTGATTGGCCTTGTTGGATAAGTACAATTAAAGAGATAATGCTGAGTGCTGCCCTCCTGGGAACACAAGATGGAAGGACATGAGCACTGGTAAGATGAAGGCAGAACAGGCATGCTAAAGGATTATTTGGTAACAGTGCAGCTTCTGTGGTCGAGTCGCAGATTGTTCGCATGTTGCCGTAAAAAAACGCGTATGTGTAGGCAGCTGGGTTTGAGGCTTTACTCATTCGGGCCTCCCAGGATGTTATCCACACTGTCTCCATCTCCTCTCTGTCTCGTTTTTCTGGTTAGATGAAAAGAAGTCAGGAAGTGAAAGAGATAAAGGTTAACAATAAAGATGGAGAAAAGGAGGGATGTGGTGATCGGAGAGAAATAGGGAGTCAGAGTGAGGAAATGCTACCTGGACTCAGTGTGGACAAACAGAGGTATGGAACCAACTGGGCAGGGTGGAGATTAGCTGAAGAGAGGAAGCAGAGCCCTGTGTTTGTGTTGTAAGTGTGTGTGTATGTGTGTGTGTGGGCCTCCGGCCAGCTGAGGCGTTTGCTCGGCTTAGAGTGATCTCCCACTGTGGACACTCACACACGAACACTGATGACTGAATTGTCCTGTTTGGAAGCTGTTGCAGTTCCCTGCAAATCACTCAATATCACACTGCTTGGTGTGGATACGTGTTGCTATGGGTGTGTGTGTGTGTGTGTGTGCCCTTGTGTGTGTGTGTGTGTGTGTGTGTGTGGGTGTATGTGTGTGTGGGGTGACCAACAACCTCTAAACCTCTGTGGAGCTAAAGAGAATCTCAGCATGTGTTCTTGTCCTATTAGGCATTTAAGATATGTGCGTTCACGTTTGTGTTTGTAAATGTGTTCAGGAAAAAAACAACCAAACTGTATAATATTTAACTAAGGTAATTTACTGCATCACTTTAATCCACCAGCAATCCACCAGCAAATCAGAAAACTCGTACTTTGATGCACTTTTTTGAGTTGGGGACATATGCTTTGATGCTATAATGGGAATACTCAAGGAAATCCTTTGTTTTCTGCTAGGTTTAACACCATCACCTCTATCAGCGGATATGCAGCCTATTTTCGCTTTTATGACATTATGGTCCATAAAAAAACAAAATAGCAGGTTAGACTTCAAAGAAAACCAGAAATCAGTTTTGGGAAGTAAAAGCCTGATGTTTTGGTAGGTGTGGTCAGGGGAGGCATAAAAGAAAAAGAAAATTTGTAAATAAAATATATTTAATCCTTCAGGACCTAAGTAATATAGTATCATTAGTGTGATATCAGTGATTATTACAATGAAAATAACTGATATCACATATTTCCTGTTGAAACAGATATAACATGCAGGAGGTTATTAAAAATATATTAACAGTGAAATCTTTCACTGTTAGGTCACATCTAAATTAGACTACTTATTATATCTTAATCGTACTCTATTTGGCTTATTAATGTAACACCTGAATCAACCAGCACGTCTCCACAAAATAAACCTCACCAAACATCACCTGTGGAAAGTAAAAATTGCCTTAATTTTATTCTATAGAAGAATCATTTGTTTCATCCATTTTTTTTATTTCTTTAAAAAAAAATGAGATATGTCAAAATATTGCAAACCAGAGAGTGTGGTTTTCATATAATTCTAGTGGCTTTAATGTAAAGCTCCTACATTTAGTGTTTTGCAGGTTTTACACATTTGTGTAAACATAAATGCAAGAGAAAGATACTATAATATAATCAAGATAAAAGAAAGTGCGCCCTCTTTAAGTTCTTGGGTTTTAATGTATAATCTGGTTTTTACCAGTTTTTGTGTGAGAAACTAAGTATACACTAAAGACAGGTGCTGGTCACTTTGTACATTTGTTGTTTTGTGTCTTTGTAGTTTTGGTGTTTCAAACCTCATTTTGGCAGGTACTAAATGGAGCTGCTTGCCCTGTTGGTTTCAATGTCTGAGACGCTTACATTACTCCTCGGCATGTCGGAAAACTTGTTCGTTAGTAAGACTCGGGTCCTTTAGAAACCATGTTCTTTATTAAAGAAACACTGAAACATCTGTGTTTGAGGTGTCTGACTGAATTGACATTGATGGTATGCTCTTGTGGAACGATGAGCTGGAAGGATTTCTATCATCACAAGTCAGACTTCTGAACTTGCAATGAGTCAGTGCTCTAAACAGATGGTTCTCAAATGTGATGGATCACTAACCAGATTTAGCAGGTCTGTCTGAATGCAGGATGGTACGGTGGTACAGTGGCGTTTTATTTGGAGTTTACAGTTTTCCCGTGCATTTTGGGCATTTTTCCAGGCACTCCAATCTCTTCCCATAGTCCAAAAACAATTCCAAACAAAGACTAAAAATTGACATTAGGTATGGGTGTGTGTCTCGGTGCTGTGCCTTGTGCCCCGTCTTTTACCAATTTTCCACTGGAGATAGAAACTAACCCCTAAGGAGAGCAAATAAATGAATCTATACATACTAGGGGTGTAGCAATACATGCAACTCACAAGACAAGACAATACTCAACACTGGGTTCAGAACAACAAGGCAAAATGTTTGCAATAAATGTTTTCCATGTTTTTTCTCAAATACTGGTTTTACAAATCATAAACTGAATTTTAAAGAATCTTCATTCAGCGTTGAATGTTACAGTCCAGGTCTGACTTGTTCATATATATTTCATTTTTTATGCTTTTCTAATTCTCAGGCAGCTATGATACAAAATACACATTCAAAATTCTTCATTTTAGTGTTTTCACAAATGGAACAAACATGTATTGGATCTCAAACTATATTTTTAAGGGTATATTCACACCTGACACGCTTTAAACGGACCAAAGTTTGAATAGTTTGAAGGTCCGGACCAAGGGAGTCCGGAGCCCCTTTGTGCAGGTGTGAATACACTTAAGCAAAACCTGATTTGGACCAAATATCCGGACCAAGAACTGTTTTTTGAGGTGGTTTCGGTCCACTTCCAAATGGACTTTGGTGCGGTTCGCTTCTGGTGTAGATTTGAACCGGCCTCGATCCCACCCAACTACAGTAAATATACACCTTTTGAACTTAACTAGCCTCTGTATCGAATGTTTCGAATAGTAAATACATTAAAGTCATACCTGATCCGCCGTCTTATGCTTAGCAACGCTGCTCCCAGCATATTGAGGGTCAAGGCATGCAGAGCACATCGTCTCCTTTGGCTTGCGGCACGCATTTGCTGACGCCGTTCTAAATTAGAAATAGAACACAGTGAAACCTGCCTTGAATGAGCTGTTCTTGACACCCATAATGATTTTACAGGTTTAATAACTGCACAAATATGCAGAACAGAAATGCAGCATTACTTCTATGATAGTTTTCCTCCATTTCCTGGTCTGTGCTTTGTCCTGCCCTAGTCATTTCTGTTCAATGGGAGCAACGATAGTCAAATGCGTGGCTTTGTTTACAAGTTATAATTCACTTGCAAAAAGTACAGTAGAGTGTGAATACACCTTAAGAATTTCTGATCAGTAAATAGCCATTTAGTTTAGTGCTGATCGGAAGCTCCAAAGCAGATGATAACATTAGTGTTGTTTTTAGCAGGTAACTGTTAGTTGCAGTATTCTCACAGTACAAACATTATTCTTATCTTGCTTATGCTTGGTGTAAGAAAGTAGTTTTAAAGTGGTGTGATGGATTTGACTGCTCTGTATCAGATTGGCTAACACAGTTGGTTACATAAATTTAGAAGAAGCTTCCATCACCTTAAAATAATTTATGTGACATAATTTGTGTGCTCAGCAGGAGAAAGGAATGGTAACATCGGGACAGACAGGATATGAATGGTTTATGAACACCCAGAGAAAACTGGCCAGCCATTAGCCACTAATGATACTAAGATTAGCGTCAGCTTTGAAACTTTCGGTCTGCATTACGCTAAAGGATATTTCAAAGTTTTAAGGAATCTGGACTGAATTAGTTTATTTCTACTTCAAAATCTAAAATACTTTAAGTGATCAAAACTGAACTGAAAAAATTCTACACTGAGCAGAGGTTATTGAAAATACAGTTTGAGATTTATGAAATGTAATTTATATTTGTAAAATACAAAAAGAGCATTTCCAATGCTTTATTTGGCATCAGGACCACCATAGAATAAGACAAGCATGTAAAACTGGTCAAACCAGGACCAAATCATTTTACACTGATTAAAAAGTTTTTAAAAACAAAGTTGGTAATCCAGGAAACCTTAATTTTTATTTGTGAAAATGCCAAAATTTTGATTATTAGGTTTCAAATCTCATTCAGGCTTGTATTTTTAAAACCAAATATCGTTTATCATCTCGACTCATGAGCTGAATTTATCATTAGGCCCTGTCGGGTACCCAAAATGCTGCCAGGCACATGATATAGATGAGCGGTTATGTCCAGCTTTGTTAGTCAATTCTGTCAATACAGGGCGAGTCAAGAACTACGTACTTCGTTTCTTACTTCCAAATAAAGGCTTAAACATGGATTCCACAGTCCTGAAAGCACATGCATTCATATTTGGGGCCATAATAAGAACGTTCTCATTATTGGGAGATCTCATTTCATCACTAATAAGCACACTTCTGTTTTGATGATTAGGATGGACAGCATTCACTGCAACTTAATGGGTTTTAATATACAGATATACTCAACAGTTGAATCCGACCAACTGATGATACGGGGAACTAATCTAATGTCTATGTGAGCGTTGCAGTGGTAGTTACAACAAAACAACCCAAGTGCCTAAACAGTGATTAAAAACAGCACTCTACAATACAAATGAGCTGATACAAAGTTCGTCCATTTGTGGTTAAATGCCAATCCTCATGATGAGTCACCAGGCTAACATGCACGTTATGTGTGTGTCAGTATGTGTGTGTGCATGTCAGAACTAAGTCTACTCTCCCTCTCTCTGTGTTCACATAAGTGCTGTAATTTGGATGCTCTGTAATTTCACCATGGCGGTTTGGGGTTAAGTGAATCCTGTCTCTGCCATCATGACTACTGGTCCCCCAAATGAGCACACACACACGCACACACACACACACACACACATAGAGGCTACAGTGCATCGACACAACAGCTTGGATCTTGGATCCTTCTTTAAAGGCCGAGCTGTTTGATTACATTTATAAACATAGTTTAAGAGGCCAAGCTGTGTCATTAGGACAAACTTTAAAAAAGACCCAACTGTCTGTGTGAGAGAGGTTGTGTGTTTGTGAGTACCACAAAGGGAGGGAAAAAGTAGAGATTGTCACATGGCAGCTGTAATAGTTGGTTGGCCAACACACACACCCACACACAACACACACACACACACACACATAAGTAGATTGGTGAGAGAGTTGCAAATAGCCCAGTCTATAACGCAGCAAGGGTTCAAAACACAGACACAAAAGGTATTGATATGCCACACACACACACACACACACACACACACAAGCATAGACAGACTGCATTGATATTCTTGCTCATCAGCCTGGACTGCATGGCTGTATAGCAGCAACATGCAAACACACACGTCCACGCGCACCTCTGTGCTCGTACACAGCATGTAATCAGACCAGATCAATAATTCATTGTTGTCTTTGGTAATCCAATTGTGCTCAAAGTTCTTTTCTTCCTGGACACTCATTTTTCAAAAGTTTTTTGAAGCCAATTTAAGTTCAGCTTAGGGGGTTTTCTGTGGTAACAGTGTTGTTGATGTTCCCGTTGATTAAAAGTCTATAAATCTGACAAATCCACCACTGACTCAACCACATTCTTTTGAAGATAAAAATATGTTTTTTCTTTCTTTGCATTCTATTGCAGAAACAAAATAGTGGTCCTGTTTTTTTAACTACATCAAAGTGGTCTTGACATGTTCTATGATTCTTTATGATTGCACAGATGTAGCCTGGTTTAAATCATGTTTTCATTTTTTATACCTCTAGTTTAACGGTTATATACATCCCTTGCTGTAGTTTTGGAGTCCATCCTGCAAGTATTCAAAGAAAAAGAGAAGAGAATATAGCACCCTGGCATTTAAACACATAATCTGTTTAAAGGCATAATTCTCTGACTGACAATAGCAGCACAGCCACAAGCTAAAGTGGAAGTTTAGGCTGATGTTTGATAAGGGTTTATATATACCCTGGTTCATAACAAACGTAATCTTAAGACACTTTACAAAACAAAACAGCCACAATCATATTCAGTAATGTAGTCCAGTTACATAATGTCCATTTCAGGCCTAATTAAAGTAGGATGCAGTCAAATTCAGTTGATCATCCAATGCCTTTGGTGAAACGTAGGCATGGGCTGATTTAAGATTTTCTTGTTATGATAATGAGTTGAGTAAAAATACCACACCTTTCTTGTATTTTCTCAAAGATATAAAACAAAAGTGTGGAAAAATGTAATCGCTTTTATTTAAAAAGAAAAGCAACATTTATTCCTCCTCCTGCAAGTATATCATAACTTACTGATACAGTTATTATAATGTCATCTAGACCATATACATGCTCTTATTTAAGGAAATACTTAAGCAGAATTTTATTTACTTAGTAAACTGTGCATAATATTATACAGTTTTATTATTTTAATCATTATAGAGCAACCCAGGGATACAAAACTGGTATCTCCCTATTCCTGAACAAACATGTGGTGAATGTGGACCACTCCATTCTAGAAACCCGCTCACCACACTGAGAGACCCCCAGCTACCTCCGCTAGAAGCAGGCCAGAGAGGACAGGACGCAGATAGAAAGAAATGACAGAAGCACTGGGTCAGGAGCACTTTTATGGTGCAAGCAGCCATAGCTCGATCGTTTCAGTGAAAAACATTTTATTTGTAGATTATTCCATAAAATCATCACCACTGAGAGCTAAAGGAATACATGGCTCAGCAGAACTATGACCCTTTATTAGCCGGAGCAATAATGCATTGATGATAGAGACCAAAACCCATCTAATATCTTACAGGCTGCATCTGAAGGCTATGGAAAAGCTAAAGTCTCCAAATTTCAATTGTCTTCTATATTTCTCAGCATTCTTGACCTCTCCCAAATTAATTGGTACGATTCCTTTTAAAAAGAACAACTGATAAGCAAGTCCCTGTAAAATATTTATGAATATCTTATTCATGGGGTGTAAATGATGATTTACCCAGCCTCAAAGTAATGCGCACAGTATATCTGTGGGTCTGCTTCCACCTGCAAGTGAAAACCAAAATCAGGCAAGGTCAGAGACACGGTGGTACAGCTCAGGCGAATGCAGCTGAACAGAAGTCACTTCAGTGATCAAAGAAGCAATTCTTTTGACTGTAAAATGAGGAATTCAGTCTTTTCCCCTCAGTCATACTCTGTGTTTCTTGGTAGTTATTGTCTACCACTTTCTAGTATTCCTTGCACCAACGCTGTCATATTTTTTCTTAAAATGGCTGTTGTTTGAGGAAGTTGCTTTGATCCAGCCAGTAAATAGAGACTGATTTTCCTCCAAGCAGAGCATTGGTGGCTTTTATTTTTTTTATAGCAATTTTTCTCGTGTACTTATTTGATGGCGTTGCTCTCCTCATTGAGTGGACAGGACACCAGCTGCCACTGTTTGCATTCCAATTGTTTGCTGTCCAGTTAGGGAGAATGCTTGAACATAGAGGGAAAATAATTGAAGGAGAGGAGGACTGTGCAAATCCCTTTTCGCTGGTCTGCAAATAAAGTATCAGGGTGGGGGTTTAACTATTCTCTTTTATCAGTCTAAGGATTCAAAATAATGATTAGAGGTATTTATTGTAGTTAAATGATTACACTAGGGTTTCTATCTAACCTTTCATCATTTTATAATTCTTTTAATTTTGACCTCCAAGTGATTTATTTTGTTTACCTTTAAAGTTACTCTGGTTTTATTGATAAAACCAGGAGTGTTGGAAATCATCCAACAAAAACAAAAACATAAAATGTATAAAATGTAGTTTCCATATCACAACAGGTGTGTGCTTTTGTAGAGTAACAACACTCTTTAAGGAGCAACAGAAGTTGCACTAAGTTGCACTTAGAACTGAGTAAAAGATGACAGAATACAGTATCACTTAAGAGAAATATCAAACAGGGGATGTCAGCAACAGCATTTCAGTCAAAGAAAGGCAGAAAACTGTTCTTCTTTGAGTGAAAGGTTTTTATTCCCCATTATGATGAGAGCTAAATGAAACCCTAACTATACTGCAGGTCAAACATTTGGAAGCAAGATATAATTTGTACAAAAAAGATCATGGTTTCACTGGTATAATTTCCATTAAAATAAACATGATTATCTTATAAAGTTTTTCTATAATTAACAAGTATTTGGGTTTTCCTCGCTTAGAATGTCCTTTTACAGAGTAACCGTGCTGGCTTTAAAAACATCATGACATATATACGATATGCAAACTTCGAATTGTTTTTGTTTTTGTACTGAAGCTGTCACGGTGTACGAATCTCAAACCTAAAACTAAGCCCTTCTTTCCTTATGGTAACATGTTTATTCTGCAGTGGTCTGTTAACATGAATGTATGCCTAAAGGCAAACTGAGGACAATGATGCATGCTAATGAAAGAAAAGTCTGAACATGTTGTAGCTCCAAAAAAACCATAAAACTATGTGAACAGAAACAGGAATGTCTGGCCTTTACTGGTCCTGCTTCCAAAAGTCTGGCCTGCAGTGTATCTGTAAGAACTTCACGAGAAAAAACTAACACAATTTTATGTTCATTTGTTTGTTTAGTTTAAAATAGGTAAATAATTTTTCAACAGAAATGTAACATAATCTGATTGCTTTTATTAAAACCAGAAAAGAAACAAGTTTCTAAAATAAAATGTTAATTATTACACGTTACAGTTATCTTCAACATTTGTTTATAGTGATTTTGATACATAGACTTAATTAAAAGAAAAACAAAAACATCCACTAAATATTGTATTAGTTTATACTATATTGCCATTATGCTCTGCATAAAGCACCACATGTATAAAGACCTCTTATCAGCAGGTTAATTTAGTTGGGCTATTTGCTCATGTAGCCAGCCTGGAGTCTGCTGCTGTATAGATGCAGCTTGCAGCCTGCCAACTGTAGTCTTAGAACAGTGTTGGCTTAATAATAGCCTGTTTTTACACTATGCCTGTCAGCATTTGTTGTGACCAAACGTATTTACAGTAAACATTAACTGCTGAATTTATCGTTCCTGTAAGCAAGGGAAAACTGTACCCTTTTTTTGATCAGCTGACTAGCAGTGTGCAGTAACAGGTGGGGGAGGGGCATTGCTGCGTTACTATATATATGGCTGGACACTGGTTACTGGTAAATCTTTTTGCGTTTTTGGACTTTAAACCAAGGGGACAGGGAAAAAGGTAGTGGTCTTGATTTATAACTTTTTAAAATCTTGCTTTAATTTTATACTAGAAACCAGCTCATACCTGTTTTCAGTAACCCACAGAGTGACCAGAGGTTATTGTGGATGCCTGGATGTAAGTACAAGCTGAGCTTCCTGAAAGCCAGGAGCTCTACTAGAAATTTGAGATTTTATTAGGGAACATTTTCCCCAATCTAAGCGTTCCCAACTAATCCTGTTGAGGAGTTGTTTCATTGCTCTACTGTCCGCTGCAATAGTAGAGAAGAAATGGGAATATGAACACACGGGAGAGCGGAGAACATTTTTACAAAGAAAGAAACCACACTGAGACAGTGAAAAGGCCAAAATGATAGTCGCAGGACTGTCCTATCTGGTAGCCAAGACCTGGCATTGGTTTCTGTCTCCCAGCTGGTTGGAGAGAAATAATGGTGGCAATCCAGCTAATTTATAGGACAGAATGACTGGATGAGGAACAGACAATTATTCAGGCTGACGTTCCAAGGTAAATTTATTGAAAAAGAAAAAAAAAATACTATGTAAATGTATTATCATGTGAAACATTTAAAGTTTCCCACACAGAGGGATGCTTTTGGGGTTTCATGGACATGTGGAGTCACAAATTGAACAAGTAAAACAAAATATAGATTTGACTTTAATAGCCTACTTTAATTTTACTGACTATTTATAGTGTAATTCTATTAGCTCTGTTAAATTTATTGTTGCTACTGATAAGGTGACACATTTGAAAGGTAATTTGAAACCATAATTGAATGAATCCATAATTTTGCTATAATTTGCCAGTGAAGATGCATCTAGTGAATACTGGCCGCAATAAATCTATTTTGCGAGGTGTGTAGTCTGTGTCCTCAGTAAGGTGCACAAGCTTTATTTCAGCCATTCGGACAGCCAGAGTGCTACATTTCCTTCAGAGAGGGTTCGAAGGAGCCAGGGGATCCTGCTGCACACACACACACCCACATTACACACAGACGCACGCATATCTGAAACCTGAGCCAGGCTGCCTTACTAGCTTCCTCCTCCATCTAGCACCACATAAGTGTCCAGGCAATGCCCTTGGCTTAATAGGGCTTAATGCCCGAGCTTGTCACTGCAGCATGGCAGGTATTGAGTGTTAGGACATTTCTGAAACAGTGCTTGCGTGTGTTCTCTAGAGTCTTACTTGTGCCTCGAAGGCTCTGACATTTACCCCAGGTAAAGAACCGGATGCTATTATCTACCCCATCTGCCCTCCCTCCTTTCTACCCTCCTTTTTGCCTTCCCCATGTCTCTATGGGCCAGGCTCAAACTTTAGAGTTGTTGGAGGTATTTGTCACCTTTATTGAAACTTAATACAGAGGAATTACCACCATCTCATTTCTGTCTTTGCCTTTCTTTGACTTCATCTGTCTTCATCTTCTGCTTTCTCACTTCATTTTTTTTCTTTGGAGTGGTGAAGAGTTTGCCTAATGAAGTGGCTGATGGGAGTATATTACAGGGAGACAGAGTGGAGCGGTCGCCTACTCCAACATCCATTAACCTTACCGTTTCAGTCGGCAGAGATACAGGTCTGAGCTTCACGGCAAGATCATGAGTTGCACAGTTGTGGCCGAACCTTTGTTTCAGAAACAGAGAGTGAAGTTGTGTTTTTTATATCATTAATGGTGTCAGTTTTATACAGGCAACTCTCAATAAACGAGAATGTTATTGAAAAGTGAATTTATTTCAGGAAACTCATTTTATATAAGTTCATTGAACACCGAGCGACATATTGCAAGGGTTAATTTCCGTTTATTTTGATGATAATGGCTTACAGCTAATAAAAACCCAAAATTCTGTTTCTTAGAAAATTACATTTTATTGCCTAAACAATCATTGGGAAAAGTGCTGGCTTGACACCATATACAAGAAAGGTAAGCCACAACAAAACAGATAATTGCTAAAGAATCTAGCTGATCGAAGATTGCTGTATCCAAGAATATGAATGGAAAGTCAAGTGGAAGGAAAAAGATTGGTGCAAAATAAAAAGGGATAACTGTAGTCTTGAGAGGATTGTGAATGAAAGCCTATTCAAAGGTTTGAGGGAGAATAACGAGGCATGGATAGCAGCTGTACTAGTAATATTCTAATATTCAGAAAAACTGAATTTTGGGTTTTAATTAGCTTTAAGTCATAATCATCGAAAATTAAAGAACAAACCCTTGAAATATGTTCCTCTTTGTAATGAATCTATAAATAATTTTAACTTTTTGAATTGAATTACTGAAATAAATAACTTTTCTATTTTATTTAAGTCATTTAGATGCACCTACATATTGCCATTAAATTAACATTTTTCTGGGTGGGATCTCAAAAGAACAAGAAATTGGTTGGTAATAAACCTGTAAATGTTAAAGTATGAAATAAATTGCTATTTTTATATTAGAATGCTATTCAGATTAGCGTTTTCAAATCACTATTTGCGGCCAAATAAGGAGTTTGTGAATCTGAATTCCTATAACAAAAGTCTATAAATGTGTTGTTCCACAACTTTCCAAATCTTTTTTAGCCAATTAGCCACGGTGGAAATACTGCAGTATGATTAGAGCCAGTCAATTTAAGGAAAAAAAAGCTGTCGATATTAATAAAACCTGTCGGATAAAATCCTTTGCAGGGACCTCAAGTTAATTTTACTTGTATTTATATAGCACCTTTCACAGGTCAAAAACCACAAAATGCTTTACAATAAAAACAGGCATAAACATCAACATAGTGGGAACAACATCTGAAGATTTTAATGTTACCTGATTGTATTAGCTTTCCAAACAGATGGTCTTAGGTTCTAAGCATGTTTGTGTGATTGAAAAAAAACAAATGTTGAAGAGGAGAATCTTCCACCACACACAGAAACTCGGAGACACACTGGAACACCCCATCTAAACCCACTCTAATAGATTATCATGATTACTTTAGGTTTTAGTGTCAGCTTTGCAAACAAAATAATATCTCAGCAATTTATCTCAATTAATTACACTTCTTCAATTATTAGACACACAAACACATTTACATTTTCGATAAATGCATTACAGTATGTGTGTCTCGCTATAAACTGCAAAAAATGTACAACCCAATATTATAGACACTATGTGACAATTATTCATTTTCTATACTCACAAATACACATGAAAGCTTTAGGATAAATAATTTTAATTTTCTTTGTTATTCTTTTTAAAAAGGAGCCAACGGATAAAGCAGTTATTCTATAGTGATCTTCCTTAGAAACAAGCTGAACAAATATTTTAATAAGATCTTTTCTCTGACTTTGGTAAAATTGTCTGTTTTTGCTTTTGATGTGCTTTTTCATTTCGTGCTTAGCAGACGTCGCCTCTGAACAGCAGCGACAGGGCGTTCGTTTGTCGTCTAATCTCGTAAACGAGCCGATGGCCGTCCATCCCGTCCACTAATGAGATTAGACATGTGTTGCGGGTCGCACAACAGGTCATCGTTCCCGATGCCCCTACAAAAGCAATTATTGTTTTAAATGTTCCTCTCATCGCCTTCTCAAAGCGACTGTGCATGGCTAAATGAGGGAAAAAAAGCTCTGATGCAGACAGAAATCATCAGATTTCCTCTTCAGTCAGAGCCTAAAAGGTTTCACACTCCTACAGTTTTTCCTTCTTCAGGCAGCCGAGGTTACATATATGCATGAGTCATTGAGTATATGTGTGTACTGTATTTTTTTGGATTAAAGGTATATCTCATGATTATGGATCTCAGAGCATACAGTGTATTGACATCTTCCATTATTTTGCATTATTAATTCTGAGTAAAAAAAACTGCTTTATCGGGTATATTAAGGTTTTATATTACCTATAGTTGTTTGGTAAACACTAAAAACTTAGTAACTTAAAGGTTTTAAGAGTTCTGTGTTCTTCTGTTGTCTCTCCAGGGGCTTCGTGTGTGTGTGTGAGCGTGTGTTTTTGTGTGAGTGATACCAGCAAGTCTGTTTTGGTAGATCAGTAAGAAGTAGTGGTCCACAGGGATAGCCTGCATCTTTGTTCTCCTGCTGACAATGGAGGACTCTCAGTCAGTCTAAAGGGAGAAATTATGTCCCAAAGCAGTCTGGGAGAAAAAGAGATACACAGAGTACTTCTCACATGCTACTCATGTGGGGCATGACCTCAATAAGAGCTGCTGTTGTGTTTGCAAGGCCCTCAACACCATGTCCAACCACTTTTAAATGGGGCTAGGCCTAAGGTCCGGCATTTTTTCTACATTCAAGTGTTGAAAGAAATTCAGATGATTTTTCTTATGAGGCTGTTTCACAAAGCAGTCATCATGTTTCTAAGTTCTTTTTTCTCTGTCCCCACAGGTAAGGAGGAGCCAACCACATATACCTGCACAACGTGTAAGCAGTCGTATGGCAGCGCCTGGTTCTTGCTGCAGCATGCTCAGAATTCTCATGGCTTTCGAATTTACCTGGAAAGTGAACATGGCAGTCCTCTCACCCCACGCATGGGCGGGCCTTCTTCCCTTGGTGGTGGCGCCGACTGTCCCTCTCAGCCTCCCCTTCACGGCCTCCATTTGCCACCTGATGCAAGTCCTTTCAACCTCCTCCGCATTCCTGGCTCGGGTTCAGGGGGAAGGGACAGCATTGGAACAGGAGGTGCCATTGGCTCTGGCGTTCCTGGGGGTCATCATCAGCGTTTCCCCCCAACACCACCTCTCTTCAGCCCCCCTCCACGAAACCATCTGGATCCCCACCACCTGAGCCCAGAGGAGCTGGCGCTGGCAGCCCACCACCCGAGTGCCTTTGACAGGGTGCTACGCCTTAATCCTCCTCTGCCTCTAGACCCACCTCCGACAATGGATTTCTCAAGGCGTCTACGGGAACTGGCGGGCAACACCTCAGGGTCTACTCCCCCACTATCACCCAGCCGGCCAAGCCCCATGCAGCGCTTACTGCAGCCATTCCAGACAGGAGGAAATGGAGGCACAGGGGGTGTAGGGGGTAGCAAACCTCCATATCTTGCTACTCCACCACCTCTACAAGGCTCAATGCAGTCGCCTGTGGGCTCACAAACCACTCCTCCGACTCCTCTCCCTACAGCAGGACCGCCCACTTCCTCCAGCACCCAGTTGAAATCAAAGTGTTGTGAGTTTTGTGGCAAAGCCTTTAAGTTCCAGAGTAATTTAATAGTGCATCGGCGAAGCCACACAGGAGAGAAGCCGTACAAATGTCACTTGTGTGATCACGCTTGCACACAGGCCAGCAAACTGAAACGACATATGAAGACTCACATGCACAAATCTTCCTCGCCAAACACAGGCAAGTCAGAAGATGGTCTATCAATAGCCTCATCCCCAGAGCCTGGCACTAGTGAGCACATAGGCAGTGCAAGCAATGCACTTAAATCAGTGGTGGCCAAGCTGAAAAGTGAAAATAATCGCATGTTACGAGAAAATGGGGAGGAGGAAGAAGAGGAAGAGGAGGAGGAAGAAGAAGAAGAAGAGGAGGAGGAAGAGGAAGAGGAGGAGGAAGAGGAGGGGGAGGAGGAGGAAGTGCAGAATGGTGAGAGGCCACCCAAACGAAACAACAGTTATCACTTTGGACTGAACCTGGAAGCAGCACGGCAGCATGAAAACAGCAGCAGCATTGGAAGTCGACTGGGCGGGGTGGCTGATGAGGCATCTATCCCTCGTTCACTGCCAGAGGTCATGCAGGGAATGGGTCTGGCTGCCAGCATGCAGCATTTTAGCGAAGCCCTCAATGCACACAAACGAAACGCCATGGCCCAGGAGAACCACCTGCACCACCATCTCAGCAGAGACCATCACCACAGTCGGGATATGTGTGATGGAGACTCTGTCCTGGAAACAGAACGTTTAGAGGAAGGCACTGTTTCAGCAGTAAATGGACGAGGAGCATCTCCTAATGAATCTTCTTCAATTGGCTTCTCAAAGAAACTACTTCTGGGTAGCCCAAGTCCACTTAGTCCTTTCTCAAAGCGCATTAAACTGGAGAAAGAATTTGACCTGCCTACCCCCACAATCCCTAATACAGAAAACGTCTATTCCCAATGGCTGGCTGGCTATGCTGCCTCTCGACAACTCAAGGACCCCTTTCTCAACTTTGGGGATTCCAGACAATCGCCTTTTGCATCATCATCTGAGCACTCGTCAGAGAATGGCAGCCTGCGTTTCTCGACCCCTCCAGGAGAACTGGATGGAGGAATGTCAGGTCGCAGTGGGACTGGCAGTGGGGGCAGCACGCCCCACCTTGGGGGTCCTGGGAGACCCAATTCCAAGGATGGACGCAGGAGTGACACTTGTGAGTATTGTGGCAAGGTTTTCAAGAACTGCAGTAACCTGACAGTACACCGGCGCAGCCACACAGGAGAGAGACCATACAAGTGTGAGCTGTGTAATTATGCGTGTGCCCAGAGCTCCAAACTTACTCGCCACATGAAGACCCATGGTCAGGTGGGCAAAGATGTGTACAAGTGTGAAATTTGTAAAATGCCCTTCAGTGTTTACAGCACCTTGGAGAAACACATGAAAAAATGGCACAGTGACCGTCCCTTGAGTACCGAAATAAAGTCAGAGTAGAAGGCAGAACAATGAGACCTTTTTCCCTTGTAACTGGGTCGCCAACAGTCAAGTGTTTATTCCTAGCCCCTTTGTAGATTTGCCCCAATCCCCACACTCCCCTTTCACCAACCTGGTGGAAGCCTAAGACCATGTGCTCTGCACCAGCACACCTTGTTTCCATTACCCATCGAATGCATGATCTGTATCGGGGCAATACTCTTGCATTGACGCAAAACTTCAAGCCTTTCTCTTGTGCAATAATTTACATGTTGTGTACTATTTCCTTTTATTGAGTTTTATTTTTTTTATTTTTAAGAATTAGTCAGCATGCATAGTATGTTTTTTGCTAATCAAAAAGAAAAGAAAAAAAGAAAAGAATTTGTCCCTGGTTGGTTAGTTGTTGAGTAAATGTGTTGCTGTTTTTCTCTCATTCACTTATTTTCTTTTTATTCTTCAAAAAGAAAAAAGAAAAGAAAGATACATCCATGCTGCATACATTCTGTAACACATATCATGTACAGCTTTGTTTTGTAACATGGAAAGTGAACAGTCTTTTAGTTGACCCTCTTTTTACGACCCTGGAAATGCACTTATCCTAATCTTTCTAAAAGATGCCATGTTCAAACAGGGTTTAAAGGAAAAAGAAAATCATGTATTTGGCTTGACTACTAAACTGAAAGTGAAGACAGGCCTCAAATTTCTTTCAAAAAGACAAAAAGTGTGCTAAGAACTAAATTTGTACTATCATTTGGAGGAATAAGGAAGAGTGCCTTTGATATCTCAGAACTGCATTGGCCATAATCGTATCTGGTTTAAGTTTGGGGTCACACTAGATGAAGCTAAAAGAGTTAGATCACCCAGGAAAAGGTCCTTGCATCAAGCACCTGACAGCTTAAACGGACAGCTCATGATGAAAGATCCAAATCATCATTTAGCTACCTAATACATGTTTAATAGGCTATCTATAATTGGGGGTTTCATGGCAAGCATGGTACAAGCAGTATTGTGTATATCTCAATTATTTGTTGTTTTGGTTTTTGTATGGAGGAGCTTTTGAGAGAAAGGTAATCTGTGATAAAATGTACAATCCTGAACTCGACGGACCAGGCGAAGAGTGTCACATGTCTGCGTTAGCACAAGCCTAAAACGCTGCTCAGCATGTCAGGGTGTGGAACAATGCATAAAGTAATATTTGAGCTCAAATTGAAGCTAACTTTACTTAAGAGCAGTGAAGAAAATACAAGCTAGACAGACAGAAAGCTAAACAGAACTGGAAGCTATGTACGCGCTACGGGGATCCGTGGCAATGATTTTCACTTTACAATTGTTGCATCAGAAAAGGGTTATCAGCAGTGACTGGCAGAGAAAGAGGGCTTTGCAAAAACATGTACCTGTACTTTAGGGCTCTTAAAAATGTTTTATTGTTATTTAATATGCATACAGTGGCTCTGAAAAATGTTCATAGCCCTGGTAAAATATCAGGTGTTTGTGTTTAAAACATGAGAATACAATAAATCAATGTAATACTTTTCCACCTATAATGTGACAACAGTGCATTACTATTCAACTGAAAAACAAAAAATATCTGATAGCACTAAGAAAAGGTGCAGTAATCTGGACGTGCAGGTCCCTAAACTAATACTTTAATGACACATCATTTGAATAAATCATTCGGTCTTTGGTCGGAGTCTATCAGAGCCCTGCATCTTGACTTGCAAAAAACTTCAAATCTCTGAGATTATGAGGACATCTCTTATCTGAGCCCTCTTCAGGGAACCGTTACAGATTTGTGGAGTTTGATTCTGGACCATTCTTTTGTTGATTTGCATGTATGCTTGGACTTACTGTAATGCTAAAAATAAATTCTCTCTTAACCTTCAGCTTTCTAGCAGAAACCTGAAGGGTTTGGGTCAATATTATCATTAGCATTTGGAACCGGTATTCAAATTTTTATCCACCTCTATGAAAAACTCCTATTTAAATTAAAGAAAAACTATCCCACATCATGATGCTGCCCTCACCATAATTTACTGTGGGTTTGATGTTTTTAGTAATGTTCCGTTTTCAATGTTCATACCAAAAAGGCTTTAGAAGATTTTAGCCAGGCCTCGATGTTTTATGTGGTAGAAATGTTCTTTTTTTACAACCCAACTCCTTAGTCCAGACATTTGGAAAAAACTGGAGATTTTTGTCAGATGTAGAACACAACAAATACTTGGCAGAAATAGTACTGCTGTAGGCCACTTGGCAGCCTCCCTGACTAATTCTTATCTTTTCTTTCCATCCATTTTGGTGAAGCTCCAGTTTTTGTAATGTCCCTGTTGTCCCATAATTTCTCAAATTAATGAGGACTGTCTTTACTGTGTTACGGTGTTTATATATATCGCTGTGGATTTTTTGGCCCCTTCTGCTGAATTATCCATGTGTACAATAAGATCCTTTGGAGTCTTTGTCACATCTCTACAAATTACAGCTTTAGCAAAAGAATACATAAGAAATCAACTGGTCCAGTTTCATTTCTAGCTAATCAGATGCACTTAAATTATTTTAGGGTTGTACCTAATAAGACAAGAGGCTGAAATAACATTAAAACTTGCTTTAACAATGTTTAAGTTTAAGGGTGTGCAAACTTATGTAACCAGGTTGTACCTTGTTTATTTTGTACATTTCCTCTCCTAACAGATTAATTTATTTTTCAGTTGAACTGAATGAGACATATGCCGCATTAAAGGTGGAAAAATATTTTAAAAATATTTTTTCAAAATGCCATTTTAAAGAGGATGTGTACTCTTTTGAGAGCCACTGTAGGTTAATGTAGAGAGCATTACTTTTTATTGTGTTTGTTTCCAGTTGATCTTTAACCCAAAAGAGATTTTCGTTCATGTTGTTCAATGCAAAGCACTAAATGTGCATTGTCCCACATCCATGCAGAGATGGTACGTGGATTGAGTCTAAAAGCTGGATTTGTTTGACATGAAGTGCACTGTTTCAGTTTTCCCAGTTTACGCTGAAGGGGAAAATCTTCTTTGTAATGCTGTCAGATGATGAGGATCCTCTTGTTTCAAGCAGTAAAAAAAAGACGCACAAAATCTGTTGCCAGCGGTTTCATCATCCCTGACCTCTGTATCCTCGCCATTTTACCCTTGACCATTTGTTAACCCTGGAAACCCAAGAACGTACTCTCCTCCCAGCTAACCACTTCTACATAGTAGCAATCTAAATGCACTTCTCCTGGCTTTATTAATAACCACCGTTATAAAACAAGTTGTGATTTATCATTACCTGAGCAAGTTGCTGCCTGGACAACACTCCGATTTTGTTGCTTACACCACCAGACTGTTTTTGTAGAACTTCTCTTTCAAACATGGGCATATAAAATACATTTTTTGCAAACAAAACTATACTATATTTTAGGGGGAAATGTTTTAAGTTTTGTTACTGCATCTCAATGGCGTTCAATACTACCATCACAGTATATATGAGGTGAAACATTTCAGAAAAGTTGAAAAAAAAAAAAAGATTTTGTAATGTTTATTTGTTTTCATTTTTTGCCTTGGTTCTTCACGGCTCTTCAGGTTGAAATACAATTTGCATTGGGGAAAGGATTAAGATTATATATGAATATATAATAAAGAACTTAAAATATAGGAAAATGCACAGTCATGTCAGTTCCTATACTTAAACACATTTATGGTCTACTTTTTCTGTATTTCTAGAATTGTATTTGAATTCAATGTTCACTTAGAGTAGGCACTATAGTATTTATATTGAGGCTCGTATTTTTAACTGTTGCTTGTTCTCTCTAAAGGTATTTGCCATACCTGTTTTGGTAGTGGAAAAAAATCCCAAGCTGCCACGGTATATTTTTTTAATTTGGCAGGATAATATAGTGCGAATTATTTGTATGTCTAAAGAAATAAAATAAAATGATAAAAAAGAAACATCCCATAGAAAGCAGGTAAAGTGTGTGGCATTGGGAGGCGTCGCAGGCCATCAGATGGCCGTTGCCTTGGTTCCTGCTGTCCACAGAGGTGTTTGTACATATCTTCTTTGGGTTTTTTTTTTGTTCGCACTTCTTTCTCCTCACTCTGCTGCCATACCTGTATGCAGTACTGAAAGCTGACGTTGGCCTGTTCTGTTGTGTGCTTCTGTCTTTCTCACCTCTCCCACCTGACAACATTCCAACATCAAGAAGAGAGGAGGAAAAAAATCTAAAGATAAAAAAAACTTAATATGCAGTACATGGATTACTTTAAAAAAGGTTGAAATAAATATGTTTAAAAAGAAATAAAATGTTTTTGAATTTTCTTTTCCATTGCCAAATACTAAATGGTGCTTTATATTTAGATTGGGTGAATATACTTTCATATGCAAAGCATATTTAAAAATGACCAGGGGGATGTGGAGAAGCCTGCTTGAGTTGAGACTTTTTTTGTAAATGGCAATGCGGAATATTTTGTTATCAGCCTTTTCTATTCCTGTTCTGAGAGCTGTTTGTTGTAACTTGAACATGAACTTTATCTTTACAATGGGAGCTACTATTTATTATTACCTATATGCTCTGTTCTGAACAGAGACATGGAATGGAGTCATATATTTTTGGTTTGTTTTTATTTTATTCTTTTGTTTTGGTTATACTATAATTTTATTATTATATTTTCTTTTCTAATTGTGGCCAGTGGTCGTTGGACAAAACAAGCTCTTTGATTTCTGTTGTACTTGTTTGGGGTCTCTGTTCAGTTGTATTGGGAATACCACTGTCTGTGTTTTCTGGCAGATGTCTGCATAATCCTGTTCACATGCCCATTTTGTCCCTTTATTGAAAAATGATTAATAAAAAAAATGAAAGTGTAATTGTATTCTTTGTTTTCATTTACAGCTTTGAGTAAAGCTGTTGTTGCTGTTTCTTATCTTGCAATATACATTTTTGCTTCTAACATCACCTTCTATATGGATCTAAACATGAAGAAAGAGGCGGATTTTTCAAAACTTCAAGACCTGTTTTGTGCCCCTAATAAATATGTTGCACAAAGAATTAGGATGAAGAATATACAGTGTACAGTCCTACTGCGTAAGGATGGATTTAAGTTAGTTTTGTCATCACATCAATATCTTTTTCCCCATACTCAGTGATCTCCTGGCCATGTTGGGATAAAAGTGCAATTTGCTATACTGTCAGCCTCCTACTTTCAGCCCCCTCACAGAGGTGATCATTACTTAACGAAAAAAAAAATAGATCGGTCTGCCCTACTATTGTTGGCACAAAGGATTCCTCATGTTGAGGTGAGTGAACCTTCATCAGTGCTGATGGAGCATCTGCATGGCATGGTATGAGATTAAGGAAGCGGATTCAAATAACATTTAGATAAATCGTGTTGCAGTGGCGACTATGTGCAGTATAATGCGATCAAACAAGAACCTTTTTAACAAGCAATCATTAAGTGAACATTTTGTCCTTAAATTTGAGTAGGAAGAATGGGCAAAAGTATCTAAGTGATTCTGACAACAGCTTTGTTGTAATGCCGAGACCACTTACTCAGAATATTTCCAAAACTGCAGCTCTTATACTATGTTTGTATTCTGCAGTCACCAGTATCTATAAAAGGTGGTCCACGGAAGGAACAGTGGTGAACTGACAACAGGGTTGTGGGAAGCCAAGGCTTTATGTGGAAAGCAAAGGCTGGCCTTGGTACTTGAAATTCCTAAAGGCATTGTTGGTTCTGATAGAAAGGTGTAACACAATGTAACACAATGTACTCAAAAACACAAGGACAATGAACCACCAATGAAAGAAAGTAGCCTGGTGTGATGAATCATGTTTTCCTTTACATCACATTGATGGCCGGTTGCATGTGGGTCACTTGCCTGGGGAACATATAGCACCACAATGGCACTATGAGAACAAGACAGGGCGGAGAAGGCATCATCAAGTTTTGGGCAATGTTTTGCTTGGAAACCTTGGTTCCTGTCATCCATTGGGATTTTTCTTTGACACATACCACCTATGTTGCAGATCATGTACACCCTTTCATGGAAAAGGTATTCCTTGAATCCTGAGGCCCAATCGAGCAGGAAAATTAGCCCTGTCACAAAGCAAAAATGGTTCAGGAATGGTTTAAGGTTTGCCCTCCATATTGCCGAGTTCTCAATTTAAGCAATTTGTAGGCCGAGACAACAGCCTGTGTGGGATGTGCTTGACAAATTTGATCCATTAAGGTCCCACCTCGTGACTTAGAGGACTTAAATGATCAATTGCGAACATTCAGATAACAGCATAGCTTGAGGGATCTTGTGAAGTCCATGGTTCCAGGGTCAGGGTTGTTTTGGCAGCAAACAAACAATTAGGCAGGAGGTCATAATGTTATGTCTGATCAGGGCATATGATATCTCTAAATTGTGACACTCATGCAAAACAGTTCACTTTTATATTTCGGTAAAATTATTGAGATGCTACAGTATCAGATGCATAGAAAGGTGATGCTGGAACATTATTTACTCCAAGCAACATATCTTCATATCCCACTAAAACACAAGGCAGATACACAAAGTGTGACAGGGATGATGGGGACACCTCACTACCTCTTTAAAAACTTTGCTTCTGTGTGTCATGGGTATCAGTGGTGATCTGTCCACATAAACACAGTGTCTTTGATGAGGACTCACAATGTTCTTTGGACCCTGGAAGCTCCGCCTCCACCCTTTGGCCTTGTACTCTATGAACTTTGTGGCTTCCTGTGTGTATGTGAGTGTATGTGAGTGTGTGCGATGTCACAACCCCTGCCCAGAGGGGTTGGAGAACTCCTGACACCCATGTGTCTGCATGCAACATCCTATCTATGGTGAACACAGACCAGCTGTTTTCAGTGCAAATGTATGTATGTGTGTGTATGTGTGTATGCACACTATCTCAGAACACATGCATTCCGTGTGTGTGTCACTCCTTAAAGTATAGTGTATTATCTGTAACTGATAGTAGGTGTCACTTATGTGGAGTACATGTAGGGTACATGCAGTGTGTGAAGTCACACAGGTGTGTAATTTCACAGAATGTACGTTTGTACATACCATTATGTCCCTTTCTGTGCTCTGTAGTCACAATGCCTCATAAAGCTACCAGGATCAATCAGTTTTGTGAGTGAAGGACAGACAGATTTGATTGTTCTGTGTATGAGTGTATGTGTGAATGGTCATGTGAAGAATTAAGACACTATTAAACAGTCAGTTCTTTCAAAAGAAATGTTTACATATCAAGGTCTGTTCTTTTTTATTATATATCTGGAAAAGAAATGGAATTATTTTCAGATAAGCAACAAAAACGGTTATACTTGATAAACTACAGATATTAACAAAATTGTCTTTCCTAATGGAGGAAAAAGTTTGGAAACATTATCCCTTAAACTAGGGTCACACCCTTTGGTTGAAATAACTTCAGTGAAATGCCTCTTTCAGGCACTTCACTGAAGTTATAGCGATATTCCTCGATTTGAGGAAAGTTTGGCCCCTCTTTATTTTCAGCTGTGAGATGGTTCCTTGCATGTACAGACTGTTTCAAATCCTACTAAATCATCTCAATTAGATCAGATCTGGGCCTGATTTGGCCTAGAACTTTCCATTTCTTTAGTCTTGTATCAGTAAATTCTGGCTGGTGATTTCCTTTATATTTTCTGAACAGTTTACTCACAGTTCCATGACAAATCAAATTGATTCTTTGCATGTTTACCAAGTTTATTATTAGTACAATACTGAAATTGCCAATTCACATGAGCATTTCTTAAATCCTTTTAGATAGCTACAGTTGTTTCAGTAAAACATTAAACACATGGTGCATCTCAACATATTAATTCAAGTCAAAAAGTGAAACCTATTTGCTGTACAAATTCTGTACACACAGTGTGTATTAGTGTATTATTGACTGTGTATTAGTGGCACATGAAAAAGGATTTAAATACTTGGGTACCTGGGTATTTTTGATGTTTCTCTGGAATCAAATGAATGTTCAATTAGCAGATTCCTGCAGAACCTGATATCAAGCTGAGGAGGTATGTCAGCCATTAGAATCTACTGCACTGAAGCAGGAAGGCCTCTAAAACATACAGTACACATCTCCTGAGCAGTGGAGTTGGCTACCCCAGACCCAAATGAACACGGGGATATCTGTTAACCTGGCAGTTATCAAGCAGATAGTCAATGACAATACCCACAAGGATGTACTCGTACTCGTACTCGTACTCGTACTCGTCGTCTTCCGCTTTATCCGGGACCGGGTCGCGGGGGCAGCAGACTCAGCAGAGACACCCAGACGTCCCTCTCCCCAGACACCTCCTCCAGCTCCTCCGAGGGGAGCCCAAGGCGTTCCCAGGCCAGCCGAGAGACATAGTCCCTCCAGCGTGTCCTGGGCCGTCCCCTGGGCCTCCTCCCGGTGGAACGTGCCTGGAACACCTCCCGAGGAAGGCATCCAGGAGGCATCCGGAATAGATGCCCGAGCCACCTCAACTGGCTCCTTTCGATGTGGAGTAGCAGCGGCTCTACTCCGAGCCCCACCCGAATGGTCGAGCTCCTCACCCTATCTCTAAGGGAGTGCCCGTCCACCCTACGGAGGAAGCTCATTTCAGCCGCTTGTATCCGGGATCTCGTTCTTTCGGTCATGACCCAAAGTTCATGGCCATAGGTGAGGGTAGGAACGTAGACCGACCGGTAAATCGAGAGCTTTGCTTTTCGGCTCAGCTCTCTCTTTACCACAACGGACCGGCACAGCGCCCCCATTACTGCGGCAGCCGCACCGATCCGTCTGTCGATCTCCCGCTCCATTCTTCCCTCACTCGTGAACAAGACCCCGAGATACTTGAACTCCTCCACTTGAGGCAGGAACTCCCCTCCAACCTGAAGAGGACAAGCCACCCTTTTCCGGTTGAGTACCATGGCCTCTGACTTGGAGGGGCTGATCCTCATCCCAGCCGCTTCACACTCGGCTGCGAACCGCCCCAGCGCATGCTGTAGGTCTTGGCTAGAGGGGGCCAGCAAAAAGAAGAGACGAAATCCACTGGTCCCCAAACCAGACCCCCTCCGGCCCTTGGCTGCGTCTAGAAATCCTGTCCATAAAAGTTATGAACAGGACCGGTGACAAAGGGCAGCCCTGCCGGAGTCCAACATGCACCGGGAACAGGTCCGACTTAGTGCCGCCGCGACAGGCACCGCAGACCTTATGGCCGCAGCTACGGGCAGCAGCATCGACAATAGATGCGGAGAACATGGTCCACTCGGACTCTATGTCTCCAACATCCCCCGGAATCTGGTCAAAGCTCTCCCGGAGGTGGGAGTTGAATACATCCCTGGCCGAGGGCCCCGCCAGGCGTTCCCAGCAGACCCTCACTATGCGCTTGTGCCTGCCAAGTCTGTCCGGCTTTCTCCTCCTCCAGCGGATCCAACTCACCACGGACACCCTTATGCTTGGACACCCTTATGCTTGAACATGGTGTTCATTATGGACAATCCGTGACTTGCACAGAAGTCCAAAAACAAAACACCACTCGGATTCAGATCGGGGAGGCCATTCCTCCCGATCACGCCTCTCCAGGTGTCACTGTCGTTTCCCACGTGGGCATTGAAGTCCCCCAGCAGAATAATGGAGTCCCCAGGAGGGGCACTATCCAGCACCCCCGACAGGGACACCAAGAAGGCCGGGTACTCCGCACTACCGCTCGGCCCGTAGGCCGAAACAACAGTCAGAGACCTATCCCCGACCCGAAGGCGCAGGGATGCGACCCTCTCATCCACCGGGGTAAACCCCAACACGAGACGGCTGAGCTGGGGGGCAACAAGGAAACCCACCCCAGCCCGCCGCCTCTCCCCGTGGGCCACTCCAGAGTAGAAGAGAGTCCAGCCCCTCTCAAGGAGATGGGTTCCAGAGCCCACGCTGTGCGTGGAGGCGAGCCCGACTATTTCTAGTCGATATCTCTCGACCTCCCGCACAAGCTCAGGCTCCTTCCCCCCCAGCGAGGTAACATTCCACGTCCCTAGAGCCAGCCTAAGCATCTGGGGATCGGGCCGCTGAGGTCTCCATCTTCGTCCGCCACCCAATCCTCTTTGCACCGGTCCCTCACAGTTCCCCCTGCAGGTGGTGGGCCCACTGGGGGATGGCCTCGCGTCTCTCGTTCGGGCTTGGCCCGGCCGGGTCCCGCGAGAAGCAACCCGGCCACCAGGCGCTCTCCGACGAGTCCCGACCCCAGGCCTGGCTCCAGGGTGGGACCCCGGCTCCGCCGTACCGGGTGACGTCACGTGCCTCGATATATTTGTCCTCATGAAGGATTCTTGAACTGCTCTTTGTCTGACCCATCACCTAGAGCCTGTTTGCCATGGGAGACCCTACCAGGGGCATTTAAGCCCCAGACAACATAGCCTCTAGGATCCTTTGAACACTCAAACCCCTCCACCACGTTAAGGTGGCGGTTCAAGTAGGGGACCCACAAGGATGATAAGACACAAAAGGGCACTGTGAAGGAACCTGCTTGCTCACAAAGTCCAAGTATATTAATGGAAAATTGAGTGCAAGGAAAAACTGTAATGAAAAAAAGGTATCAAGCAACAGTGAGAAATACAGCCTTGAGAGGAGCATGAAACAAAGATCACAGTTTGGGTTACATTAACAGACTAATTAAAATAATTGTTAAAATATTAAAACGAAATATTCTTTAAGCTTTATTGAGAAGCAACTGTATATAGTATAAGTATACGTTCTTCTTTAATAGAAAAAAGGGAAGCTGTTCAGAGTTGATGAAAAGAGGGATGGATCAAAGCATATTCATTCTAAGGCAATGCATATCAGGTCGAAGCATATTTGTTTATTCTTTTTAAGGCACTCAATCAAAGTCTGACTGAGAATCTGTAGAAAGACTTAAAATCAAGGTTCACCTACTCTCTTCATCTGATCTGTCTGAGAGAGTGTTATTTTGCAAAGAGGAATGGGCAGAACTTCAGTCTCTGAATATATAAAACTGGTACAAACATACCCCACGTTTACCATACTTTTCAGATAAAAAAAAACAACATTTGATAACCATATATCTTTTTTTCTTTCACATAAAACCCCCAAAGTAAATTGAAGGCTGTGGTGGTAAAGAAACTACGCTTGGAAAAATATCAGGGGTATAAATTGTTTTGGTATAATGAAATACTCAGAATGCCCCCATGTTCTTCAGGATTCGGCTAATGACCAGTGCATTTGATTCAGGTTTGTTCAAACCGGGAAACATCTAAAATATGCAGGACACCTGCCATCAATGAACTGAATTTCCTAGCCCTGTGATAAAAAGATAGGTGGAATCATAAAATTGAGTTTAAAACTTTTCCAGTGGACAAATTCTGGAGTTCACTGTTTAGACGTCAACAGAAAAAAAACTGTCACTATAAACCTTTCTTAGAGATAAACAGCTTACTGGCAACACCTTGGAAAATGAAAGCAATCCCCACTATACATTTTCTTTCTCTCTCCTGTTGTTCTGTGATAAATTCATTGAGTTGTAAACCCACATAGCGTCCATGCCTGCTCTGTTTTACAGGGGCTCCTCTGAGCTAGTTTATGTAAAAAACATTAAGCATTTGTGGCTGTTATAAAATCTATATGACCATTGCCTGTAGTGCTCCATAAACTACCATGGATTTGTCTTCAGCCTGTGTGAGTTGAACAATAAGATATTCTCTAAAGACCTTCCAAAGCATGTTTTCACACTGCTTTTGTCACAGTATGTCCTTGACGAAGCACAGTTCCAGTGAAATCCAGATAAAGGACAGGAATATATGTGTGTTTTGTCTGCCCTCAGACGGAGCAGACTTTGTTTTCCCTGTACATACTGTGCTCCACCACAGAGGTACGTTTTGTCAAGGCCAGGCTGTGCCTCCCATACAAACCTGAATCAGCCTCTGTACATACATGGTTTAATCCACGCTGACCACAGAGGTCTGTAAGAAGGCGCAGCAGAATAAGTGCCTTTTACTTTAAAAGATGATTGAACACAGCATCACGTACAAAGGCCAGAAGGTCAGTTGACTTTGTAAAAATAACTGCAATCAAAAGAAGTAAAGGAATAATGACTGCCTTTGCCTGTAGCACTCTTAAGTCCTCTGCGTAGGACTTCTTGTTAAGATACTTGTCTAAAAACTGTAGAAGCTTATTATATGCAGGGAGAGCCTGTAATTATTTCATGCTGGTAAACTTACTAGAATAGATGGAATAAATGATGGTTGTTGAGCATGATACAAAAAGTAGAAATTTCAGAACTGAAAAGACAAAAGGAAGGTATGAAGACAACTTCTCGTCTCATTTATCTGTTTTTTTCACTATAAATTGTTAGAGGGAATAACGTCAAGGAGGATTATATTCAATGCTTTAGGTTTAACTGCCAGCATCACTTTCTTTTGTGTGAAAACCGATTTCTTTTAACAGTAATCAGAAACTGTAATGGGAATTTAATAAATGTCGTTGTAGATCTTCTGCTTCATATATTTTCCTTGCTTTCAGAACCAAAACTAAATGGTACCTCTTGGTAATACTTTGACACACTGCAGCTCTATGAGTTTGAAGGCACTGGCATACACCGTCTATAGTCATGGTAAAAAGAGGATTAACTGGTAATCATCAGTGCAACCAACACTACAAAAGCAACTATGATGGTTTCCTACTCTGAAGCGTATAGCATTGTTTGTTAACACAGTGCCATGATGGAAAGACATCAGCAATGACCTTAATGAAATAGCTGTTCAGCATTGTACAGATAAGAAGATTAGTTACAAGTGGAAAATATTTTAGAAAACTGCTGCACTTCCCAGGAGAGGACAACTCAGCAACTTCACCACAAAGTCAGTCCAGAGAAATAACAAACTCAAGAGCTCCATCTCAGCCACTACATGCTTCAGTTGGCAATTAAAATTTCTTGAAAGGTAATGTAGTTAAAAATTTAACCAGAATAGCATTTTGGCAGTTCGGAAGCATTGCCAAGGGAATGCTGTTTTCTCTAAAAGAATTTGGCAGCATGACTTTTAAAATTTAAAAATTGCATTCAAAATGAGCCACAGACTTCTGGAACAATGTGCTTTGGACAGATGAGAATAAAAAGATGATTGACCATCCCACACAGCACCATGTTTGTTAAAACAAAACACACCTGATACCAACTGCCAAGCACAAAGGTGGATGAGTGATAATTTGGGATTGTTTTACAGCTACAGGATCTAGGCAACTTGCAGTCAATGAGTCGACTGTGAACTTTTCTGTTTGCCAAAGTTGTTTGATGTCAAATGTGAGGCCATCTGCCCGACATCACAAGCTTGGCCCAAATGTACAATGATCCTAAACACAGCAGCAACTTTACGACAGAATGTCTGGAAACACTTAAGGTTTTGCAGTGGACAAGTCAAAGTCCAGACCTCGACCGCATTGAAATGCTGTGGGAAACTTAAGGAGAGCTGTGCAGAAACAAACCTCAGTAAACTGAAGCAATATTGGAAAGAAGCATGTGCCAAAATTCATCCACAATGAAGTGAATATGATAAAGTAAAAAAAAAAAAAACAACTAGTGAGTTATTGCTGCTAAAGTTGTTTTCATAAGCTTTCATCTGTTTAACAAATAATGAAAGTTTGCAATCTTTTGTCTGTTTTTCCTTATGTGATGCTAGATTAAAATACTGTTAAAACTTGGTAAAGACCTAACCATTCTAATTATGCCCTGATATGCAAAGCCCAGAACCCAGAAGGGGATATATTTTTTCACCCCATAATTGTATGATAAAGTAATGCAACCTTTTTCATTTCTAAAATGCTGTTTTGTTGTCAGTCATTAAATATTTTGCCACTTTAATCTTTGAAATGCAGTGCAGCTGCTTGTCCTTGCTTGAAGAAGTTGAACAAAATTGATTTCTTACTGCTGCTGTGTCAACAAAGATATCCCATTCCAATGAATCAGTTCACACTATGCTGACATAGCAAAGGTGGTAGAGACATTTAGATCCTTGTCTTTTAAAAAGCAATAGTACTTATAACACTGTGTAAAAGGGTATTCAATAAAGAGTTTAAATTTCAAACCAACAATTGTTCTTTCCTCCATTGACATGAAAAGGAAACGGCAGGCTGGTCAAGGAGAGCATCCATCAGAGGAGCAGTGAAGAGGGCCATGGTAACTCTGAAGGAGCTACAGAGATCCAAAGCTCGAAGGAAATATCTTTCCACTGAAAAACTATTAGTCATGCACTCCATAAATCATGCCTTTATGAAAGACAGGCAAGAAGCAGGCCACTGTTGAAAGAGAACCATGAGCCCATATTGTCATAAGCCGTGTTGGGAACACAGCAAAATTGTGGATGAAGGATAAAATGGTCAAATCAGAACAAAATAAATTTTTTTGGCAGGTCCTAGAGGGAAAGCAAGACATCATGCTTTTAAGATATCCTCTCCAGCTCTTCTTAGGGGTTTTACCCTAGTCAGAAAGTTTGATTCTGGGTCTTGATGTACCCTAAAAAACGTCAAAAGGAGGATTCCAGAGGTCACGCTAATCACATGACCCTTCTCCTGACTCCTTTCAATCTTGAGAAGCAGTAGCTCTACTCCACTCCAATCTCTCCCAAGCTCACTAAACTACTCATCTTTTCTCTAAAGCAGAGCCATGCCAACCTGAGGAGGAAGCCTATTCCAGTCATTTATGTCCAGAGTCTCACTCTTCTGGTTTTGATCCAATATGATCAGAGGTGAAGGTTAAAACATGGATAAAATGAAACAAAGCAAAAATCAAACACTTCACCTTTCAGATGAACTCAATTTTAATTATGAGAGCGTAATCCTGGCAGCCTCTGTTCTATCTATCTGTCTCTCATCCCATCCTACCATAACTCTTATAGCCATTTTACCCATTAAACCTTTTACCCTGAAAGGTACTCTGATTTGAAATGGTTGACAGGTTTTCTCATTTCCAATCAAAATAATTTCAGACTTACTGGTGAAACTTTAGTCTAATGCAAACTTGACAAAACTGCTGTTATAACCACCAACTTTAATGGATTTTTGTGGAATTAAGAGAATTTGTTTATCGTTAACTGAAACAAAAAGGATACATAGTTCATAAGGTATTTTACAAATAAAAATCTATAAGTGTGGCATGCATATACTGTACATTCAGCTCCCCAGAATCAATACTTTGCAGAACCACATTTCGCTGCAATTACAGCCCCAAATATTTTTAAGGTCATTGCATATCTAAACACTAAAAATGTGTGCCCTTTCTTTTTTTGCAAAATAGCTTAAGCTCAGTCAGATTTTATGGTGATCATCTGCGAATAGCAATTTGCACATCCAGAAACAGATTCACAAATTTGAATTTGACTGGGTCAGTCCTATACATTTACATGAATATGATCTAAATCAACCTATTGTAACTCTGGCTGTATGTTTCAGGTCATTGTCCTTCTGGAAGATGAATCTCTGCCCCAGTCTCAGGTCTTTTGCAGCCTCTAATAGGTTTTCTTCCAGGATTGCCTTGTACACTGCTCAAAAAAATAAAGGGAACACTTAAACAAAACAATATAACTCCAAGTAGATCAAACTTCTGTGAAATCAAACTGTCCACTTAGGAAGCAACACTGATTGACAATCAATTTCACATGCTGTTGTGCAAATGGAATAGACAACAGGGGGAAATCTTTGGCGGAGTGGTTCTGCAGGTGGGGACCACAGACCACTTCACAGTACCTATGCTTTCTGGCTGATATTTTGGTCACTTTTGACTGTTGGTGGTGCTTTCACACTCGTGGTAGCATGAGACGGACTCTACAACCCACAGTGGCTCAGGTAGTGCAGCTCATGAAGGATGGCACATCAATGCGAGCTGTCGCAAGAAGGTTTGCTGTGTCTGTCAGCGTAGTGTCCAGAGCCTGGAGGCGCTACCAGGAGACAGGCCAGTACACCAGGAGACGTGGAGGAGGCCGTAGGAGGGCAACAACCCAGCAGCAGAACCGCTACCACCGCCTTTGTGCAAGGAGGAACAGGAGGAGCACTGCCAGAGCCCTGCAAAATGACCTCCAGCAGGCCACAAATGTGCATGTGTCTGTACAAACAGTTAGAAATCGACTCCATGAGGTTGGTATGAGGGCCCGACGTCCACAAATGGGGGTTGTGCTCACAGCCCAACACCGTGCAGGATGCTTGGCATTTGCCAGAGAACACCAGGATTGGCAAATTCGCCACTGGCGCCCTGTGCTCTTCACAGATGAAAGCAGGTTCACACTGAGCACATGTGATAGACGTGACAGAGTCTGGAGACACCGTGGAGAGCGATCTGCTGCCTGCAACATCCTTCAGCATGACCGGTTTGGCAGTGGGTCCATAATGGCGTGGGGTGGCATTTCTTTGGAGAGCCGCATGGCCCTCCATGTGCTCGCCAGAGGTAGCCTGACTGCCATTAGGTACCGAGATGAGATCCTCAGACCCCTTGTGAGACCATATGCTGGTGCGGTTGGCCCTGGGTTCCTCCTAATGCAGGACAATGCTAGACTTCATGTGGCTGGAGTGTGTCAGCAGTTCCTGCGCGATGAAGACATTGAAGCTATGGACTGGCCTGCCCGTTCCCCAGACCTGAATCCGATTGAGCACATCTGGGACATCATGTCTCGCTCCATCCACCAACGTCACGCTGCACCACAGACTGTCCAGGAGTTGGTGGATGCTTTAGTCCAGGTCTGGGAGGAGATCCCTCAGGAGACCCTCCGCCGTCTCATCAGGAGCATGCCCAGGCATTGTACGGAGGTCATACAGGCACGTGGAGGCCACACACAATACTGAGCCTCATTTTGACTTGTTTTAAGGACATTACATCAAAGTTGGATCAGCCTGTAGTGTGTTTTTCCACTTTAATTTTGTGTGTGACTCCAAATCCAGGCCTCCATTGGTCAATAAATTTGATTTCCATTGATGATTTTTGTGTGACTTTGTTGTCAGCACATTCAACTTTGTACAGAACAAAGTATTCAATGAGAATATTTCATTCAATCAGATCTAGGATTTGTTATTTGAGTGTTCCCTTTATTTTATTTTTTTGAGCAGTGTATTTAGCTGCACTCATCTTCTTATCAACTTTGAGCAGCTTCTCCATCCCTGTTGATAAAGAGTGTCCCCACCGCCATGAGACAGCCACCATGTTTCATAATGGGGATGGTGTTTCTAAGATGACATGCAGTATTTGATTTCTGCAAAATATGGAGGCATGTAGGTAAAAAACTAATTCTTTGTTTTGGTCTCATCTGTCCAGAGCACCTTCTTCCACATGTTTACTGCTTTGCCTACATTGCATGTGGTAAACTGCAAATAACTTCGTATTAGCTATGTTTCAACAGTTGCTTTCACAGCACAACATTTATACTGAGATAAAATAACTTTAAGGTGGACTCCATTTACTAATAAGGTGACTTCCAAAGGCAACTGGTTGCACTGAGGTTTCCTTAGGATTGCCAAAAGAAAAGAACTGAATATAAATGCACTCTTCACTTTTTTACTCATTTTTTGTGAGATAAACTTATGAAAATCATGTATCATTTTTCTTCACAATATTGTGCTACTTAGTGTTAGTTTATCACATAAAAAAGCCAGGCCTGTGGTTGCGATGTGACAAAATGTGGAAACACTGAATAGGTATGAATAAGATACTAGTGTGCTTAAAAGTGGTCAAATTTAAAAATATTTTCTTGATGGGTTGTTTTTCAGTCAAAAATGTTAGAGTTCTACAGGATGAAAACTCATAACAGAAAATTCCCAAATTCCCTTGCAGTCTGTCAAAAAGTGACAAAGAAAACTAGCCCTTTAGATGCACAAGAGCATCTTAAGGTGTTCTTGCATCTCTATGACCAAATAATGGCATGCTAAACCGTACTGGGATTTTGTTTTGAAGAGAGCATTGATTTAACAAGTGGATCTTTGCATTTTATAGGCTTGTAAATGTGCTCATACCCTAAAATAAACATAGTGAATAAAACTTGAGGAGGTGAGAGGTCAGAGCTGACAACTTTAATGCTCTGTTTACGTTATGGGGTAGCCACATGACGTGTTTAGACAATCTAAGAGACAAATGTAAAATAAATTAACATTAGTTTAGTTTGTTACCTTTTTTTCTGCCAGTGCTATCACCATCCCTCTAGAAAGCCTTGTATGTTACTAAGATTCAAAAATTACTTAAATTGTCACTCTTACATAAAGTGTTTGTGACTGCAGTTGCTCAGTTCCCATTGCTATTGATATTGTTATAAAAAATGCTACTAGAATTAGTGATGAGAGAGGCAGTTATCCAACCTACACCCAGCACAAGTGCACACATGCTCAGACTCAAAAGCTAAGCCAAGAGGCAAGAGGTTAAAGTCTATTTATAAGCAATCAGTGCTGGAATGCTAGGTATATAGAAAGACAAATCATATGAAGCAGGCCAGCCAGGTGGACTGATTTGCGTCCATGTGTCGACGTTGCCTCTACCATCTTACTAGATGTACTATAAAGATCGCCTATGCTGTGGGGTTGAAGAAGCTGGAGGAGGGGTTAAAAGAGAGGGGTGCTGTCTGTTCCTATAAAGGTCAGAGGGTCAGAGAGTAGGCTTAAAAAGGACAGAACGCCCCCTCCCTCCCTTTCTTATCTTTTCAGTCTTTCATTCATTCTGTCCACCACTGAACCCAGTCTGAAGTTCACACACATTGTCAAAGAGAAATGAATGAATGAAAGGAGAACTGAAGTAGAGATGGGGGGGTTAGAGAGGGAATGAAGCAACTTGTGTCAACATGAACAATCTTTAGCTCGTAATCAGAGGGTAATGCTGGTGAGTGTAAATAATTTATGTATGATTAATGTTCTTCTTTCTGAGTTACCATAGTGTACATATGTCACAGCATTGTTGCTTACAATAGGTATGAATTCCAGGTAATGTTTCTCAACAGCGTGTGCCTTTAAAACAAGTTAAAAACTTCCAAGTTGGTCTGTTTGTATTTAATACCTTGAAAATAGCGGCTCTACAAGAGATACAAAATCCCTCTTGTTAAAGGGTGTGATTTATTAGTCAGGGACATTTGAGGACCTTGGCTTAATAGTGGTCCATAACAACCTGTTCATGTTTGCTGTAGCTTCATAATAATGACCACACAGATGTCTCTCAGACTGAACTCTATATCAGGTGTCATTTCAAAACAAAATACACTTATCTTACCTCTGACATCTTATTCTCTTGTTGTTTAGCTGGCGCCAGTATGAAGGTAGTTCCTGTTATATTTATTCAGAAATTATACATTCTGGTCATTCTTTGACAACATTGCATGTCGGATTTTGTTTTGTATTTTATAATTTACTTTTAAACATGTTTACAAAGGAATTAATAAGTGTTAACTACCTCATCACAAAGGCACTAACTATTCTTCAAAATAAAAGCACTTCCTGGTTGATTTTCTTCAGATTTACTGGTTTTAACGATAGCCTTTCAACATATTAATTTTGGCAAATATTATAACCTTTCTTTTTTACAATATATCACAGTTAATAACAGTTCTTTTACATGTTCGATTGAATGTTCTGAAAAAAGATAATGATTTTAACTGTCCATGTGTTATATTTAGCTTAAGTGTAACGATTTGGATTCATAACCTACTGCATTTCCATATTTTAGGCAGACTGGGTGGGATGTATTCCTTGTGAGAATGTTAATTTAACTGGTGGAGACTTCAGACATAATATGAACATGGTGCAGATTTGGAAGTTGACTTTAACTGACCTTTCAAAGACTTGTGACTTGATTTGTACTTGAACCCCTCTGAATCATAACTCAAAAAATTAAATGTGGACATCGCAGTCAAATAATGCCTGCTGCATTAAGAGTTGTTTGATCTTGTTGATTTTGTCTGATGTTATTGTTGTATAGTTAAATAGAAAGGCGAAAAACCACTAAACAAAGCTGGCCTTTCATACAGTGCCTGAATGGAATGAAACTCTCTCTGGCTGCACAAGCTGCTGTTTTTCGCTCACATTGGCCTCTCTGACTCTAACCGCCCCTGATCTCATAGAGTGCACTGATGGCTGGAAGCTCAATGCCGGACTGGCATTCTCCAGGGTCAGGAATGGGCCTCCCTCTGATCCTAGCCCCACTGGCTGGCCGAGCTCATGGAAAATCCCCCCAGCCTGGGCTGAATAAAAGGATGTCCAAGGGTCCAGGAGAGACATGGATTATGAGGGCACAGGTGCTAAAGCATGTGTATGTGTGAAGATATGACCCTGAGTCTTCTGGCTGTCTTGTACAACTGAGTTTACAACACAAAGTCTCAATCACATGCATGGATCCAATGGTTGTGGAGGTTAATTGCAGCTACACAGATGAGAGAGTTGGGTCACCTTTATTTAAAAATGTGTGTGACTAAAAGACTAAGATAGAAAGATGGCACACTACATGAATTCAATATGCATGGGAAAAAAATATCCTCACACGTGTGGAAGAGAAGATGTGGTTTTGGTTATGTCCGGACCTAGTGTGTATATTTTCTGTCTTAGTTACCCTCCTGCATGCCTAAGTTCTTGCTCCACACACACACACACACACACACACACACACACACACACACACACACACACACATGCTCTCCTCCTGTCTTTTTATCTCTTCCACCCCCTTTTCCTCCCAGTCTTTTCATATGTGAGTGTGTGTGAAAGGTCAAAGTTCAACCTGTGGGTTTAAGCTTTGAGTTTCACATGACCAAACACCTTTTGTTGCAGACTCCAGAAGGAAGACTAAATGTTTTTGTGTGTGCAGCTTGGCTGAGGGGGTGTATCTTACATGTTGTGTCTAGTTTAGTCACAGACAACTCTACTTCCTACTGACCAGCCCCCTCACATAGGGCTTCACATCTTCTGAATGCCATGTGACTGCACAGAAATGTGTGAACATTTTATAAATACACAGACACACACATCTACACACACACAAACACGGTTGAGCAGACAGAAGGGACTAATATTGGTTTCATGCTTTTCACTGTTGAACAACAGCTGCAGGGGGAATCCGTTGGTAAGTCATGCAGCAAAACCAGCCTCACCCTGCCTGCAGGAAATCACCTGAAAGATTTATCTGACTTTCAACTTTTTAATGCTCCATTATTTTGTTTAATAAAGCAGTTAAAGCATAGCATAAGCTCGGGTGAATCACGGTGTTTTAGTTCTAGTTAATTGTTTAACTGCTGTCACAATTATTAAAGCTATTACTTGCCCAAAAATATTCAACAATATTCAATGAGGTGTGTAGTGGTGAGCTAAGGCCTTTAAGGCTAAAGGTATTCACACAAGACATCAGAATATTGCCTGTGACATAAACTCTGCTGATTCAGCAGAAAATAATTTTAAATGGCTTTTGAAGGTCCTGGTGGTTCAGCAAGGCATTTTTGCAATATTTAGGGGATGACAAAGAAAGTTCATTTTTTTCACACAAAAAATTGCTTTGAAGAATCTGTAATCAAGGCTGAACATTCCAGTCCAGGTTTAGTAGGGGCCAGCAACCCGTAATATCCAAAGTGTCATTTTTTCTTTCACTCTTACTAAATTAAAGTTGTGTAGAGCAGTAAAGCATAACAAATTTATCAAGTTCTATTATGACCTACTGCTAAAATTTGTTTTATGATTTAACAACCACAATTTAAATAACTATTTTTAGATTTTAGAATAAAAATGTTTACAGCATAACTGGGAATACATTTTCTTAAATGGGACCTTCATATCCAAAATGAAAGGAATGTAGATTGCCACCTATTGGCATTTCTTTTTTGTGTATCATTCAGACGTGCAAATTTGTTGCAGATAACACAAAGACAAACTACTAATACTAGCCCTACTATAAAAAAGCCACTTCTTTAATTATAATTACTATGCAGTAATTAAAAACCACTGTTACTAAGAGTCACAGTTTCAGTTTAGCTTATTTATATATCGCAAATTCACAACATGTCATCTCAAGGTACTTTGAAATAATTAAAAAAGTAAATTCAGTTGAATCATACAGACAGATTTCAAGTCGATTACTTACATTCCAAATTAATCCTAGTTATCAAACAATGCTGTTAATTATAGTTTATTATTCAAACTGGTTCAAAATTATTTCTATCTAAGAGAACCCAGCGGATTGCATCAAGTCAGTGACTTGCAGCATTTACTCCTTCTAGATGGGCATGTAGCTACAGTGTATAGTTTGCTTAGTGTCGTTGACTTTGCAGCAATCCCTCATCCTGAGCATGCATGTAGCTACAGTGGAAAGGAAAACTCTCCTTTAACAGGAAGAAACCTCCAGCAGAACCAGGCTCAGTGTAAGGAGCCATCTGGGGGTGAGAGAGCATACCCCCAAAAAAAGAAAAGCACAGAAGCGCTGATTCAGGGGTAATTTCTATGGTAAAGAAAAATTAAAAGTTAATAGAAGTAGTACGTTCCTTAGTGGCTTCATCTAGGAGAGAAACACAGCTAAGCAGATAAGCTCTGAGCCGGCTTTCAAGTCTATAAGTTTAATAAGTCAAGTGTTGTTCATGTTACTTCAGAACGGCCAAACAGAGCAGTCTAGCTATCTACTGGTAGCTGACAGTTTTAAGGCATAGTTTGCGTAATGTTTGGTTTTGCAAATGTGGAAAATTGTGTAAAACTGTTTATATTTTGAACTTATTCAATAAAGTAGCAATCCCAAACTATTTCAGTTTTGGGCATGTTACCAAGAAGACTTGTTTCCTACAATACGATCAAAAATATTTGTTTCTTAACATAAAATCATATTTCCCATTGAACTAATGTATTAAAGTCTTAGGTGAAAGATTGTGCTACTGCAGCAAAATATGAATGTTCCACATCTTTAGCAGGTGTGGCATAAAATGTAGCTGTCACAGTAGCTGCTGACCACTGAACCACAGGCAACTGTTGGACTGTAAAACACCTTTAGTAAAGCTCTGCCTTTCATCTAATTGATGTCTTCCTTGCTACAGATTGGTAACTCTTTTTGAAGGGTAACACACAACAAATATTCAGATATGTTTGATGCATACAGATTTTCATAAAACTAAACTAAAATCCAGTTTCTGGCATGTGTGACAGCTACGAGAAACCTAACAGGTAGCAAGTCACAAATTGCTGGTAACACAATCAAATTGTCATCAGAAGAATTTTTTGGCCTTGCTACAGCACACCCTGGATGAAATGAGGTCAAACTGGCTTCTGAAACTCTTTATATTCACTGACTCCTTGGCTTACTAAAGTTAGTTTTAGTATATTCTTATTTTCCTACCTTCGCCTTGGAGTAGCATGATTATTTGTCCTCTCAACATGCTCTATTTTTGACTTACAGGTGGAGGGTGAACCTGATGAGGTGGCTTTTCTTTATCTGGGTCACCTGCTAGAAAAAAAGAAAGAAGAACTGAGAGATGAAGAGGATCCACTGTGTAAAGAAGGTCAATCTCATTAAAACATTTAGAGGTTCTAAGTTGTGTTATTTTCTGAGTGTTTAACTTAAAAAGGCTTGGCATCAAAAGCAAATACAGTAAATGCTAGGGTTTTGATCAGCACTTTGCAGAGACAAGCTGTCATATCTGTTGTTGGACAACTACATCTGTGTATCCTGCAGTTTATAACCTTCAAAGTAAATGACAGCCGTCATCTATAAATTGGTTTGGCAACATTTTAGAATATACAATAACATTTTTGTTCTTATCTCCAACAACACGGACAAGAAATGAGGGTACCATACTACAGTGTAAAAATCAAGTGTAATAACCAATAACCAAATTATAACCATTAAAGCTGATTTAGAACCTAAAAGTCATCAAGAACCTGATGGAAAGAAAGGCTATTTAGCAATATAACTCAGGGTTTTGACCTCAATTTATTTGAAGAGGGAAGTCACAAAGGAGTAGAAAAAAAAGAAAAGGATGCGCATAATTTAGGAGCCAAGAGAAATCCATCAGCTTTCAGTACCATGCCACGAACTAGAGAACAGTGAAAGATGTCTCACTTTGGTACGTCACATGGTGTCTTTTCAAAACTGGGTTCCACACTTTTTCTGTCTCTGAAAACAAACAGCTGATTGGCCAGACGGGAGGTCACGTATTGCAGTGTTTCTTAACCCTGGTCCTCAGGGCCCACTGTCCTGCATATTTTAATTGTTTCCCTGCTCCCACACACCTGCCTGAAATAAATGGCTGATTAACTGGCTTCTGCATTTGAAACCGGTGTGGTGGAGCAGAGACATCTCATGAACAACAATGGGCCTTGAGGACCAGGGTTAAGAAACACTGACCTATAGGATGAACCAGAGGTGCTGCCGTTTTTTCAGCATTTGACTTTGAATGCCCTGGAGGTTTTGCACTTTGAGTCACATCAGAAACTGTTAATGAAGAGAGAACATGCTTGGAAAATGTTTCTGAATGCACACACCTGAGACAAAAAGGGCCTTACAGACCTTTACTTACTCTGGTAGCAGCAGTAATCACTTATCTACAATGTGTGGCCAGTGTGTGATTTTTGTCAAAGAGGCTGCTATGTGCACCCTGTCACCGATCTGGCTTTTGCTGATTGGATCTCACCAGGTAGCTGAAATGAACAATCCTCATCAATAAATACTGTGCCATGATCTGTCCCTTGTGCATTGGTATGCACTAGGCTTTTAATTATAATAGGGCATTTGGGTAGGGAGAAATCCTCACATCTCCAAATGGCATTTATTGCTTGGAGTTGCAGTTCAAATGCAAAATCGACTTGTAATGTTGTCAAAAAGAATTACTGGCATTGTATGTATGGATGAAATGGGAGGCGGAGGAAACATTCTAGTGCAGATTTGACGCCCTTAGCAGTAGTATTGTTGTAAAAAGAATAAAAGCATAAGGGAATAATTCTGCAACCATGTCTGCCATAATGCACGGGTTGCTCCAGTCTGTTGTGAACAAAAATCTGTCCCAAAAAGCAAAGCTCTCGATTGACAGGGCTAAGACCCGACCTGACCTGACACACACACACACACACACACACCCACCACACACACACACACACACACACACCGGGCTGTGTGCCACTTTTTTGTTGCTGTTCCCAGATGCTGTCACAAGGGCACTCAAACACAAACAGCGACCCTAGGCATTGGTCACATGTCCGACCTGTTCTACTTGTCCCTCTCCACCTTTGTACATTCATAAGATCACACAGACAGACAGCTGTTATCAACCACACCCAGGGATGAGCGACATGTTGAGTGAAACTGGATGGCTGCTTGATCACTATTGAATAGGGCAAACATTCAAGCACATGTGCAAACCTCACACAGAATTAGCATGGGACTCAGAAAAAGGAAAAATTGCTTCTAAATGTCTCACAGTTTGTCTCATCCACAACCTTTCAGTCAAGAGCTTATGTACATTATTGCCATTGCAGGACTGTTTTCCTGTGTGTAAACATTATCTTAGCACCTATCATCAGTTTTTAGATGATGATTTTAGCCCTAGTTCCTTTTGGTACCAAGGGACCAAATGTTGGAACCTGTTAGGATTAACAAAGCAGACTCAGACATGTGCACACTGACATATTCACAGAAAACTTGTGAAAATTTCCCTAATTTTATCTCTTTGTTCCAGTCAGTCATCCACTTGGGTGGTTAAAATACACTTAACAAACCAATGGCAGAGTGATGACAATCTGAGCGGATTGTGTATATTTCAATCTGCAAGTGTGAAACTTCAGATGAGCTGAAGTCTACTTTTAAACTGTATTAATTCAAAAGCAGTAACAGCAGTAACTGCTTCAGTTTGGACAATGGATATTTATTAACACTAAAAGTGCATGAGTGCCTCACTGTTGGCAAATTTTATGAAAACACCTGCAGAAAGCAATTTTCCAAACACGCAACCTCTTGCTACAATTTATACTGTATACTTATTCCCATATGATCTTTGCTGTCTTGACTAAATGAAATCCTTTCAATTCAAGTCAATGGATGAAGAAGTTTCCAAATCAAATAGACATCCAATATATATATATATATATATATATATATATATATATATATATATTATATATATATATATATATATATAACATGTAGTCTGTCTAGTCTGTCTAAAAACATAGTAGGTTATGAATTCAAATTGTTATCCTTAAGCCCTATTTAACAAAGGAAGTTCTTTATTTTTTTCAGAACATCCAAATTACCATGTAAACCACTTTGTTATGACCCGAATCTGAGTCAAAGTTGTGATCTATAGCTGGGTTACCCTAAATACTTGCTCCGAGGTAGCATTATATAAAACCTAACTGACTTAGAAGGTTTTAATGGCTGTTACTGTCATATACTGTCCAGAAACATTTGAGAGCACCTATGCATACTGTGAGCAGTGCTATTATCTGGCCATATCTGGCAATTGTGCCATTCACTTTGGGATGGCAATATTACAAAGGTCCAGCCCTACAAACAATCATAAGCCTGCACTCTGAAAATAAGTTAGGCTTTGCACCAAGGATGCAGTCACAGCCCTTGCTTAGGTTATGCCAGGACCAGATAGGTCTTTAAAGAATCTGAGCTATCGTACTACACTTCCCAAAATGCCTCAGGGAGAATGGTCGTAACTCTGAACGGACAACCAAACTCTCCTGACACCATCAGCAACTCCATAAGGGTTCCACCAGCAGGATGAAAGCCACACTTCTTCTCCTGAATCCAAGGTTCAAAGGCTGGAGCCTTCCTTAAATCCTCTTAGAGTAAACTTTCCCATCCATTAACAATTGTCTACAAACAAATCAACAATGTCGGTCTTAAATTTACTCTTTTTACTCGATCATTCCTGTTCATTGATGATCACCAAATCTTTGCTCTGTCTGATGCAAAATGCTTTTTTCTTCCAAATGACTGCAAATTTTTTCCGTAAGTTTTCTCTGTAATGATAACAAGAATATGAATTTGGACAAATAGTTGTGACGTTGCAATTGAAGACCAGAGGATGTCATTTAAAGGAATTAATATAAAAGTTCATTCACTGTTTAGTCAGTATTTTATCCTTGGCTCTTTCAGTTAATGTAAAGCCAGACCAGTGGTAATGCGAATAGGCCAGTAAAGACTCCCCAGTACAGACTGCTTAAGTTAGAAAACTCGCTTGCTCTTTCGTAAACCAAAACATTAATTACACGTACAATAGACTACTTGTAATTTAGGGATTTATTCTCTGGAACCTAAATATACCTTCTATAAACTTTAAGGTCCATTTGATGTTTGAATGGGATGTCATTGATGTTTATTAAAAAAGTATTTAGGATTTTGATTGTTTTGACTGATTGTACTGTGATAAAGGAAAAAAAACTTAAAATGATCAAAACAATTAAGTCTTCTTTGCATGGGGGTCTACTTGCAATATGTATAGATCAATTTTCCAGACTCTGAATTCGACAACAAAATGCCTAGATTTGTTGGTTCACATGAAGGAAATCAATCCAGCCGCTAAAAACTGGATGGGGAAAAAGCTGTAAGATGTTGAAACCACAAATGTGTGTGTATTTGTTGCAGAGGTGAGGGGATTTCAGGTTTGGTCTTAATGTCCTAAGGGCTGGGGAGGTTTGAATGTCAGTTTCTCTAATAACGGGAATCGGTGAAAAGTCACCCGGAGTCGCCTGACCACACCAACGGGACAATCTGTGTGTGAGTGTATGTGTGCGTGAGTGTTGTGTATTTGACTTTGTGTGTGTTTGTGTGATTTATATTCTTATTTGCTTTCCGAAAACGTGTGTGTTTGGGTATAAGTATGTGTGTGTGTGTGTGATATTAAAAGGAGGCGTGGACCATGCCCAGGGCAGAAATTGATTCTCTAGCAAAGGGGAGGAAATGAGGAGAAAAAAGAAAAATGGCAGAAGGTCATGTAGTGTTAGTAGAGCAGGAAAAGGGAAAGGAAGTAAGAGAAAGAGGACAGGAAAGAGGACGGAGAGGAGAAGGCAAAATGCGATATCTCAAAACTATTATGAGGTGAAGGGGAAACAAGTTTGGGAAAACAGTGTGAGGTACTTAAGAGAGAAGGGTTTAGACAAAATATGGAAAAAAAGAAACACCACAGAATGACAGAGATAGAAAAGATGGTGGAATAATGGGAATAAGTAAGAGAAAAAAATTAACAATGAAGATGAACAACAATATATTTGTCCTGAAGGGTCAGGCTACGGATGTAATAGTCTGAAGTCCCAAAGTCACACAAAAAATACATCATTCACAGGTGATTGTCAGTTTTATCAAGAAAGTGGTATGCATGTGATTCTTTATATTTTGACGTAAATGCCACAACAACAAATGACTGGATGGAGACACTATTGATATAAATCTTCACCAAAGCATTGCAAAAATGATACAAATTATTGAGACATTGAGGGTCTTGAAAACCTTCCTGTTATTCTGTTTATTATCTGCATAAAAAGGTTTTCTGGTTCCCAATAAACTACAGCAGGAGTAAGGAACCAAAATGGTCACAATATGAAAACCCAAAATCTAAATGTTTGATATTTAAAAAGTTTTACTTTGGAATTTTTTATATTTTATTTTGCTAAGATATCCAAGAAATAATAACACAATTTATTAAAAAATCTTCCTTCTCTATATTTCAGTACAAAGGTTATTGGTTTAGTTTAGTTTAGATGCAAATGGTATTTGTATTTTACAGGAATTATCTGGAATTAGCACTTTCTAAATAGGCTTAGGCAGGCTTGGACCATAATGTGCAGGAGACTCATAGAAGGGAAATTGCATTAATATTTGAAATTCTGCAGCCATGTGGTTATTAGGCTGGTCTCCTCTGCTTCCACAGCGATACATTAGGCCAAGACAATTGCCATGTATTTTACATGGTCCTGTCAACAGAGAAGATGAATGCTGCCGCATAATGATGTCCTTTTCAAAGGCCTGGTAGAACTTTAAAAAACGAAAAAGAGGAAGTACATCAGAAAGCCCTTGGGCTGTAAATGCGTGCGTGTGTGTGTCAGACACCAGCCTGCTGCCTGTCCTCTGGTCAAACAGCTGACCTGATTTGCCTTCTTAAAGCCTCAGAGTTATCTGCCCCTGGGGATGAATGCTTGAAACACGAGTTTGTCCTGCACTATTTCGAAGGGACTTAGATACACACTTGCACATCACACGCAACGTTGTGACCCTGACTCACCCTTTACCTCTAAAGCGATTTTGGCCTAAATCCTCAAGTGGCATCTTTTGAGACTTTGAACCGTCAGATGGTTGACCAGTCTCACGGTGCACACTTTGTAGGCGGTTTGTGTGTGTGTGTGTCTCTGCGTGATTGGAAGTGCCGGACCATGATGTCCAAGCGATTATCGGTTAATAGGTCTCAGAGTATGATGCTTAGCGGTTACTTTGACCCCAAGAGGTTTTCTAGAGAGACCAAATACCTTTATCGCATTACGCATTTTGTGTAAAGGCACGTGCAATGATATCTTGTACACATTAAAAGTTCTTCTAATGCAATTGAAGCTTTGCACAAATAATTAGCTGTACACTGCATTTTGAAATATAATACTGAAAATCATATGTACACACCTGATATTTAGGATCAAAATAGTAATTTATTTAAATTTCTACCTACCTTTCTACCCTGCCCCATAAACTTGGTCTGTTCCCATAAGCAAGGGTTTGCTAATGTGATTTTTGTGTGCAGCCCATAGTGGTGAATAAGTGGCAGTGTGCCAAAGCCAATAAGAAGCAGCAGTTTTTGAGTTATGGGGAGGGGAAACCCTCATGTTTTATTCAAATTTATCCAAAATAATCCCTAGACAGTTAAGTTTGATAGTCCATGTGAGCTTCCCATGTATGTGAATGATTGTTGTAAAATAACTTAAAAAGTTATTAGAATTATTTAAAATGATCTTGTATGTGTTGTTAATTTCTATAGCAGATAGAATACCTTATATTATTTCACTGTTTTAGTTAAAAGGTTAATTATATCTGCCTGTGTGATGCTCTGTCAGGAGAAAACAATGTATCTTCTTTGCTTGGGACAATCTGATACAAAAACTTATAGACCAAAATTATTCATACCCCTGGTAGATTCAGATTAACGTTATTTTCATGCAACCAATAAGTTTGTTTCTGATAGGAAAAGAGACAGGCTTCTCATAAAAGATATAAAACACCTTAAAAGGAGAATAAATTAATAAAAAATATTCTTTTATTTACATTTTATTAAAAATGACATGAACAGAATTATTTTTGACTGATATTACAGCCGTCAAAATCTTCTTAAAATTGCTTACCAGTTTTTTGCTTGTTTCCACTGGTATTTTGACAATTACCTTTGATGATTTGCTCCAAGTCTTTGAGGATTGAAACCCTCCTAGCCTCCCTCCACAAATCCTTGGGATTCTGGTTGGGTCACTTCAAAACATCAATAGTATTTCCAGTAAGAAGAGACATGTTAGCGAAGTAAAAAAATGCTAAAAAAAATAATATATATCTTTACCTGTGCTCTTAAATAAAACTTATAGATGAAAGAAATAGAGTAAAAAAAAGAAAGACTGCTCAAGACCTTGACTCTGTTGTCATGCAAAACTGGGGTCAAATTTTGGATAACCGCAGAGCCTTCTCGGACTTCGGATGTGGTCTCTTGTTAACACAGACTCCTATTATCATAATCAACAGCTCTTGCCTCTGGTCTGCAATCAACTAAATCAAAGAGTCTTTAAGCAGGGAGACTGGAGTGTGTGCAAATTAAACTGGAAAACTTCACCAATGCTTACATTTGCAGCTAATTTAAATTCCCACATGTAATGCATTTATACAAATAAGGCAGTACACCTGTTAGTGCATTTATTGGTTGATTTAAAGTTTATTTTGTAGGATTCCTGCTATTATTAAACCTTGGTTACTATTTTTTGACTTAAGCAACTCTTGCTTTTGCTGTTTAACATTATGGGAAACTCACAGAATTTGACTTTACCATCATTCATAATTCATCCTTATTAAAGAGTTTGTTTTCAAGTTGACACAAAACAGTAATTTTTGAACCATTTCACAGGCACGTCCTGAATCTGCAGTTTATCTTGTCAGCACATTTAAATGAGTGCGCACTAGGTAGTGTCTATGTGTCTCTCAGAGTCTGCTCTCAATACAAATGACCTTTCATGACTTAAGGGGGATCCCCATACGGCTTTCCCAGACACACTGACCTTTCAGCCCAGACAGGGCATAGGGGAGGTGTGAATTGAGTGAATGTCTGTGAGTGTGCACGACTAAAATGGAGAAAAAAAGAGTTAAAGTCCGTATCATTAAATAAATACATGGCATTAGATAGCAACAAATCAAAAACAAGACATCCTCAAACTTCTGTTGGTTTGTGCAAACTTTTATGATATTACAACACACTGTATATTGTCTCACTGCATTACAATTAATGAAAGTAACTTTTAGGGTGAAATGTTTCTAGATTCTTTTCAGGATGCAAACATTTTTACAACTATCTGATGACCTGGGTGCTCTCTAAATTTTCAATGTTTAGCAGTATACATTAAAAAGAAAAAATCCTGTTCACACTCAATCAAAAGAATACGTCTGGGACCGTGGCTGGCACCATGGCAAATATTCCATATTTTCCAGGCAAAAAAAAAAGAAAACATGCTATTCTTGGTAAGTTTCTCTCTCAGCTAAATTTCACTCACAGCTGGAGAGAAGCGTATACACCTCCAGATTGCACATAGAAGTTGTTTACTGAGGCTGGGAAGTTTGAAATTGTTTTGTGGCAGACGTTTATTTGCAAAATGTATTTGTGACAATATCAAAAAGAAATGTACAAAATGTACCTATTGCTAAGGAGCTGGTGGAAAGATATAGGCTTTCTATATAAAGTAGCAATTAGCAAGTTGCTGCCAGACTTACAAATAACATCAGGCTTCAATGAGATCATCTTAGAGTGATCAGCAAAAAAACAAAAATACATTTTGGCCAGACAAGTTAAATAATGCGCATAAATAATAAATAATGGAAATTTAATTTACTAAAAAAGAAAAATACTGTGCAACTACATACTGTGCAAGAACAGATAAATTTGTTCTCTTTCCTGGGACTCAATAATGAAACGACAACCTTCTGTTCTTGCAAACTGTTTTTGATACATATTCTGGGCAGAACAGTGTTCTTTTGTGGTGTCAGAGAAATATGAATATGGTGTACTGCAGCGGAAGAGACCTGTGAAAACTTTCTTGGAGTTCTACACTTGAGTTCTTGTGAAGTATTAAATATACTTGCCAGAAAGAGCATTGTCCTTTACCTTGCAGCCTCTGATAAAAGAACTAATTTCTCTGGTCTTGCAGAGTATGTATTGCCAAATACACTTGAAGTGTCACACTTCTACATTGATGTTCTTCAAATAGAAGCTGTGCAGCTTTCATAGTAATCTGGTGTTTTTGGCAACATAGATGGCATTGTAAAGAGGAAGACAAATGCTTTGTAGCAGCTATAAATAAAGCTTTGGAGCAAGTTTCTGGCAACCAAACAATTTGTAATGTATGCAGAGTGGATGGAGTAAGTTTTTCAGCCACAAACAGCGATGTCACTGAGTCATGTCACATCAAAAATGTCATCAATCTAGAGGTAAAATAAAAGGCCAATGCATCACTGCCTTGTAGCCATGCATTCACTGTGCAAGTCTGCATGCTACTGGAGGGGTCCTATTGCCTTAAGTAAGCTGGGGGAGGGCCAGCTTTTGTGATGAACCTCCCCATCACCCTCCCTCTCCTGTCTTTCCTTCTTTCTTCGTCTGTGTGAAATACCCAACGCATCCACGGTGCTGAACAGACTCTAATCGATTTGTCTGTGAAAGCGAAGCATCACCCTCGGAGTACCACAATGCAATTCTCTCTATCTCTCTAAATGACACACACACCCTGAGTACTAAATGAAGTCTGATCTAGATGCTCCGACATTCTTCTTTGGGATGAATAACGTGAAGATACTAACATAATGTAACGTGGTAATGTAATGTAACGTGAAATTACATTTCATTTTATATACTCTTGCCTTATTTAGCAATACTCAATTATGTAATTAAAGCCTTCTAAGATGTCTCCTAGTGTCTCCTAGCAACACTAGGCTAAACTCAGAGAGTTTATGCCTTGTTTTGAAGAAATTCGACCAGTTAAAGTAAAGTTAAGGGAAAACACATCTATGTATGTTGTTAGAACTATATTCTGGTTGATCTGAACCAGATTTGTTAGGTATTACTGTGACTTCAGTCGTTTTACACATCTACCTAACTTATCAGTCTCAATCATCATTTTGTAATTTAGGGAAATCATGAGTTTTACCAAAAGACAAAACTGGACTTTATCAAAAGCATAGAACTAACAAAACTGTATCAAACTAAAATTGTGTTTTCTAGTATTAGGTACAATTCCCACTTACTGGAAGAGGCTAAACAGATAGACAAGTAGGCACTGTCTTGAGGAATTAAAGGATTAAAGGAAATTAACAGAGTGACATCAGGTCATCAGGCTTCATGAATCTAAATTTTATATCAGAACAGATTTTGCAGGAATGTCTGAGGTGGTGCAAATTATACTCTTAAAAAGATCCTTTTAGAGTTTGGAAAGCGTCATTGAGCATGCACTAATGATTCTATAACTCCAGCTTTTCTTTGCATCTTCACAGCCTTTTTCCATGTATGAAAACACATGGTTCTGTGGAGAGATTATGACCAGGTAGTATTTTAGTTCTGGTTTATAACTCTCCTAATGACCTTGGTTTGGATAAACAAAATCAAATTTGTACTACACTAATGAGCTAAAGGCTATAAACGGCAATCTGAAATTGTTAATGACAAAACACTATGTAGGGATTGCAACCATATTTATTTTTATGCAGAATTACTTTCCATCACATCACATAGTTACCCTGGTGTGCGTGTTGTTCTCTGCTTTATAGCACACAAGCAATGTTAATATATGGATCAACTTCGAGTAAATAAAAAATGAAAGTATTGGAATGAAGGTCTTGATATCTGTACTTGTTTCAAGGTCTGCATTGGTCCCAGATGCTCTGACCAACTTGTCTGTTTAGAGTACATTTCTTTACAGTTAATCAAAATAAGAATAGGAGAGTTATTTACTGCAGCAAGATACTAATTGCTAATAGCCGTTCCACTGAACCCCACAACAAAAATACTCATAACTGTCCCTTTGATATGATAATTTATTATTAATAATGAAATATACCCTAGATTTAGCTACAAACTGACATTCACTATTAAGTAAATCCATTTTTGTTCCCATTTAACTGGTCTTTGGCTTCTGTGTATTTGAGTGTGTGTTAAGGTCAAAGACTAATTACAACACCCATGTGCCAGCTTGGTAACAAAGTGTTACCTTAACACACTGGTGCTAATCCATGATGGTACCATGCTGAGTTACACAAAGACAACATTGACCTGCTGTGTACAGCCTGACCCGGCATCTGTATCATCGTGTTTGTGGCCACCTGCTGTGTGTGCATGTGTGCGCATGTGGGTGAGGGCATATGGCTGGTTTGTGTGGAAATGTCTGTGTCTGAAACACCACTCGATGGACAGTGTCTTCTGTTATGCACCAGGGCACAGATGGAACAGACTCATTCACAAGTGTTCTCACACAAAATCAGGATGAACTGGGTACATTATAATGTAAGTGCAGAGTTTGGCTCAAAACATATTCCTGAATATGGAAAAACATTTAATCTGCCATAAATATTTACAAAATATCTAATATTCCTTTTATTGAAAACCCCATATACACTGCTACTCCCAGACACACAACCTGCATATACATTTTCCACCAGCATAGTGGTCATTGAAGGCCCATCCGTTTAGGCTGTGTCCTTTACAAAAAGAATAGACATGGAAGAAACCAAAAAAGTTTTAGTCCTTTTACTTTGTGACAGTAAAACATAAACCATAGAGTCACAGTTCTATATCAGTGTGGCCCAACAAGAAAAACAGATCAGGATCATTTGGCTGGTTTTGATTTTTGAGCCCAGCTGGCCAATCAAGACTTTTCTGTGAGTAACTTTATTTAAAAATTAAAAACGCTGAAACATTTTCACCCATTTTACACTAAACAGTGCCCACTACAGGTCATATGTGAAACAAAGGTTTGACTAAGTCCTAAACTTCAAGATACTGCTTGAGCTTCAAATCACTTTAAAATAAATAAGTAAAGGAAAGTTTGTTTAACTTAATTTTTTTGTGGAAGTTAAAAACAAGCCTCAGATTGTCTTGCAATCACACCGTTGTTTCTCTCAGTTGTCCTGACTAATTGCTAAGGGTCTTCAATGAAGTTTTCTCTTTCTTCAACAGCCAGGCAGATTTGCAGCTATTCCCCAAGTTTTAAAATTCTTTATAATGCCCCCGGTGGTCTCTCTAGGAAATACATTTTTTTTGGGGAACTCTATCTCAGGTTTGGTGGAAGGTGTCTTTCCCATGATTATAATTATGTTTAACTTAATAAACACATACATCCAGAATCAAAGACATTCTAAAACAGATGAGAAACAAAGTCATTGACATCTATCAGCTTGAATGAGTTACAAAGCTGTTTCTATAGGTTTAGGTTCTTTAGCAAATCAATTATTTACCACAAATGGAGGAAACATCTTGAAACTTCTCAGCAGTGGCTGACCAACCAAAATTACTCAAAGAATGCATCAGCAACTTATCCAGGAAGTATATATTAAAAAAAAAAAAGTACGATACTACATAATGCTGAAGAAGAGTGTCCAGGCACCAGTTTCTTACCCTCAGCAATAGCACGCTTGGGTTATGCAGCAGGACAATGATCCAAAGAACAAAAGAAAATCCACCTCTGAGTGTGGAGTGGCCTATTCAAAGTGCAGACTTTGACTCAAATGATGTGGCATGACCTTAAACAGACTATTCATACTAAAACCCCACCCTTCCAATATAGCTGAATTAAAAAAGTCTGCTTTACAATGATGTAAATTGCTCATTGGCAGTTGTCACAAACACCTGATGGTAGTTGTTGCATCCAAGGGTTGCACCATCAGTTTTTAGGTTTAGGGGGCAATTAATTTTTTACACTTGACAAGATTGGATTGTTTTTTTTCTCCGTTTTATATATGAAATGATCATTTTAAAGATGATTTTTGTATTTACTTTAGTTATCTTTGTCTGATATTAAAAGTTATTAGCTCATGTGAAACATTTAAAAGCAACAAGCACAACATGCAAAGTTTTTGTAGTTTAAATGCGCTTTCGTCCTTGTTTAAGAGGAAATAGTGTATTACTGAAAGACAAGTATGATCATAAAAACTATTAAGAAAGAAAGAAGGAAAGAAAGAAAAGAGAAATGTGAGCAGGGAAGATGGAGGGCTTTTAATTGCTTAGAGAAAGCAACACAATTGAGAGGGGAGTAGATGGAGGAAAACCTCTAGGAGTATTGATCAGTGCGGCTCTTCCATTTCTGTCGCTTCCAACCCCCTTCTGCGACTACCCCTTCACCCAATTTGCACCTGTAATTTAGATTGGAATGTGTTTGTGTGTACGTTGAGGTCATTTGGCTCAGCATTTGTCCTTCACTGTGTGCCTACATTTCTTTTGTATTCATTTACCTGTTAATGTGACTGTCTGTCACATGTCAATGCTGAGGGACCAGAATCAGTGAAGCCAACAAAGCTCACGCGTTTATCTCTGTGTGAGGAAAGACGGCGTGTACATCAGGTACAAAATATAATGAGTTGTGTTCAAACTGTGCTGTTTATGAGCCCTGCACTGTGTGAAGGTGTGTATTGTTTTGTTTTTGTGTGGCAGATGATGGGCTTCGTTCTCGTGGTGGTGGGGGGTATCCTTTTTGATCGATCTCCACCCTCTCTTTGGAGTGACCCTGTGCTGCGTCCTGCACTTTCTCCTGCACATAATGAGACACTGCTTATGGTACAAACAAACATACACCCATGCAAACAAATCAACATAAAAAATTACAAAAATGTGGAGCTATGCATATCCTGAATAGGGTTGTGTATGTGGTGAAAAAAGGATTTGAAAGTAACTCAAAGATCTTACATGATAATCATGCGATAGCTAACTATGACAGGTTTACTCACAGGCACATTGCCTCAGCTGGGGGGGCCATTGTCAAGGCTACAACCTTCCACCCCTGTCTCAGTCCCAGACTAGATCAATTCCTAACCAGACATAGTCCCACCCCACCCCTCTCTCCTCAAACACAATGACCAGAGCCCTGCTGGTACTGCAAACAAAACAAGAGATCTCCAAAACCTAAAAAGACATCTATCTATCTGTCCGTCCGTCCGTCCGTCCGTCCGTCCGTCTGCATATATACCTGTATACTTGAGAAATACCATGAGAAAAATCTAAACACTTTGTACAGCAATTTCAAAAATTCTGTCAAAGAAACATCTATATGCTTTTAAGCAAAAAAAAAAGAGCTGGAAATTCCTGCCAAAATCTATTTTAGACCTATTTAAACCTTTTATGGTCATGGGGGAAAAAATCCCAATAAATGCAATTTTACCAAAAGAAAGACATGGACCTAGATGGGTAACTAAACAAAGGGAAAACCGATTGGACAGAACATATCTCTAGCATTTGATCATATTTGATATTTTGTTCTGGATAATCAATTTATACTTAGCAGATAGGTTACAAAATTTTGGTTTAGTAGGTTTTTTTCCACGCTTGCTTGCTTGCTTTATGGTGAGTCATTAAATACTATTGGAAAGCCTGTTTATTCCCTCTTATTGGTGCTGTTGTGCATTTTTAGGTTTAAGAGCAGAGTTGAGTACGTAGGTTGCACCCATAAAAAAAAAAAATCCTCTCAATCTCTCTCAATACCTAACAGCTTGTGGTGGAGGCGGTTTGATGGTGTGGGATGGCATCTCACTTACTGGAGAAACAAGTCTTGTCAACATAGGGGGTAATCCCAACGCAGACAGATATTGAGATGAGATTTGCAACAAGTGGCAGTTATATATCTTCACGCTGATCTATGCTCTGAAAAATAATTTCTTCAGACTTTCTCTTCTTTACCTTATAAATCACTATATAAATCTTCACTTTATGAACTAAATTTTGAATTTAAGCTTTTATTACGACTACTTTTGCCCTGGGTGGCCATTCATACATGACTTTGGTGTTTCAACCATAATGCCATCTCTCTTTAGCAACCTTCATTTATATTCTCAGCTGCTTTTTGCTACCTTTTGTCTTTCACTTTTCTTTATATATTTCTTCATTTCAGACACGTGAATATTGTCGGCTGCAAGCCTGAAAACAAAGTAGAAGCAAAAGTCTTAAAAATTGTGATATACAGTATACCTTTAAATTCTTAACTGTAGAGCAGCTCATTATTTTAAAGTTTGAAGAACTTTGTCAATCCTGGGCCTTAAACCTGCATAGCCATTACATAATTTTACAAATACAAGCTGCAAGATTGTCTTTGTTGCAAAAAAACAAAAAAAAACAAAAATAAAACAAAGCAAAGCAAATAACAACTAATTCTTAAACTTTGTTTAACCAGAATTATTTAATGTTATAATGGATAAATATGGTAAGATTGTTTTCTTACTTGATTCTAATGATATCACATTAAACTAATGATTTGACAGTAAAGCAACAACCTGTCTTGGGTCTTTCAATTTACACTTTACAGATTAGTTTTCTAGAAGCGTGTCAGTGGGGCAAACGGTCCACACTAAGGACCTTTCAACAGCCTCTTTACAACACTTTGGCTCTGCTAAGCATGCAGTTTCTGACCACCCTGTTTAAACTGTTTATTTGACTTGCTGCTTGGAGCTCTGCTGTGTTTGTAAGGAGGCTCTTTCTGTGTGTTTGTGTGTGTGTGTGTCAGAGCTATAAGTTTATAGATGTGCATCCAAGCTTGTGAAGTCAGTGTACTGTGTTGGTGTGTGTGCTCACAGTGGCGGATAGGCCTTGCTTCCTTCCTTCCTGTTCGTGGGTCCCTTTACCCACCAACGCTTGGCTCCTCTGGGATGGCAGTTTCAGTGTGTGTGCCTGTTTGTGTGCACTTGACACTTGGCTGAACAGCCTAGTCCTAGAGGACTGGTCTATCACTCTAGTTCCTGATTCTCAGAATTGCAAACCCCACCTGCAGCAAACCTCCCAAATGCCCCAAATTGAACCTAAAGTGTGCTACATACACTGGTTGACCAACTCCGTGTTTCACGCTTGGATTCTTTCTTCGTTTTTCTTCGTTGGTTTTTTTCTTCGTTGGTTTTTCCAGAATGGGTTGTCTTTCACCCCTTCTGAATTACTAAATGAGGTTACCCTCTTTTTATGTGTATACAGAGGCAAAACAATGAACACACACCTACTCTCTCTCTGCTTGTCCGTCTTTTGCAGTCACACACGCAGAGCTGTGAATTAGGTTTGCGAAGAGCAGAGGGAAAGCTTCAATATTGCATCATTGGGAGGTTGTGGGTCTGTTTTTGGGGTCAGCGTGCTATCATGTTGCCAATCTGCAAGGCAGCTCAGAGCCCTCATCAGCTTTTGATTGCATTTAGAATGGCTAATTAAATAAAATATGACATTATGTAAATGTCTGTGTCTCTGCCATATGGCCTGAGGCGCGGCTCCCCTTCAACCCACCACCCTGCCCCCTCTCGCTCATCTCAAACACACCAGGAGCGACCAAGTGTGCATTATGATTGAGTGTTTGTATGACTGTGTGTGTGAATACAAAACTGAGGAAGAGTAATTGAGGTAGTAGAGGGATAATAGTCAAGGCTACCTTTGTTCCTATGCTCCTTCCTGGTTTGTGTTTCATTTTTGAGAATTAGATTTTAGGATCCTGGGTAGGCACAAACAAAACTTTGGTAGCTTCAGGAAACCATTATAGTTTAGATGATGTGCTGGCATTACCTGAAAACAACATAACAAATTGGTGATTGCTATATTAAACTTAAGAAAAAAAATACCACATTTTGTCCTTTTTTATTTAAAATTCAATTTAAGTTAATTATATTATAGTTCCATTCTGTTCAATTCAATTTAGTCTGTTAGCAGCAGAAACAAGAAGCTTACATATGCTGCTTAAAAAGACAACATTTTTTTCCTCACAGTCTGACATCAGAAATCTGACTAAACATTTCCTATTTAAATAAGTTATGATTACAAGAATTATTTCTGTGTTCTAAAGGCCAAATAATGATATATATATATATATATATATTAATCTATCTATCTATCTATCTATCTATCTATCTATCTATCTATCTATCTATCTATCTATCTATATATATACAGGGGTTGGACAATGAAACTGAAAGACCTGGTTTTAGACCACAATAATTTATCAATATGGTGTAGGGCCTCCTTTTGCGGCCAATACAGCATCAATTCGTCTTGGGAATGACATATACAAGTCCTGCACAGTGGTCAGAGGGATTTTAAGCCATTCTTCTTGCAGGATAGTGGCCAGGTCACTACGTGATACTGGTGGAGGAAAACCTTTCCTGACTCACTCCTCCAAAACACCCCAAAGTGGGTCAATAATATTTAGATCTGGTGACTGTGCAGGCCATGGGAGATGTTCAACTTCACTTTCATGGTTCGGTAGTCCTTGGCGGTGACGCGCCCATCTAGCACAAGTATTGGGCCAAGGGAATGCCATGATATGGCACCCCAAACCATCACTGATTCACCCCCATGCTTCACTCTGGTCATGCAACAGTCTGGGTGGTACGCTTCTTTGGGGCTTCTCCACACCACAACTCTCCCGGATGTGGGGAAAACAGTAAAGGTGGACTCATCAGAGAACAATATATGTTTCACATTGTCCACAGCCCAAGATTTGCGCTCCTTGCACCATTGAAACCGACGTTTGGCATTGGCATGAGTGACCAAAGGTTTGGCTATAGCAGCCCGGCCGTGTATATTGACCCTGTGGAGCTCCCGACGGACAGTTCTGGTGGAAACAGGAGAGTTGAGGTGCACATTTAATTCTGCCGTGATTTGGGCAGCCGTGGTTTTATGTTTTTTGGATACAATCCGGGTTAGCACCCGAACATCCCTTTCAGACAGCTTCCTCTTGCGTCCACAGTTAATGCTGTTGGATGTGGTTCATCCTTCTTGGTGGTATGCTGACATTACCCTGGATACCGTGGCTCTTGATACATCACAAAGACTTGCTGTCTTGGTCACAGATGCACCAGCAAGACGTGCACCAACAATTTGTCCTCTTTTGAACTCTGGTATGTCACCCATAATGTTGTGTGCATTTCAATATTTTGAGCAAAACTGTGCTCTTACCCTCCTAATTGAACCTTCACACTCTGCTCTTACTAGTGCAATGTGCAATCAATAAAGACTGGCTACCAGGCTGGTCCAATTTAGCCATGAAACCTCCCACACTAAAATGACAGGTGTTTCAGTTTCATTGTCCAACCCCTGTATGTATGTGTATATATATATATATATATATATATATATATTTTATATATATATATATATTATATATATATATATATATATATATATATATATATATATATATATATATATACTGCTCAAAAATAAAAAGGGAACACTCAAATAACAAATCCTAGATCTGAATGAATGAAACATTCTCATTGAATACTTTGTTCTGTACAAAGCTGAATGTGCTGACAACAAAATCACACAAAAATCATCAATGGAAATTAAATTTATTAACCAATGGAGGCCTGGATTAGGAGTCACACACAAAATTAAAGTGGAAAAACACACTACAGGCTGATCCAACTTTGATGTAATGTCCTTAAAACAAGTCAAAATGAGGCTCAGTATTGTGTGTGGCCTCCACGGGGCTGTATGACCTCCCTACAACGCCTGGGCATGCTCCTGATGAGACGGCAAATGGTCTCCTGAGGGATCTACTCCCAGACCTGGACTAAAGCATCCGCCAACTCCTGGACAGTCTGTGGTGCAAAGTGACGTTGGTGGATGGAGCGAGACATGATGTCACAGATGTGCTCAATTGGATTCAGGTCTGGGGAACGGGCGGGCCAGTCCATAGCTTCAGTGTCTTCATCTTGCAGGAACTGCTGACACACTCCAGCCACATGAGGTCTAGCATTGTCCTGCATTAGGAGGAACCCAGGGCCAACCGTACCAGCATATGGTCTCACAAGGGGTCTGAGGATCTCATCTCGGTACCTAATGGCAGTCAGGCTACCTGTGGCGAGCACAAAGAAATGCCACCCCACACCATTACTGACCCACTGCCAAACCGGTCATGCTGAAGGATGTTGCAGGCAGCAGATCGCTCTCCACGGTGTCTCCAGACTCTGTCACGTCTATCACATGTGCTCAGTGTGAACCTGCTTTCATCTGTAAAGAGCACAGGGCGCCAGTGGCGAATTTGCAAATCCTGGTGTTCTCTGGCAAATGCGAAGCGTCCTGCACAGTGTTGGGCTGTGAGCACAACCCCCATTTATGGACGTCGGGCCCTCATACCATCCTCATGGAGGATTTCTAACCGTTTGTGCAGACACATTCACATTTGTGGCCTGCTGGAGGTCAGTTTGCAGGGCTCTGGCAGTGCTCCTCCTGTTCCTCCTGGCACAAAGGGGGAGGGTAGCGGTCCTGCTGCTGGGTTTTTGCCCTCCTACGGCCTCCTCAACGTCTCCTGCTGTACTGGCCTGTCTCCTGGCAGCGCCTCCAGGCTCTGGACACTACGCTGACAGACACAGCAAACCTTTTTGCCACAGCTCGCATTGATGTGCCATCCTGGATGAGCTGCACTACCTGAGCCTCTTGTGTGGGTTGTAGAGTCCATCTCATGCTACCACGAGTGTGAAAGCACCACCAACATTCAAAAGTGACCAAAACATCAGCCAGAAAGCATAGGTACTGAGAAGTGGTCCGTGGTCTCGACCTGCAGAACCACTCTTTTATTGAGTGTGTCTTGCTAATCGCCAAACATTACCCGCTGTTGTCTATTCCATTTGCACAACAGCATGTGAAATTGATGGTCAATCAGTGTTGCTTCCTAAGTGGACAGTTCGATTTCACAGAAGTAGGATTTACTTGGAGCTATATTGTTTTGTTTAGGTGTTCCCTTTTATTTTTTTGAGCAGTGTATATATATAAAATATTATATATTATATAATACAGGGGTTGGACAATGAAAAACTGAAAACACCTGGTTTTAGACCACAATAATTTATTAGTATGTGGTAGGGCCTCCTTTTGCGGCCAATACAGCGTCTATCTTCTTGGGAATGACATATACAAGTCCTGCACAGTGGTCAGAGGGATTTTAAGCCATTCTTCTTGCAGGATCGTGGCCAGGTCACTACGTGATACTGGTGGAGGAAAACGTTTCCTGACTCGCTCCTCCAAAAAACACCAAAGTGGCTCAATAATATTTAGATCTGGTGACTGTGCAGGCCATGGGAGATGTTCAACTTCACTTTCATGTTCATCAAACCCCATCTTTCACCAGTCTTGCTGTGTGTATTGGTGCATTGTCATCCTGATACACGGCACCACCTTCAGGATACAATGTTTGAACCATTGGATGCACATGGTCCTCAAGAATGGTTCGGGTAGTCCTTGGCAGTGACGCGCCCCTCTAGCACAAGTATTTGGGGCCCAAGGGAATGCCATGATATGGCAGCCCAAACCATCAAATGATCCACCCCCATGCTTCACTCTGGGCATGCAACAGTCTGGGTTGTATGCTTTTTGGGGCTTCTCCACACCGTAACTCTCCCGGATGTGGGGGAAAACAGTAAAGGTGGACTCATCAGAGAAACAATACATGTTTCCCCATTGTCCACAGCCCAAGATTTGCGCTCCTTGCACCATTGAAAAACCGACGTTTTTGGCATTGGCATGAGTGACCAAAGGTTTGGCTATAGCAGCCCGGCCGTGTATATTGACCCTGTGGAGCCCCGGACGGACAGTTCCGGTGGAAAACAGGAGAGTTGAGGTGCACATTTAATTCTGCCGTGATTTGGGCAGCCGTGGTTTATGTTTTTTGGATACAATCCGGGTTAGCACCCGAACATCCCTTTCAGACAGCTTCCTCTTGCGTCCACAGTTAATCCTGTTGGATGTGGTTCTACCTTCTTGGTGGTATGCTGATATTACCCTGGATACCGTGGCTCTTGATACGTCACAAAGACTTGCTGTCTTGGTCACAGATGCGCCAGCAAGACGAGCACCAACAATTTGTCCTCTTTTGAACTCTGGTATGTCACCCATAATGTTGTGTGCATTTCAATATTTTGAGCAAAACTGTGCTCTTACCCTGCTAATTGAACCTTCACACTCTGCTCTTACTGGTGCAATTTGAAATTAATGAAGACTGGCTACCAGGCTGGTCCAATTTAGCCATGAAAACCCCCCACAAAATTACAAGGTGTTTCAGTTTCATTGCCAACCCTGTGAATAAATATAAAATATATAAAATATATATAAAATTATTATAATATATAATAATTTTATATATATAATATTATATATATATAATACATGTATTTTTACAGTACAGACAAAAGGGTTTGGACACCACCTTCTCTTCAAAGATTTGTCTTATTTTAATGACATGAATATTGTACTTCACACAAAAGGAAAAAACTATAAATTAACTCAGGGGAATTTATATATGAACAAAAAAGTGGAAAAAAACTGAAAAATGTCTTAATTCTGGTTCTTCAAAGTAGCCACCTTTTGCTTTGATTACTGCTACGCACACTCTTGGCATTCTGTTGATGAGCTTCAAGAGGTAGTCCCCTGAAAGGGGTTTTCACTTTCACAGGGGGGCCCTGTCAGGTTTAATAAGTTGGATTTCAAGCCTTATAAATGGGGTTGGGACCATCAGTTGTGTTGTGCAGGAGGTGGATACAGTACACAGCTGATAGTCCTACTGAATAGACTGTTAGAATTTGTATTATGACAAGAAAAACGCAGCTAAGTAAAGAAAAACGATTGGTCAGTCAGTCCGAACAATTGGGAAAACTTTGAAAAGCATCCCCAAGTGCAGTCGCAAAAACCATCAAGTTCTACAAAGAAACTGGTTCACATGAGGGAGCCCCAAAAAAGGAAGACAAAGTCACCTCTGCACCGGACGATAAGTTCATCCCGAGTCACCAGCCTCGGAATCGGGGTTAACAGCAGCTCAGATTAGAGAACAGGTTAATGCCACACAGAGTTCTAGCAGCAGACACATCTCTAGAACAACTGTTAAAGGGGGACTCTTGTGAATCAGGCCTTCATGGTAAAATAGCTGCTGGAAACCCCTGCTGAGGACAGGCAACAAGCAGAAGAGACTTGTTTGGGGTAAAGAACACAAGGAATGGACATTAGACCAGTGGAATCTGTGCTTTGGTCTGATGAGTCTCAGTTTGAGCTTTTGGATCCAAACCCTGTGTCTTTGTGCGCGTAGAAGAGGTGAACGGATGGAGGCTCAAGGCCTGGTTTTCCCCCCGTAAAGCATGGAGCAGGGGTGTGAGGTGTGGGGGTGCTTTGCTGGTGACACTGTTGGGGATTTATTCAAAATTGAAGGCATACTGAACCCGCATGGCTACCCCCAGCATCTTGCAGCGGCATGCTATTCCATCCGGGTTTGCGTTTAGTGGGACCATCATTTATTTTTCAACAGGACAATGACCCCAAACACACCTTCAGGCTGTGTAAGGGCTATTTGACCAAGAAGGAGAGTGATGGGGTGCTGCGCCAGATGACCTGGCCTCCACCTGAACCCAATCGAGATGGTTTGGGGTGAGCTCCCCCCCGAGTGAATGCAAAGGGCCAACAAGTGCTAAGCATCTCTGGGAACTCCTTCAAGACTGTTGGAAAACCATTTCAGGTGACTACCTCTTGAAGCTCATCAACAGAATGCCAAGAGTGTGCGTAGCAGTAATCAAAGCAAAAGGTGGCTCATTACTATTATTATTATTTACACTTCATGAACCAGGTCTATCCTTTAATCTCTTGTAGGAAAATAAGGCTACAGTTAGGGTCTAATAATACTTTTTTTACTTGAGGAAATCAGAATCTTGAATAGACAGCTGTTATAGACTGGGGAGAGCACGTGAGCAGCTGAGAGCTAGATGTGCTAAGTTCTCGCGAGAGTGGCGTGTAAGTATACAACATGGCGGCGCATTAACAAACAAACAACTATGCAGACCAGGTATAAACAAGCTAATAAAACCAAACCACATATCCATTGCAATTAAAAAAATAACCATTGAGTTTTCTCTTCATCAATGACAACCTGGACGATGAAACTATTGACAGTCTGCAGAGCTACATTGACGAGTTCTTTTAGAGAGTCATAATAGGAAAACCACAGAAACAGGCGTTCACTCCAGCCTTAAAGAGGACACGATCTGAATGCTTTGCCAGAACCACCACCTCAGATGATTTAGACTATCAACCAGAAGCTTGCCAGCCTCGATGCCAGACTGGCCCTGGTAGAAGTTCAGCACAAGGAATTCCAGGCCCTGAGGGAATCACGACAGTACAGCTAGGAAGGTGGCGAAGCTAGCAACTGAGAACAAGACGCTATAGGAAAGTGTACAAAAACTCACCAAAGGGATGACGCAGCCCTCCAACGGCAACAGGAAATTAAAGAAGACCATACAGGATATCCAAGCGAGGAGCATGCGGGACAACCATGTTTCTCCAGCATTCTTGACCGCACATAAAAACACCCAGAGGACACTGTGCGAGATTTCCTTCAGTGGCAGCTGAAAATCGTGAGCAGGCCCCTACAGACCATCACATTCCACTGTTAGCATCTTCTGGGAGTCAAGCAGCCCAACAACCGCAGGCTGAGACACACTGTAGCAAAATTTGAACACTTAAAGTTCCAAAGAAGTCAAAAACTCCGGTACGGAACTGCGTGGTAGGAACTCCAGTGTGAACAATCAGTTTCCAAAGGAATCCTTAACAGCTCATGCACAGTTTTTCATGTAAGGAAGAAGCTCATCGTGGCGGGAAGATACGCTGTGGTCATGGTTGACAGGTTTTACGTAATCGGACAGCTGTTCCAGATACGGGGGATTACTCTGTGGCTTTACGGAATACAACACTGATTAGATGACAGGTGAAGCTTATTTGGCATTTAATAACTTTAAAATTAATGATCAACTCATTGTGATTGTGATTTCGATGTGTGCGTTGCCTCAGACACCCTTTTGTTTTTTTCTTTCACTTCCTCACAGACACGCATACTCTCTCCCTCTTACTCTAATACACATGTACACACACGCGCACAGACACACACACACACTCACAAGGAAGATACAATACAAACTTAGTTTAGACCTCATGTTTAGTTACTGATATGAATACAATATGATTTGTCACATGACATGCACACAGAAAACTTAAAGCAAACATTGACATTGCTTACACAGCATATTTGATCAAGAATATATAATTATTAACATAAACATTAACAACACAAAGACTAGTGTATAACTAATATATACTGTCCAAAGTAGTTGATTCCAACTTTATAGTCTCTTTTTTGCCCTTTCAACTCGAACTGACAGCACTTGTGATGAAAGGAGATTTTAACCTCAGTGTGACCACAGAGTTAGACAGGCTCAGCAGGTCATCTGCACTTTGTAACTTGCAGTCAGTTAATACACTAAAGGAGCATATGAAGGATTTTGGTCTGTGTGAGTTTACCTTTTTCTCAACTGTCCATCACTCTTAGTCCTGTATAGACTTCTTGATAGCTGTTAAGATGAGAATTCAAAGGTGTGAATCTTATAATAACTTTAGCTTCATTACTGGTGGTAAGAATCATCTCCTTGCAGACATATTAATAATGTCCCCACCTTTTTTTCTGCCTGCAGTACAGCCTGTTACATCAGTCTAGTCAACATCAAGGAAAAAATTCACATTGCTTTGCAACCAGAATGAGAGAAGGTATTTAGGTGAGGGATTTCCTAGATCTTGTATACTAAATTGCATTTGTATATGCATTGTTGGTGGTGCTTTCACATTCTTAGCAGGACTCTACAACCCACACAAGAGGCTAAGGCAGTGCACCTCATCCAGGATGGCACATCAATGCGAGCTGTGGCAAAAAGGTTTGCTGTGTCTGTCAGCGTAGTGTCCAGAGCCTGAGGCGCTACCAGGAGACAGGCCAGTACACCAGGAGACGTGGAGGAGGCCCGTAGGAGGGCAACAACCCAGCAGCAGGACCGCTACCTCCGCCTTTGTGCAAGGAAGAACAGGAGGAGCACTGCCAGAGCCCTGCAAAATGACCTCCAGCAGGCCACAAATGTGCATGTGTCTGCACAAACGGTTAGAAACAAATGGGGGTTGTGCTCACAGCCCAACACCGTGCAGGACACTTGGCATTTGACAGAGAACACCAGGATTGGCAAATTCGCCACTGGCGCCCTGTGCTCTTCACAGATGAAAGCAGGTTCACACTGAGCACATGTGACAGACGTGACAGAGTCTGGAGGCACCGTGGAGAGTGATCTGCTGCCTGCAACATCCTTCAGCATAACCGGTTTGGCAGTGGGTCAGTAATGGTGTGGGGTGGCATTTCTTTGTGCTCGCCACAGGTAGCCTGACTGCCATTAGGTACTGAGATGAGATCCTCAGACCCCTTGTGAGACCATATGCTGGTACGGTTGGCCCTGGGTTCCTCCTAATGCAGGACAATGCTAGACCTCATGTGGCTGGAGTGTGTCAGCAGTTCCTGCAAGATGAAGACACTGAAGCTATGGACTGGGGCCCCCCCGTTCCCCAAGACCTGAATCCAATTGAGCACATCTGGGACATCATGTCTCGCTCCTCCACCAACAATCACGTTGCACCACAGACTGTCCAGGAGTTGGCGGATGCTTTAGTCCAGGTCTGGGAGGAGATCCCTCAGGAGACCATCCGCCGTCTCATCAGGAGCATGCCCAGGCGTTGTAGGGAGGTCATACAGGCACGTGGAGGCCACACACAATACTGAGCCTCATTTTGACTTGTTTTAAGGACATTACATCAAAGTTGGATCAGCCTGTAGTGTGTTTTTCCACTTTCATTTTGTTTGTGAATTCAAATCCAGGCCTCCATTGGTTAATAAATTTGATTTCCGTTGATGATTTTTAGTGTGATTTTGTTGTCAGCACATTCAGCTTTGTACAGAACAAAGTATTCAATGAGAATATTTCATTCATTCAGATCTAGGATGTGAGTGATTATTATTATGTGAGATTATTTGAGTGTTCCCTTTATTTTTTTGAGCAGTGTATTACAAAAGTTCATGAACTGTACTAGAACGTCACATAACTAGTTAAGGCAATAACAGCAGAGTACAGTGCTTAGGAGTGAATCCAGATGGAAATCAATCAAATGGAAACATTCAAACAGTAATGACGATGAATTTGTACCAGTTTTACAACAGTTTTTATTAGAATATCTGGTTAGTATCTTTAAGCCTAATCTCAAAGGTAGAGAGTGTATCTGCCTTCTTAACCCAAACTGTAAACTGGTTTATAGCTCAGGGCTCTGTCTTCCATTCTACTTTTGGAAACTCCAAAAACCAGATGTTGCCTGAAGTGCGCTGTTCATAAAATATAAAGGAAAGACATCTTCAAAAAACTGTAGAGCCTTGGTCTTTTTGTAAAGTGTGAAGTAGATTGTAATTTCTTTGCTGGATTGCTACTTACCACTGACTGTTACATGGTTTCTACTCTGTGGATATTAGCATTATGTGTGTCAGGATGAGGATGGGGGGTGGAGAATAGCTGTCTGTCCTAGTGATAAGGCAAATGGAGCAGGCCCAGAGTTACCAGGCCAGTCACAAATACAGATAAGGGTAGATAACATTCACTGGAAGAACTGCTGCAGGCTCAACACCAAACTCTACACAAAACACCACACAATACTGTGAGTGTTTTTCAAGTATGTGTGTGTGTGTGTGTGGTGGGGGCAGGTGGTTCTATAGGCTCTGTACATTTGTTTGTCTGGGAGCAATCACTTGGGTCTTTAAGCTTGAAGATTTAGTAGGATGCTTTGTTTTTGCATTATTTTAATTTCCAGCTCTGCAGTATGCTATTAATCTGTATGAACAACTTTAAGATTTGAAGCAGGTCAGGTACGCCACAACACCATGAGTTTCTCAAAAAGTGGTTACCAAGTGGGGCCAAACGCAATGAGCCAATGTTAAATAAGTACTTCAAATTGTCTTGTTTTCCTCCATATTTTCTTTTTTTTAAGGACCTATTTCTCAGCTGACTAAATGACCAGATCAGGCTTGACCCTGTTTCTTGGGTTCGAAAATAGACTAACAGTGCTTTCACACCAAACCTTTAAAACGCTTTTTATCATGTCAAAGTCCGGTTTCTGGAGCAGATCATGAACCCATTCGGGACCCTGAAATGGACTAGAGAACGGTACCCTGGCAAAGCTGGTCTTGCTGCTGGTTTTTCCAGACTCTTGAGCGGTTCTCTTGCTGTGTGAATGTATGCATGCCATTCCCACTGTGATATGATGTAAGAGCAGCGCATTTGAGTAGAAGAAAAAAAAAAAGAAGAAAAACAACACAACAGCACAAATCCAAAGAAGAAACAGTCTTAAAATGTCTTGCAGGATAGTAAAGTAGTGAAGAGGTGCAGGTGCACAGCTACATTTAACACCAAAGTAGCAATAGAAACCTTGATGAACTTCTTTCTTATGCTTTTTTTCTTCTGGATCCACACAATGCTGGAGTAATATGGCCCCGAAACAATCCTTTGCAATTGCATGACTTTGGTCCGGTGAAAAAATCTCTGCGTGAAAGCAAACCGTGCCAACTGATGGTGTGAATTTTCTCGCTTTTACGGACCCCTGGACTGAACCCGCAGTGTTACCACACCCTAAAAGGAGCATCATCATTCTTTATAGACCGCCGTATTAAATGATTCAGTGACCTAATTAAACTTCGCTTCCAAAGGATTAAAGTAAAAAATGTAAAATGGTAGGATTATGCTGTGTAATAATGTTAATGTCATTATTATTTTACACTAGAAAATTAATTTGTTAGCTTAAGATAACATTGACTGTTTACCTGCCAATGAGTTAGCGCTTGTTAGTGCTAGCTATGTTTTAAAAATTCACACTTTGACACAAGAACGGGTCAAAAACTCAATAGAGAAGACAATATTTTGAGGAATTTGAGTGTACCGGAGTCAAATTCCTTGTTTGTATGTACAAACTTGGCAATAAAGCTGATTCTGATTCTGATCCTGATTTTATAGTGTTATATATCAAGGATGACAAGACTTATTCATGAAAAACAGAAATCATTTAGGGCTGAACGGTGTCAATACAGCAACAAAGATAGCAACAGAATTTTAAGGATAAAATTGCCTATAGAAAATAATGGAACAAATTATTTGTTAAAACCAGATTTTACCTGTTCAGTCATCCAGGTTACTGTTGTGTCTTTTCAACCCACTCCTGTGTAGCTTTAACATCAGACATTGCTCACTTTAACTGGGACTTTTTTATTGTTCTGTTACATCATTAAGAGGGATTATTGTTATTAATCACAGTCTGTGGCATCTCAGAAAGGACAAACCATGACAAGAGTTGCTTGTTGTAAATGTTTTTCAAACCTCACAAACTGACCACAATACTGCCACATCGTAAAATTGTGTCAAGAAAAAGCATTTTCTTCTGAAATGCTTTGTATGATGTGGTTCAAACAAGCTCCGTGCTATGTATTTGGGGAATATAGCACGACAATGACATGTTGGTTTGGAAGATATGTAGCTGGTCAATAGCTGCTTTGAATTGCAGGAAATAATATTCTTCTTCTTCTTTTTGTTTTTCATTTTTCTGCCATGTACTATCCCAAAGAGTTAAATGTAAATCCTTTTTTGTTACCCTGTACATTGCATCTTTCTGATGTCTTAAAGTCTCTCTGCCTCCTTCCTTTTTATACACACACTCTAACCAGACCACAAAAGCAGACTGCTGCAAAGCGGAAGAGGTTGTGGTTGGCAATGCATATGCCCAGAGGGGTCCAGGACTGTCAGTGCAGTAGCCCCACATCTGGAGCCTCCCGCTGGGTCGGCAGCCTTCCTTCAGCCCTCCTCTTCCACCACTGCCACCACTGCTCTCCTGAGAACACTGGGTAATTATGCAGCCACACCCTTCCCTTACCTTTGTCCTCAAACACAAACACAAACTAAAACTTTCCCTCACATAAATATTTTCACAGTTCAACTCCTTTTCGTACACGCAGGGACACTTCCACATATACATAATGATAAGGAACACCTGCCTACCACATGTAACAACAAGGCACACACAATGTTCTGTAAAACATTATGCAAATCCACAGTCAGCAGCAAAGCAACACTGTTCACACCAAAGTCCTGTCCGTGTGAGGATGTTTGGATGAAATGTGTGGCAATTCTTTTGATTTAAACACCTAACTTAAATTGTGAGATAAAAAATATTTCTACCCTAACCCAAACACCAAAAATGTTAAATTTCCCTTGTTAATCAATAAACTACAATAACATTAAACCATTTTTGACCATGATGATTTTTTGGTACTGTTTTAAATTCAAATAAAATATTAAAACTCACCTTTTTAGAACTGCTTTTAATGTGTGTGTTTTTGTAATCCTGTCTTATGCTTATCCTGTGTTTGGTAATGTATAGTGTGATGTATTTCGGTGTTTTGCTTTTATGATTTGTTTGATGTACTTTTGTGTTTTGATTTTCTAATTTTGTTTGATTCCTGTAAAGTGTGTTTGAGTTTTTTGAAAAGTGCTATACAAATGAAATATATTATTATTATTATTATTAATTCAGGTGACATAGGCTTATGCAGTCAAACCTGCTACTCCTCCATTCTTCGTAGTGCTGGAATAGCACTGACAGCTGAGGACCAAGGCACACTAGCTCATTGCCAGTCAGTGTAGCGCTGTGTGATGATAATAAGGATAACTTCCTTCAGGATAATGGAGCCGCAGCATATTCAGGCCTCAGTGTGCGCAGTCCCCGAGGATGGCCTTGTCTGCTGTGAATATTCTGCATTTAAATGGTCCATTAGAAGCCAAACAAACACAGACAGACCTCCATACTAATGATCAACGGGGTCCAGGGGTTAGGCAGGGCACCCGCCATGTCTCAGTGTGTGTGTGTGGATGTGTGGAAGTGACACACACTGTGTCTTAGGGGGTGATATGAGTTGCCAACAGACGGGGAGAGTTGTGTCTTGGAGTGGGAGGCTGATTGTGTGTGACATGGGTCAGGCGGGTGGAGTAGGGGGGTGATGGAGAGAGTATGGGCTCTTTGGCCAGAGGGGAATCCTTCTCTCTGTCCCAACGGGTTACCATTTGCATGTTTGTCTGATTTGTGTGTGTTGGTGCATGCATACTCTCGCTACCCATCTTTTGAATAATACGTCTTTGTGGACTTGGATGCATTTTGTGTGTGCCTATATGTGCATATTGCCCATCATACTGTCATGTGCACATGTTCCAGTCGGTATTCAAAAATAGTTTCTGACAGAGAGTTGCAGGACTTATTCTAATAAGGGGATGGTGCTTGTGGGCCCTGTGCCCTGGTCAGCCTTCTGCTCATTATTATTATTAATATTTGAGAAGTAGCCTGTGCAGATGCCCTTGTCTCCCAGCACACAGCTTCTTATGAAATGTGACAGGCCATGTCCACATACCCCTCTGCTGTTTATCAAAATATGAAAATTGAAGTGTCTAAACTGTGTTAAAGAACTAAATATGGTTTTAATGGATGCAGACGAGAATTACCGTTATGCAGTTGAGGTCTTAGATTGGTGCTAATATGCAGCCAGATCTTGTTGCTGCATTAAACACTGGTCAGCTATAAAATTTAAAGCACCTGGTTCAAAATGATTAGTTCCTCTGTTTTACTTCCTAAACAATCCTGACCCATGATGTTCTTCTGTTTTATCTGGCACAAAGCTATTATCAGCGGATACTTCAAGTCAGTTTGCTTGAGAGATGGGACCTTGAAACATTGGATTAGTTGGTCCAGCTCTTCAAGAATCTTCAAACTCATTGTTAACTTTTTCAAACCAACTCTGAAGTGATTAAGGGCACTTTTACCGTAAAATCTTGAATAGCCATTAGTGTAAGGGAACAGTGTTTCCATGAAGGGGCAACAAGGTTTAAACATTGAGAAAAACTGGGTTCAGACAACCACAGAAGTAATGAAGTACACACAATTCCAGGATTTTCCAGGGTGGTCCAATCTCAAGTGATCCAGAGAGCCTCCTGTGTCAAAACAGACTTCTAACTGGCATAACCCATTAAATAACAACCAAAAATGAAATGTGAAAAACTAAGTACACTCCAAGAACTCTAACATACAAAAAATATAAATATTACAACATACTTTTAACCTTGAAATACAATACTAAGAGTGTGTACTTTCTATATAAGTTATTTTTAGCACTAGTAGCCTTTATTGACAGTAAACAGGCAGCAAATGGGCAGACAGATAAAGGGTAGACATGCAGCAAAGACCCAGTGTGGGGAATTGAACCTAGGACGGCTGCGTCGAGGAATATAGCCTCTGTATATGGAGTGCGCCATCTACCACCACACCACACCCCAAGTGTGTACTTTTTACTTAACATGACTGTTTCTTTACCCAGAGGAACCATTCGGAAAGGTTTCCTGCAAAGCTTTAAGTAATTTATTTAACATAAATATTGGAGTATATACTACCTTGGTCGCATATAGTGTTGTGACTAATCTTGCAATAACTTGTGAGACTATAATAATGTACTTCAAAGAAGAGGGTGACTTTACAGTGGATGTAGACTGTGCTTCAACAAAAAATATGTTAACCATGTATGGTCTTTGCATGACCTAGGTGAGGTCATTAGGAGCCAATAAAGAATGCAGCCGGCACCCAATCTGGAGTGTTTTGAGCATGCAAAGCACTTTCATAGTAAAAGTCTGGTTGTTTATTATCGTTTTTGTAGAGTGGTGGCAGCCTTTAGGGTGTATGAGTTGGAGCCCAAGCATTCCTTGTTTAATTAATAATTTGATGCAGGACCACTGATGTGACTGTGAACAGCAAAGAACAGTAGTTCTTTGCTGGCATGGCGTGATCTTCTAGCATTTCGCTGCATCTTCAAGTGGTTTGAGAAAGTGCCAGAGCAGTGTGAACTTGTTATGGTCATAATGGAATGGTGCTGTTGACAGCATGGTTTGGACATGAAAAAGAGGAGGGCAATACCTATTTTGCATGAACTAAACCCAAAATTTTCTCACACTAAAAGAGGTTTTCCAAGTTTGTAGTGAATACAATAGGTCACTGAGAGCATGGCACAGTCTTTATCCTGACTTATCCATCCTTTCTTGTCCTTCCAATTATTCACTCCCCTGGCCCATTTGGGTTTAAAGTAATCTTTCAATTTTCTAAACAAGGTTTGTATACCCATACCCAGCCAGAATCCTGACGTGAATCTGTGGAGGGAGCAAAATATTACGGTGATGGCTTGATGGCCTTTTAATAACAAAGACTTGGAGGTCATCACCATAACTAAATCCTGAAAATACAAGTGGAAACATACTAAAAGCTGGACAGCATTTATAAGGAGGGTTTGATTGCTGTAATGCAAATAAAGATTTTTCCACTGATTATTGAGGTGGTTATGAATAATTTTCAAAAATGCCAGAGCCACACAGAATACAAGTAAAGCCCTCTGAAAAACCAGCATTAATTAAAAATATCAATAAAAACCTGTACTTCACGTACTTTGGCTATACTTAGCAGCTTTTTGTTCTGAAAAAAGAAAATTCCACCTACCCCTTTTTTGGTACGTTTCTATTGTTTAGAGCAGTGGTCTGTCTCATGGTCCTTGCTTTCTGTGATATTTTTGGTTTTTCTCTAGTGCTGAATGCAGAACATGGTCTCTAAAGGGTTAGCCCCCCCCCACAAAAAAAAACAATTAACCAGGTATGCAAATAGTACTGTAAATGTAAAATTATATTGGATGGAAAATGCATACAAAATTCAAGCAAAGGTATGGGTATTGGTTTGGGAGGGGTAACAGGTAAGGCAGGATTAAACAAGACGGAAAGCACCTAAACCCCTTTTGAGGGCATTTTACATCTTCATAGTGGTGATGAAAGGCAGAGGCTCTCCTATTCACACACATACAAACACACAAATAATTAAGCAACGCACACATGCACCGTGAAAGACTAGGAAAGTAAGACAGCAAAGTAACAAAATGCAGCAGCAGCAGAAACAAGCGGGTAACAAAGCGAAGGCATGTTATTAATGAAGCATTGTCAAGCGAGGTGTTTATTTTCAACACGTGTGCTAGTTAACAGCAACAAACACTCTCGTGTTATAGGCCGGGCTAAAACAACACGCTCTGGGACCAAACGAATGGTGCCTTTTTTTAGTTAATCGGGTATTCATGCAACTGGAGGAAGGAAAAAAAGGAAAGGGGGAGAGAAGGCATGGCATGTGCAATTTAAAAAAACAGGAGTACTGCAGGTGAGTGCACAGGTGGCGATATAAGTGCTCCTGCTTGGAATAGTCACCATTTGTTTCAGGAAAAGGTTTTTGCTGACAAATTTTGAAAACAAAGTGCATGCCAAAGTGTATTACAGCACTGTGATAATACTGGTCACCTCAATAGAGACATCTCATGTTCTTCTACAAACTTCCCAAGGACTAATAAAATTGATTTCATATTTTCTAACCTAAAGGGCAAAGAGTTACTGCTAAACAGCTCTGTTTAAACCATAAATGTACATTGTGCCTTGGATTGCTTTTAGAAATCATAGTAGTAGTAGCACCTTCAGGGAGGAGGTGGATGTTTTTCAGTCAAAATGGATCTTTTTTTTTTTGTTGATAATATTCAACATTGCAGGGCTTGCTTTGCAAGACTTAGCTACAAGGATTCTTTAAGAAACAAATGCCTGGATGACTCTTAATGTCCTACTCCTTTATTCCAAAAAACTGAATTTTTTGTCTTTTGCAGGATGTTTGAGCAACAGAAATATAATAATCTGGTGTTTGTGGCTTCTAGTCCCATTGAGAGTAACCTTAGAGTTGTTTTGTCCTTTAATTTCAGGAATTGAAACGATGTGTATCACCATTAACAAAGTATAACTTTCCAGGAGTGCTCTCTGTCCTTTATGTAATATTCCATTTAACACTACATCCTATCATTCTAAGTGATGCAGACAAACTTGTCCGTGAATTTGTTACTTCTGGGCCCAAGAAGATCCAAATTCATTAAAAGATCTTCAGCTGATCCAAACTGCTGCAGTGAGAGTTCTGATTAAAAATTAAATGGGGATATAATTTTAGCTTCTCTCTAATAGCTCTCCGGTAAATCCAGAATGAACTTAAAAACTCTTCTTACCTAAGATAAAGCTCTGAATAATCAAGCTCCATCTTAAATGCCCTCAGACTAGAGTTTCAAAAAGTAGAATAATTTTAAACCAGCTACCAGTTTTTAGAAACCCTGTTTCCTTTTTAATACAGCCTGCTTATGGCTGGCTTGAGTGAGTCAATACATCAGTTACACTGCCTTTCAGAAGTATTTATAACCCTTAAACCTTTTCACATTGTGTTATGTTACAGCCACAATGTATTTTATAATGATTTTATTTAATACACCAACACAAAGTAGTGCATAATTGTGTAGTGGAAGAATTTGAAAGAATTGTCCCATTAAAAATCAGAAATGCTTTTATTCACACAGCCCTTCTGATGCAATACAATATAAAATCAACCCTTGCTGCAATTACTGCCAGGAGTATTCTCAGTTATGTCTCTACTAGCTTTTAAAATTATTCTTTGCAAAACAGCTCATACTCTGTCAGACTGGTTGGTTAGCTGTGATTTTCAAAACATTCCACAGATTCTGAAATGGATTTAAGTTTGAGATTTGACTGGGCCACGCTAAACCATTCTGTTATAGCTCCGGTTGTATGTTTAAGGTCATCGTCCTGCTGAAGGTTGAACCTCCACCCCAGTCTCAAGTTTCCCTCAATCTCTAACAGATTTTCTTTCTATTAATGCTGATCAGGTTCCCTGTCCATGATGTACAGCATGATGATGCCACAACCATGTTAACAGCGAAGGTGGTATGTTCAACGTGATGTGCATTTCAGAGCAAGTTTTTTAAAATTTTCCATAAAGGTCAAAAATAAATTTTTGGTCTCATCTGACCGGAGCACCTTTTTCATATTTGTGTGTTTATATAGAGATTAAATTACTGGTGGACATACTTCATTTACTGATGATTTATAAAAGCAGTTTTATTTAGGGGTTCAAATCAGTTCAGTTCAGCTTATTTATATAGTGCCAATTCATGACACATGTCATCTCAAGGCACTTAACAAAGTCAATTTAATCAAGTCATACAAATTGCAAGCACATACATTCCAATTTATCCTGGTTATCGAGCAAACAATGAGCACTAATCCAGGAGTACTTTTTGTGTGAAAGAAAAGTAACACGCTAGAGGCAGTAGTAGCATCTTTAGTGGCTTCCTCTAGGAGAGAAACACAACTAAGCAGATAAGGTCTGAGCCAGTTTTCAAGTCTAGAGAATGAAAAGAGAGCACATACAGTCACCGTAAAAGCTCAGCCATTAGCTATGTCTAGGTGAGATACAGGGTTAAACACTGAAAGACAGGGCCAAGTGTATCATCTATAGAAGGAGAACATGAAGCTGTTGTCAACAGTAACTCAGCCGATGCACCCCTCCAGGAAGGTGTTACAGCTAAACACAATGCCAGGCCAGGTGTAGTTTCTAGGAAGAGAAAAAAACAGTTAAAGGTTTAAGCGACAGCAAATAATGCATGATTGGAGAGTAGTGGGAGAATGTAGCAGTGTCAGGATAAATGTTATTCCAGAGGAAAGGGGGCAGAATAAAACTGTGTGTAACACATACATTTTTGAAATGTATGTGTTACACACAGTTTCCTTCTACTTCCCAAGTCTGTACTACTATATGTTAGTCTATCACATAAAATCCAAATAAAATACGTTGCCTGTGATTGTAATATGACAAAATGGGGCAAGGTTTAAGGGGTATAAATACTTTTTCAAGGCCTGGTATACAACTATAGGTGCAGACTGCTGGAGGGCTTTGTCTAGCCCTCTTCCACAATCAGCTATATGAGATCATATAGCTCATTCTGAGCCTGATTCTGCTAAAGGGTTTATTCTTGTTAAAACTGAGTTTTACCCTACACTGTCTCCTCCTGCTTGCTTAGGATATCACAAGGAGTTGCATCTTTACAAAAATATGATACAATCTGCTTCATCCTTCTCTTACATAGGGACTTTTTAGAATGTGAATATATGACTGTAACAACTGAAACAAACTGGATTTGAATCAGATGTGTGCACCCAGTTGACTGTTGTGATATTACAGTGTATAAATAAATCCAAATTAGAATTGAATTAAAGTTAGTTTTTGTGAAAGGTTATGTTAAACAAACAACTATCAGCTATATAGAAGAATCTCTGGTAAATCTGGGGAGGTCATATAACAAGTTTGGAGGTAGGACCAACGTGCAAGAAGGATTTCCAGGAACCAGGTAAATGAGGAAGTCGAGTTTTAATGCTGTAACTCAAACCAGGCAAACTGGAAAAACAATCGGCTGACAGGACACCAGGCGTCTATGGAGCCAGAACCAGATCCAGACACAGGGTGTATAACCAGACATCATGATAGGTACCAGCAAAAAACAATAATAACAGAAGGGCTTAAATACAAACTGAAATACAGGGTGAACCAATGAATAGAGATACTAGATAATCAAGGAAAACGGGGAACAGGTGTGAGCCACACTGCAGGGACACAGAGGGAGTGAAAACAATTAACATGTTGAACACAGAACAGAGGGTAAACTAAGAACCAGACTAGGACAAATAAACAATAACACAACGCACACACAGGCTAGGCATGACAGGGGATGGATGAGCCAAACCAGTTCTCACTGAGTTCTGCTTACAGAAATCAGTCAATAGCTGCAGAAAGCACATGCTCACCAAAAATGGACAGTTAAACTATGCAACGACCAAGTCTGCTCTGATGAATCTCTTTCGCAGTCAAACACATAGTAATCAGTCCACGTTAGGGCTCAACAGCTTTCTGTTGCTAACCTTCTGCATCCCTTTAGGGCTGCACCTATCTTACAATTACTGCTACCTGCAAGAGAACGCACCACAACATAAATTTAACCTGATTGTATGAGTAAAATCGAGTAATAGCAATCATAATCTGAGGACACCTTAGGGAAACAACCCATTGTTGGTGTACCTTGTGTGCTCACAGTTTTTCAAGATTTTGGTGATGGATAAACTTTGGATATAGGTTTTAGCCTTATTCTAGCGTCTTCTCTCTCTCTCTCTCTCTCTCTCTCACACACACACACACAACACACACACACACACACACACACCACACACACACACACACACTGAAGACCTAAAGCTCCTGCCGTTCAAGCGAAGAAAACCCCCTGTGTCTGTGAAACTTGGCCTCCCAACCTGTCAATCTCCACTCTGCCCGAAGCCATACTGAGTCTGTCCGGGGGTGGGATTGATATGTATTGTATCGTCAAACCTTTTTCCACCCCTGAGTTGTTTATTTTCATTTTAAGCTGACATTTTAATACACTGCTGTGCTGCTTGTCTGATCATTTGCCAAAACTGAAGGAATAAAATAACTCTTGCCTTCGAACTGTTGTCAGCTGGAGGCAAATAAAGAGCCCAATCTAAGGTTTTACAAAAAACGCAAGACCATACTGAGTTAGCATGAGTAATCCTCTGCATTTCAGGTGCTGGGGTAAATGTAGTTTAATGCAGGGATGCTCGCCCTGTTGTAAACACCAAAAATACAGATTTTTTCTGGATATTTTGATTGATTTAGTTCAATCTGCTAAATCAGGAACACATTCCTTTTCCACTGTAACTCTAGCCGGTTTAAAAAACAACAGTTAATGTAATTTTTAATATTAGCAAATCTTACTAGATTCAGCTTAGAGGAGGTTTTCTTGCCAGTTACATCTTCAGTAACAGCCATTTAGGATTTCCCTGTAATGGGATGAAAGCATCTCATGCATCTTCATGCATCATGTCATGAAGCATGAAGTTGTAAGGCAGTTGAGTTCATCACCAGTGATACCTTGGCCATTAAAGCGGGTATTAGGAATTTTGGCATGCACACTCTCATTCCTAAGGGCAATTTAGACCAGTTAACCTACCAGTCATGTTTTTAGGACTGTGGGAGGAAACTGGAGAGAACCCACATATGAGAACTGCAGGCCGGGATTTGAATCCAGAACCTTGTTGTTGCAAGGCAACGGAGTAATATCTGCACCACCTTTTCCCCCTATCATCAGACTAACCGAAATACACCAATATATGACTAATGTCATGTTTGTAGGTTGTAGGTTAATGATAACAGAAGAAGAACTTACAGGGTAATCACAGGAGGAGTAGGCCGTGAATTACAGGCATTGAAATGGACAGAATGATGGGCAGTCTAACGGAGGAATCCAGCAATGCACAGTAAAAAACCAGGAGCTTAAATAATGAGGCAAGAGTAGAGAATGACAAAGGGACATGAAGAGTTAATCAGTAGACATGTTGAACTGCTGTGGCAGAACGAAGCAGGAAAGCTGAGGGAGAGAGACTAGTTAACAGAGGGAGCAGAACTAACACTGAACTGAGAGAAATATATCTGAATACATAAATAGCAGAATACAAGAATAAACTAGGACACTAAAGACAAAGGAATAAACTAATAAGGCAACACATTTCTAACAATAATGAACACAGAGCAATGAACACATGAAACACGAAAAAATAAAAACCAACACAAAAACACAATTAAGCTACAAAAATATTGCTTTTAATGACAAAATTTAAAAAATGCACCGACAGAAAGAGGATTTAAAATTTAAAAATGTTTTAAAACAAGATGACTGCTGGAGTGAAGTGTTATGTTTTTTCTAACGTTGTTTTCTAACAGTTAGTCATTGCACAGTTAATCTTAGTATTATTTAGAAATGCAGTTACTTTAATACAGTGGTCACAAGAAAAACAAATGCAGAACTAATGGGTTCAGAGATAGAAAATGTGCAAGTAAATTATTTCTGTTTATGGAACTTATTGCACAATTTTCAACAGATACCTGCTAATAGGGGGAAGTGTGGCCAGCTGCCCTGTGACCTTGTTGGTCTCTGTATTGCTCCTTTAGCCCACTTTGTCTTTCTTCAAAGGCTGGCTAATTCTCTCCCTGCAGGCAGCTTGGGGCGAACTGGCCCCCACTCATATTTTTTCTATCCTCTCTCTCACTATCTCTTCCTTTCTGCATCTGTTCTTTTCTTCCTTCTCGGCCACTTGGCAACTCCTCTCCCTTTCTCATTCTCAAATCCTCTTTTCCTTGTATTTTCTAACTGTCCTTCAATATCTCTCTCTTGTTTTTTTCTCTCTCTCTCTCACTCTGCATTCCTCTTTATTTTCAGTCGTATTCCCTCATCTCCACTCTCCAACCCGTTCCTGTGGGCCTCCTGCATTTTCTTTTAGTGTGTAGCAGGGGAGCCACAGGGCCGCGAAATAATTCAAAGTCTTTGCATATTGCAGGCACTCTGGTCAGCAGCGGAGCTCCATTGCACTGACACGTTAGTTTATCTGGACTGACCCAGCAAACAGGCTATGCTATGACAAATAGCTGCTGCATGAACATACATATGCACACAGACACACTCACTCTCTCACACACACACAGAAGAACACACACACACTGCCGCCGTCTGTGGGGTAGTAAACATGTACGCCTGCGGAGCAGACAGCTTTAAAGAAAGCTATGACCAAAGAAAAATAGAAAGAAAATAAAAAAATTAAAAAGCAAAAAAGAACAAATGAAAGTGGCTAGGGAGAGAGGGAATAAAGATAAAGATAAAAAAAAAAAAACTAAAGAGACGTACATCCCTTAAGGTAACTGAGTGATTTTCTGCATTGTTTAATTTTTAATCATTTTGCCTTCCCCAGCACTCTTCAGCTCTTCTTTGCATATTCTATATATAAATATATAATTAATGTCTTAGAGGCAGATATAAGAAAAAGAAAATCCTCACTAGAATTTCAGCATCGTTTGTTGTTCTTGAGAACAAATTAAAGCCAACCACAAAAAAAGCGGACTTGCTGAGGCTAATCTTTTTTCACCCACTCTTGTCTTTTTATTTGTCTTTTGGCAAAACTTTTTGCATATCATGCGTTCCTTTGTTCCAGCAGGCGAGGCTTTGCTGGTCATTTCAGCGCGTTTCTGGAATAAATCTTCTCCTGAAGGCAGGTGAGCTCCTGAAAATAAACTGCACTGAGACAGAGGAGTCATTGTTAAACACACAAACAGCATAATCCTCAATAATTAAATTAAAATGCCACAGCTTTTTGTTTTGTTTTAATGTTTTATAAATGTCTGGTTAATGGGAATAATTTACTATACATTTTTAAGTATAGCTGCAGATGTTACAAATACGGCTCCTATTAATACAGTTCCAGATTTTCAGTTTCACCTTCAAAATTTTTCTTCCAAATGTTTAAATGTGAAAAAAATAATTTGTAAAAGTTCAGCACTTGCTGTTAATATATGATCAGGCCTCATCTGCACTATTACTGATAATCTTTCCTCTGTTCCTCAGTCACTATCTATGTCCTGTTTAAAAACTGTATTGTTCATACTGGACCAGCAGGTGGTGAAAATGGCAGCATTAACTGCAATTAAACTCAGAAGAAGATGCTTAGAATAAGGAGAGAACCTCTGTGAATTTTTTTTTTGAAACAGCTCAACATGTTCTTTTAGTCATTACCTTTTTAATCATTTACGATTTTATGGGGGCAGATTCAGGCGAAAGCAAGATGGATGTGAGATAATTCATTAAAAATTGTTCCATTGTTGGTGTGGTATTTGGCACAGAAAGAGTATGTAATCATTTCTAAAAATTTCTGGACATTCACCCTACATCTACAGGGTCTTTGCATCAATGTCACAAAAAGTAGCCATCTTGGAAGACAAACACTGAGTGTGAACCATGCACACATTTGCAAAAATATCAGAGAAAGCAAGCACTAAAAGTGTGAAATCGCAGGAATAAACAAATGTATTAAGGATTTACTATCATTAAAACATTTAAATTTGTTTATGAATTTCCAAAGACACAATGTATATTTCTATGTCCTAATATCTATTTTTCTTCCAATGACATTGACCCTGAATACCTGTCCAAATGATCACAAACCAGTTGAAATGCTTTCAGTCCATTCCAGTGAAAAGTAGAAACATAGAATAGAAAAACCCTTTATTGTCCTTCAGTGGGGAAATTCAGGTAGGAGATGCTAGAACAGGCTGCCTGCTCATGCGGTGCTAGAAGTGAAATGTAGCCAAACATCTCCAAACCACCTTCAAATTAGTGCTGACAAATATTTCCAGATTCAACTTTGCTCAGTTTCAGAGAAAACATTACATTTAATTGCAGGTTTGGCAGAAATGTGATCAAGAAGAATTGAAATGAGGAAGGTCAAGTTGAACAAGGCAGCTAATATGGCCACATCTGCCCGAGAACCTTCTCTGACAGACCAGTTGATTTTTCAGAAACATGTATGCTTGCTGCATACCCTTTCCTTTGCATTTGCTTCTTTCTTTGAACTGTTCAAGCAGCGAGGCTCAGGGTGTTAGCAGGGAATTTGTCCGTCTTTGACAGGGCCAAGACGTTTTTACTCTGCGGTCTTTGAAGATCTTCCGCTTATCGACACCAGGGCTAAGCGCCGGCCCTCTGAGCTCGGGCTCCGGCTCCACTGGGAGCAGGTAAAGCTCGCCTGTATCACAAACCGGTCACATAAACACACACTCACACACACTACGCTTACACATTCAAGCAGTACACAGACACAAATACAAAAAGAGTAAAAAAAAAACAGACATTCACTTACATCATGTAAAGAAGACACACATACATTTAGAAATGACGGACACTGGAAGACATTTGCAAGAAAGATGTAGTGACATTTGGATATGTGGGGAAGGAGATAATGGGGATGATGGAGATATAGGCAAAAGCACATACACACACTCACCTTTTCCCTTTGGAATACAAGAGAGGAAAACAGAAAAGCTTGCAAAAGGAAGATCAATGGAGCTTTGTGGCCTCATGGTGTGAAGGAGGTGAGCTGAAATGGTTGGGATTTTTTTACTGCGATCTAATATCCATTGTGGCAAATTGACCACAGCTTCTGTCTGCAACTCAAACTCATCAGAGAAAGTAAAACATTCTCTGCTTTTGATGCGAACTTTGAACCGCAGAATTATATTTGAGTAGAAGGAAAGCTTTAGTTCCGATTTATTTGCAGTTACACAATAATTCGCCCGTGGCTATGATGCCAATTACGTCTGTTTTCTCAGAAGATAGAGAAAACAGATGTAATGGGCTCATGATACAATGCAAACCAAGGCCGAACCATTTACTTCTGTGAAAAGAATGTTTGTCTTTTTAAGATTGAATTCAGGTATTTTTCAATAAATAAGCTTTTGTTTATAGGTCCTTCACTGAGGTAAATACTGGATAAAGGCTTTGTGTAATCTTTCATAGTTAAAAAAATTATACCTGCACCATTCATGTGAATACAATTCAATTCAATTCAATTCAATTCAGTTTATTTATATAGCGCCAATTCACAACACATGTTGTCTCAAGGCACTTCACAAAAGTCAGGTACATGCATTACAATTAATCCAAATCATTGAACAGTGCATACAGATAGAGAATAAAGCTTTTAATTGTAATTTCCAAGGTCTTACAGACAACTCTCTGTAAACATAATACACAAACATGGGGTAACTTTTTGAAAGGAAACATAAAATCAAAGTAAAGGTTTTAGATATGCAAATTAGAAGAGGCAAAAATAAACATTAATGAAGTAAATCACCAATGGTAAATAAATAAAAATTAGCCTTGGCCAGTTGAGTATTGGACGTTCAGTTAGAGCTTTGAAGATGTTATGTGTTATGTAATCAGGACACCCTATCTCAGACATATTTATCAAACAAATTCCACAGATTCATGAGTTAAGTTATCTAGACACTAAGCTGATTTCTAGAACTTGTTGAGTTCCTTGAATCCAATTTAAACCATCTCTTAATGTCTGACTGACTACACAAAAGGCCAATGGTTTTAGAGAAGATCATTTTTATTAATTGTTTGCATAGCAAGCAATGATTTTTTGGGTACAGTCAGTGGATTTTAAAAGTAGCGTCCACAGAAAGGCAAAGGCAGTGTTTCCCAGCAGATTGTGGAGTATAACATAACATAACCACGCAAGGTTGCATCCCTCATATTCTGGTGCTACAGTTCTGTTCAGAATTTACAAATACTTGTGTGCATTAATGTTATATTGATGTGGACATAGTTTATCTATTTAAACCATTGTTTTTAGTGGAATTGATCTGAAATATTTAAAAACTAATTAAAAATAAGAAGTTCACCTTCATTGTGGAATTTCTCTAATACACACAGGTTTAAAATTATACATTGATTAAAATGTTTTATAAAGTGGGCTGTATGGTGGCATATTATCTAGGACTGTTGCTTTGCAGCAGAAGGTCCTGGGTTTAAATCCCAGCCCGGGGCCTTTCTCTATGGAGTTTGTATGTTCTTCCAACACATGCAGGGTTTCTCTCTGGATGCCCTAGCTTCCTCCCACAGTCCAAAAATATGGATGCTAGGTTAATTTGTCTCTCTGAGTTTCCCCTAGGTGTGATTGTGTGTGCATGATTATTGTCCTGTGCGTCTTGTTGCTTTGTCATGAAAACGCAACCTGTCCAGGGTGTGTACTGTTTCTCGCCCAATGATTTCTGGATGGAAGGAAGGAAGGAAGGAAGAATAGATGGATTTTATTGAGAGGTACTAAAGAGGTTGCAATGTATTATACGTTGGAAGTCCAGGGCATATGAACTTCTGACCAGGGTTCCTGGTTGACTTTAGGTGTTCATTTCTCTTTGGAATACAGAAGATTATGGGGAACAAACCACACTGCATAGGGAATTGAAGTTTTACACAAGTTTGATAAGTCTTATGAATCCATTTTTCGACATCCACACACTACCAGTTCAAACTATTTTTATAAGCAAAGGGGTTCCGATGTGTCACCCTTTTTCCAAGGTCTGGAAGAACACTCAAATGACCAGATGAAAAGTGATTGGTTAGACAATTCAGAGCAACTCAGCAATCAAGGCTCAAACCTGTCATGATAGAAATCTGTTGAAGGCTTTCACAGTAATTTGCTGCTTCTGGAGAAACATTTTATGGTCAGAGGATACAACGTGACTGAACCTTGTGGCTACAATGACAAGTAGTATGATTAGAAAAGTCAAGGTGAGGCTTAAAGACAAGAACACTCAACCACCAGTCAGGCATGGAGGTGCCAGTACAATGCTGTGGTGCTGTTCTGCTGCCAGTGGTACTGGCAGTTGATAGAATAAAGAAGCAGGAGGATTACCCTCAAATGGATCAGGTTAACCTCAAATCAACAGCTACATTAAGTTAACACTAAGACACAGTTCGGTGTTCGGTGCAAAACTGGTTTCACATAAAGCTGGTTAACATTAAGCTGTTGAATACTGCTGTGGGTTTCTGGCCTTGGCCTGCATGAGTTTGCAAATTAGACATGTTTGCACGTAGAGTGTTATGCCCTGATTCAAAAACCACAACAAAAAATGAAACACACCTGGTGCACCATATCAGTAATCAGCGTTGCAAATAATTAAACCTGGAAAGACTCACAAATGAGAGAAACAAAGAGATGGCAATTAGAGGAGTTTATTAGGTGATGTTTGATTTCTTTTGGCGCTCGGACCCTGGTGGAAGACATGGATGCTGATAATGACATGAGCTTGAATAAACATCTTAGGGTTAGAATTAGAGAAGTGTTCCCCCCGGGATCCTGATACTGGTGGTGGAGTGGAGGCCTGAGAAGATAAGGGAGTCGGAAGGAGCTTAAAGCCTGATGGTGGAGATGGGGTGGAGGAGGGTCGGAGCTCAGCTGAAGATCAGGAGATTCTGCGTATGAAGGTCTTTTAAAGCAAAGCCTGGAAGGATGATTGGCTGAAGAGGAATGTAGATCAGGAGCTCATTGGTTGGAGCGGAGTAATGGTGGAGTAATTAGACGGAGCTGGAAGTGGAGGTGAGTCTTCCAAGTTGAATTTTCGTCAAAACTCCATAAAGTAAATGCCCAACCTGACCACAAGAGTCCTGCAGGGGTTGCAACACACCCCACCTTAACGTGGTGTCCCAAAACGATCACCAAAAGAAGGTCCTTCTACTCTCTTACTTTTATATTGTATTCGGTATGCCACTCAAACAGACTTTATTATTAAAACTCGTCAAGTAAATTCTGTGGAACGATTAACCACTTTTCTAAACTGCAGCTTTTACCTTCATAAGAGTTTTCTCTGCCACAAAACATCAAATTATAAAAAAAAAGGCATTTGATATTATAAATACAGAAAAAAAAACTAGTGTCAAAAGAATTCTGCTAATTGTCTTACAAGATCTTACTAACCGTTAACCCTAGTCTTCAGAGGTCAGGTATGGTAGGTATTTATGCACTAAATAAAAGTAGTTTGGCAAAGCAACCATCACCATGGCAACATTTCTAAAACTATGGCCGTGCCCTCAAACAACTGCTCCGACCTCATAACCTCATAACCTACAGAAGCATCAAATAGACAACCCAAAGAGGAAGTGTCACGCAGCCTTACAGGGAATGATCCCTAAACTTAATAATTACCAGAACAAACAAAACCACATGGGCTATCCCCCAAATAACCATAGATAAATATTTAACAAAGACCAGCCACCCTGTGTTTCTACAACCGACAAAGTTCAGCTGGACCTCAATATCTAATCAGCATGAACACAACCCTGTGCCCACTGCCAATCAAAGACTCATAATCTTGATGAAACAGTGTAAGCCTATGAGTACCAATTATTTTCATACTAGAAAAGCAACAAGCGCCCAGTTGTGACAAAATACAACACAACCCCAATTATTACGACCTGGCTCAAAGGCCACAACAAAAAGGGAGACACACCATGTGTAAGAGTTCTGACATATAAACGTATTCAGCACAAACTAAGATTAAAATTCAATGTTTCTAATATATAATATGAACTTTTCTGATGCATGTTTCAGCTCTGGTGAAAAGTCAGGACATCACTAATACCGGATGGAATATTTTCAGTAGATACATTATCGTACAGTCAGAGTGTGTGTTTAGAAATTGTGAGATGGCAGGTTTTTACTAAGCTTGTTATTTTAATATTAAGGGTATGTCTATGTGGCCTAATGGGAAAGGCAGCTTTTGAACATTAAACATTTTGCATTGTGTGGTGGGCCTCAAACTCCTGCTCGGTATATGGACTACTGACCCCAATACCCTTACATTCTACTTCTGAGTATTTGTTGTCAAAGTGAATGTCAGATGTCTGAACTACTTATGTAGCAAGACAGGCCAAGCAAGATGTGAGTCATCTATGCAATGTAAGCTATGTGTCTGTGGGGGGATGAGCAAGGAAAACATGCTCCTACATTTTTATTTTGAAATTGTAGCCCTTTGGCCTGAAAAACCAACAAAACTATTTCTATAATATGTGTTTTGTACAGGGGTGATGCATATGTCTGTGGTAAAAAGCTCCCTCTTTCCAACAACTAAAAATGATCAAACGTACAACAGAAACCATCCTTTTTTCTGATGCATGCTTCAGCTCTGGTAAAACTTCAGAAATTACATTTGTACATCCACAAATACAGTACTCTTATGTATTATTTTGTACTGTTGCCTTGCAGGAGGAAGGTCCTGGGTTCAACTCCGAACTTTCTGCATGGAGTTTGCATGTTCTCCCTGTGCATGCGTGGGTTCTCACCGGGTACTCTGGCTTCCTCCCACAGTCCAAAGACATGCCTGTTAGGTTAATTGGTCTCTCTAAATTGCACTTAGGTGTGTGAATGAGTCTGTGCATGGTTGTTTGTGTGTTGCCCTGCGATGGACTGGCAACCTGTCCAGGGTGTACCCTGCCTCCTGCCCAGAGACTGCTGGAGATAGGTACCAGCTTCCCTGCGACCCACTATGGAAGAAGCGGTATAGAGACTGACTGACTGCTTATTTTGCCAAATAATGAGTCAATCAGAAGGCATTTTAGTACCTATACATTGCGAAGACGACCTTTCTGAGGTCTAAACTGAGCATCAGAAAGTGGAGGTCAGGAGATTTAGGTGACTTAGAATGTGGCAATCTTGTTGATGCCAGATCGACTGGTATTTTGTTGTCAGAAACTGCTGTGCTGCTGGGATTTTACCACACAACCATCTCTCACCTTTACAGGGAAAGGTCAAAAAAGAAAAGGCATCCTGGTTTGTGATAATAGGTAGGCAACAGCAGCTCAAATGACCATCTCTCAACCAACAACATGTAGAACTTTGAAGCAGATGAGCTACGGCAGCAGAGGAGAGCCAATTTTGACATGCAAGAACAGGAAACTGAGACTACAACTTGAACAGGGCTACCAAAACGGTACAATAACAGATAAGGAAAACATTAACTGTTTCAATTCAATTCAATTTAGTTTTATTTATATAGCACCAAATTCACAACACGTCGTCTCAAGGCACTTCACAAAAGGGTTTGGAATGGTGCAGGATTGTTAGGGAGGTTAGAATAAACTAGAGTTTGGCCATTTTAGAATGGGCTATGTGTAGAGGTGCTAAGTAAAATAATAAACTAATAAAGTTTGTCCATCTAGAGCCTACTGGTGGCCATTGTTTTAATAAAAACCACAAGAATTGGGGGTACCTGTCTCTGTCAGACTCATTATAACCATTGGAAAAGTAAAGGGGACACACAGGTAGCAGAAATGTGTTTTGATGAGTCTAGTTTTCAGCTGCAACATTCAGATAGGGTCAGATATGTGGGATAAACAAAATGAACGCTTGGATCCAACTTGGCTTTTATCAACAGTTAAGCCTGCTTCTGGTAATGTAATGGCTTGGTGAATATTTTTGTTTGGACATTTTGGCTTTTATTATCAACTGAGTTTCACTGAAACACCACAGCCTACCTGAGTATTGTTGCTGACCATGTCCATCCATTCATGATTGCAGTGTATCCTTTGTCTAATTGGTAACTCCAGCAGGACTATGCAGCCTTTCAAGAAGCTGTGGTTGACCCCGCTGCTAGGTGTGACGCTGTCTCTAAGAGCTGTGATTGGTTGTTGCAAAAGAGAAAAAAATAAAACAAATGCGCTCCTCATAATCAATGGAGAGAAATTAGCCGATCATAGAATTTAGACTGGATTAAGAAAGTTTAAGTCATCATGACGAAACATAGCAAACTTAAATTAGGTGTCACACAGCATCAAAATGTTTGAACATGCCTTATTTACATGCTCATCATTATTTTGTATTACTTTATATCAATCAATCAATCAATCTATCTATCTATCTATCTATCTATCTATCTATCTATCTATCTATCTATCTATCTATCTATCTATCTATCTATCTATCTATCTATCTATCTATCTATCTATCTATCTATCTATCTATCTTTACTGTGATTGGCTTCTTTGAGATTTGATTTGGCAAAATGTCAAAACAGAACAGAGAAAAAAAGGTGGAGAAAACCAAACTGGACAGAGGAGCAGAGTCTGTTGCTGGCACAGCTAGTGGATGAGAAGATGAGTATTGAAAAGCAAATTTGGCACCAGGATCATGGTGAAAACAAAGATTCAGACTTAAGATCGCATTCTTGAGACGATCAACGCTTTGTTCCCTCTATTTTCATGCATCAGCCTGGACTGTGAGAATCGCTGGTACCTGCTGCAGTCAGAAGCGGGAGAGGAGATTGCAGCACACCAGTGAACTTCTTCACAGACAGGTGCGTGTTGTAGAACCATTTAGGCTAAGGCTACTGACATCATCATGTACAATACAGCAAATACTCATTCACCACATTTATATCTTCCCTGTGTGTATATAGTGTTTAGATTATTGTACTTTATGTTGTGTAGAGAGTGTATTTATGTATATATACTGTATATATATATATAATCCATTGCAGGGCAACACAGAGACATACAGGAGAAACAACCAGGTACATGGAGACCAATTAACCTAACAATCATGTTTTTGGACTGTGGGAGGAAGTCGGAGTACCCGGAGAGAACTCACGCATGCACAGGGAGAATGTTATCCTAATATTATTCTTAATATTATCTCTATATTAATAATTGTATGATGCTTAAGACACTCTTAGGCTATTCAGGCGGGCCAGATATTCTATTCATCATTTTGTAACCAAGTATTACGGAGACAGGTTGGTTAAGCGTGGCCCCTTTTTGGGCTAGCAGACTTAGCCGGGCGAACCCGTTTCCAGCGGGACCACGAGGAGGTGTTGCTTGTAACTATTGCTCCACTGGTCTTAGGGGGCATATCAGCCCAGTATATACCCCTGTTCCATGACCAGGGACCCTCGCCGGACCTCCAGGGTTAGTGACTCCACCGTATTCCCACTCCCTCGGGAGTGGTAACAATGGGTGCTCTATCCCCTAGCGCCTTAAGAGAGTCATAGTTACTCCCTAGGCTACCTAAAAGTCCTCCTCACTACTCTTAACATTTGTTCACCTTAGGAGCTCTCTTTAGTCCTAAGGTGCTTTGTGAATAACTTTTATCTTACCGAATTAAAATTCTAAGAAAAATCTATGAATTTGAGAAATTCTAAGATTTTTCTAAAAATGACATCACTAGGAGCTACTTTTAGTCTTAGGATTCTTTGTGCCCTGAAGAGCATCGTTAGGTTGTAGTGGAACAGTATGTTGACTTCATAGATGCACACCTGACAAATGTACATCAACTCTGTAATGCTGTCATGTCAACATGAACCAATATCTCTGAGAAATTTTTCAGACAGTTTTTGAATCTATTCAAAGAAGAATTCAAACTGTTCTTAAAGTAAAAGAGGTCCAACGTGGTACCCGCAAGATTTACCTAATAAAGGGGTCAGTGAGTGATAAGGTGAGGTACTGAGCAAACGTAATGACTGACAGCCGAACAAAACCAAACAGTAAATTTACTGGCTTGACATCTGAATAAGGCATGTCATATCTTTAATTTTTTTCATCATTCAAGGAGGCATAGTAGTTATGCTGTTATTAGCCAACCTTGGCCGTGAAATGCTAAAAATGAAATGGCTTAGACTATTCCCTGAAAGAAGATTAGAGTCCAAGGCTAAAGCCAGAAGAAAGGATGGTAACATTTGATAAAGACAAAGCGAAGAAAGGCAAGGTAACTCAAAGAGGAGAAGGTAAAAAAAGGGATATCTGAGGATTTCATGGAATGATAAAAACCTAGGGATGGCCAAGCATTAAGACTAAACCAACGTTATCACTATGGAGGAATTTAAGGATTTTAACAGTTCTTTGCCACTGACATATTATATATATTTTAATGGCTAGTAATGGGCAAGTTAAAATAATTAACTTTCACCTTCTAATTGCAGCTTTTTCTGACTGGAATGATGGCTTGAAGATAGTAAAGGTCCAAATGAATTTCTCCTTCATTATCTATAATCTGTTCCCATGCCTAAGATGCCAGTGCAATTTGAGCTAAATCAGACTATCAGAGGGGCAGGCAAAAAAACCGAACAGTACAAATGAGAGAGATGGAAAATGCATAAAAGATAAAATTGTCCATATGTCTCTGAGGACAACTATTTTCACTATTCTCTCACCGCTTCTCAAGTTTCTGCCAGTGTCTCTCACTCTCCGTGGTTCTAGTGCTGACCTCACTCATTAAAGCTGATTAAAACTTTTCCAGCGAGTGCTGTTTGCCCTCAGAAGATGATAACCTCTACAAGGCTGCTACATAAAAGAATAATAGCCAACTACAAAAGAGGGTTGGACAAAGAAAAAAAAACCCTTTGCCCAAGCCCAGCCAGGCCCCAATTGGAACATTTTAGAAAATTAATGAAATTTTAGATCAAATGAATTATAAATTAGGGAGCTGGAGAGACGAAAAAAAGATGAATAAGTCATAAGAAAATGTACTCTTGCTATCAAACTGTAGGAACATGTTATCTTCCAGTAGGCTTGGAGAAACAGGGTCAGGTTCAAGCCATGCCGATTGGGAGGAAAACAAAGGTTTCCTGCTCAGTACCACTTTGAAGATAATTGTTGCAACTGTACTTGAAAGGGGACTCGGGCCCCGGCCCCAACTGAGAGAGCTCCACTTCGACTCAGTTGCTGTTTTATGTTGTTTTGCTGTTTGCCATTGTTTTTTTTAGGCGGAGCAGCACTAGGGATTTGCGACATGTGCGGAATGGTCCTTTTAACAAAAAAAAGCATCAAATGCAAGCACTGGCTGAATGTGTCACACTTCTACCATCTAATTAATAAATTCCCTTTAATGTGGCAAATAAAAATAAATTAAAAAGGCAGTAGTGGTGGAGTGTACAATGATTGGTCTGTGTAAAGTCAGAAGTCCTGGAAAAATCATGGTTGGTTTTGTTTCTGTTCTGTGTACAATGTACCTGCTGCAGTGAAGTAGCACTAAAGGGCTGCGTGTGCCTTTTTGCATGTGTGGGAATTCATACTACTGTTTGCACCACATCTGTCTCTCTCACACAGTTTGCACATTATTTGGAACTGGAGTTTAACCAGTGGGACTTTTATCCATAGAGGACACGTTTACAACACACAAGTGCAAAGTCAAGACTGATTTTCGTTTTTCATGTGTCCTGCTGTGGGATTTTAGTCATACCATAAAAAGAAGCTGGTTGCCTAGTTGCCAGGGTAGATTTGCTCTACATAAAGGCTATCTGAAGACGGAATGCTAACTGCGTGAATAATTTTATTAAAACGAGACTGGATCCAGCATCATAGTAGACAGGTCACATTCAGGGATCACGTTGACCGAATATTTTCTGTTTTTGACAGATTTTGTTAAATGGTGACGGAAAAGTATGAAGGCCATCAGTCATTTTGACAGATTGTAATTTACACCACAGACCACTTGGTGGCGGGTTCGCAAATTAATTAGCCCTTTCGTCTCCCTGTAGCGAGTCCCTCTCTGATCAGGAAACCTCTTGTTCAGAGAGTCTTGCTGACTTCTGATCACTTCAATTGGAGAAAGGTTCCCTAATTTAAAAACTTTTGGCTGAAATGGCTCTTGGAATTTCACTCTCTAGTGTGTTGGTAGAGCGCAGATTCCCGCACAACATCAAAACAGCCACAAGAAATGATCTGTCCAAGGCAAAAGTCCAAAACCTCATGAGAAAAGCTTCTGTGACAATCCCACTAGAGTCATTTGATTACTCACATACAAGTGCACAATTCAGGTCCATTCAGACCAGGAGGAAGTTGTGAGACTGTGCATTCAGGTGACAGCAGGTGATCCGTTTGTATCTTGTGTGCAGTCGTTTCGTTTCATTGTTTTTATGCAGTTACTGGGACCACAGTCAGTGATTTTTTGTCACTGCAGAGAAAAAGTTAAATGTATTCATCTTGTCCATGTAGATTCTCTGTTCAGCTTGTTTGGACTGAAAATTAATAGAAATGAATGAAAATTCATGAAAATCATTTTAAATCATTTAAAAATAATAAAAAAAAATAAAGTGACGGTCAAAACGACTGACAACGAAAAAGTCTAGGGCCACCTCTGGTCACACTGATGTAATAATAACCTGTGTTTGTATGACCTTCAACCCTTTGGATTATTTGTGGGTCGACCAGATTGTCCCTTTTCCATTGAAGGTTCAACTTTGCACGTCTCTACTCCACTCGGTCTCACTCTACTCGGCACAGAACCGGTTGTGTTTCCATTGACTCACTGACGGCTGAAGTTATGGTGTGAAACCCCACCTCCAGCTGCCAGTGTCATGCGCTATGCTGCTAAAAGCCGTTACTGTGTGACATTAACACATTAATCTGCGTGAAACTGTGAAAACTAAATAAATAAAAAGGGGTGTGAAGGGTGGCATTGTTGAGCTATACCTTTTGAGATATTTATGCTTTTAAAACAGCTGTGCTGCTTAATTAAGGGGCTGATAAATGGAATATCTGAGATACAGATTTCCTTACACAGCGTTTACTTCGATAGACTGTCTGATGGATTTTTCCTAAATCCATTTTTAGATATATTGTAATCCATGTGCCAGGTTATATTTATAGAAGTTTGGAAGTACCAATCCTCCTAAACCTTCAGCTTTTTGTATTCTTTTTTAAATTATGCTTTGAGATTCAGATAAAAATCCATTAAAAGTCTACAAAAATCTTTATATTGTATACTCTGAGCATTTGAACCAAGTCTGTGGTAGTTTCAATGGGATCATAGAGAGGTTTTATTTTTTTTTAGGGAGGACCATCATTTTAATATATATATATATATATATATATATATATATATATATACAGGGGTTGGACAATGAAACTGAAACACCTGTCATTTTAGTGTGGGAGGTTTCATGTCTAAATTGGACCAGCCTGGTAGCCAGTCTTCATTGATTGCACATTGCACTAGTAAGAGCAGAGTGTGAAGGTTCAACTAGCAGGGTAAGAGCACAGTTTTGCTCAAAATATTGAAATGCACACAACATTATGGGTGAAATACCAGAGTTCAAAAGAGGACAAATTGTTGGTGCACGTCTTGCTGGCGCATCTGTTGACCAGACAGCAAGTCTTTGTGATGTATCAAGAGCCACGGTATCCAGGGTAATGTCAGCATACCACCAAGAAGGACGAACCACATCCAACAGGATTAACGGTGGACGCAAGAGGAAGCTGTCTGAAAGGGATGTTTGGGCGCTAACCCGGATTGTATCCAAAAAACAGCATTAACTGTGGACGCAAGAGGATTTAATTAAATGTGCACCTCAACTCTCCTGTTTCCACTAGAACTGTCCGTCGGGAGCTCCACAGGGTCAATATACACGGCCGGGCTGCTATAGCCAAACCTTTGGTCACACATGCCAATGCCAAACGTCAGTTTCAATGGTGCAAGGAGCGCAAATCTTGGGCTGTGGACAATGTGAAACATGTATTGTTCTCTGATGAGTCCACCTTTACTGTTTTCCCCACATCCGGGAGAGTTACGGTGTGGAGAAGCCCCAAAGAAGCGTACCACCCAGACTGTTGCCTGGCCAGAGTGAAGCATGGGGGTGGATCAGTGATGGTTTGGGCTGCCATATCATGGCATTCCCTTGGCCCAATACTTGTGCTAGATGGGCGCATCACTGCCAAGGACTACCGAACCATTCTTGAGGACCATGTGCATCCAATGGTTCAAACATTGTATCCTGAAGGCGGTGCCATGTATCAGGATGACAATGCACCAATACACACAGCAAGACTGGTGAAAGATTGGTTTGATGAACATGAAAGTGAAGTTGAACATCACCTGTTACCTGCACAGTCACCAGATCTAAATATTATTAAAGCCACTTTGGGGTGTTTTGGAGGAGTGAGTCAGGAAACGTTTTCCTCCACCAGTATCACGTAGTGACCTGGCCACTATCCTGCAAGAAGAATGGCTTAAAATCCCTCTGACCACTGTGCAGGACTTGTATATGTCATTCCCAAGACGCATTGATGCTGTATTGGCCGCAAAAGGAGGCCCTACACCATACTAATAAATTATTGTGGTCTAAAACCAGGTGTTTCAGTTTCATTGTCCAACCCCTGTAGGGCCTTTGATTTGTTCCAATTGATAGAGTGGTCTGAAATTGTTGAAAACTTACAGTATTTAATAGCATTACTGTCTCTGTGAGAGATAGGTTTGCATTTTCCTGGTAGAGCATCACATCATAAGCGTATGAACAAATTCTGTGGATTCTATTTGCTGTTTCATGAGTCTCTGTTTTATTTAGGTCACACCGATTTTTAATAAACCCAGCCTGGTCAGGATGTGTTGTCTTTTTAAGCATTGCAGATGTTTTTAAGATTAGCATTTATAAGTGATACTGGATGGTAGCTAGATGGAAGTATTGGATCTTTATCCAGCTTGAATTTTTAGGTTTCCTGAATTTATGTGACCACCGATGGTTGGAAGGTGGGAGCCAGCAGTGGCCAGAATTTGCAGAATTCTGCAGGGAAGCCATCAGCTGCTGGAGTTCTGCCATTAAATACACTTTTAACTGCTTCATAGGGTTCACTTGCTGCTAAAGGTAACTCCAAAACCTTTTTGTGTTGCTCATTTGATTAAGGAAGACTGACTTCATTTAAAAATGCATCTATGTCAGAATTAGAAGGATTAATATTATTTGAGTGTAGCTCTTGTAAAAATGTCTAACAGTTGTATATATTTCTTCTGCGTTAGTTAGTTGGTATACCATTACTGTCAGTTTTTTCAACTGATTTGTATGAAGTTTCCTACAGTTATTACTATGATCAAAGTTCTCCAACCACATCTGTATTTCAAATTGTATCATTGTCTCTAATATTCTATTAAGTCCTAGTTAAAGTTTTCTTATTTCATTTAACAGATTTTCTTCCTGAGATGTAAAATAAGTTGTTTCGAACTCTTTTATTTTCTGTTTTAGTTCAAATTCAATTGCTTTTCCTTTTTATTCTTAAAAGATTAATAAGACATTTTTTCTTCATGCATAACAACTTTTGCTTCCTGTCTTAAGAGATATTAGGCTAATCATTTATTTTCAAAACATTGGCTCACTCTCTCTTAAAGAACCTGGTAAAATGTTTTTCCATCACCATCATAGTTACTGGTGCATGGTCGCTTAAGGAAATAGGATGAATTTGTGCCTTACACATCTCCCTCATTAAGGAGTTACTAATTAGAAAGAATCATCCCTTCAGTTTTTTGTACACTTTCCCTCAGCGTCTTGTTCTTAGCTGCTAGCCTTGCCACCTGTTCTTGGCAGTACTTGATGCGTACAGCCAGGAAGAGCTGCCGCTAATTCCTTGTGCAGAACCTCTGCCAGGGCCATTTTGGCATTGAGGCTGGTAAGCTTCTGGTTGATAGAGTCTAAATTATCTGTGTAGGTCTTACCTGGTGAGATGCTTGTACTGGCAGAGCATTCAGATCTTGTTCACTTTGATGTTGGAATGGCCACAAGTTTCTGTAATTTTTCTATTACGACTCTCTGAACTGACTCATTAATGTAGCTCTGCAGACTGTCAACAGTTTTCTCATCCAGGTTGATGTTGATGAGGGAAGGAACACAATGATTGATATTTGTGTGAATGCTGAAGGCATTCACACTATTGAGATCCTGTTTCTCTTTATTATTCCGTCTTCTTCTTCTTATTCTGGTTGCTTCCGTACACTTTTTGATTCGCTTCTCCTTCTGCATACTTTGTGCTATTTTAACCGTTCAAATTTCACAATATTCAGCCCTTTCAGGACATTCCGGCTATGACCTTTGGTATTTATACCTTTTATACTTTTTAAAATATTCAGCTTTTTATGAATTTTTTGCTCCCATTGAAATGAATGGGAAACCTAAAAAAGTCTGCTAAAACTTCACTGTTTTGCCATTTAACTACTTCTGCATACTTTCAGCTAGAAACACCATTCAACTTTTAAAATGCTTTCACAACCTTCTGCTATTACTGTTTAATTCAACTTTTTGATATCTTTTACAGTTTTTCTACAATTTCAAACTTTATTACAATTCTTTCAGATTTTCAATTTTATAATGTAATCCTATGACGGAATGTTCGTGTCGCTAGTGTGTACACTCTAGGTTTTTGAATAACCTGAAAAAGAACGAACAAACTCTCTTCACTCGCTCAATTTTCACTCTACCTATACAAATTATACATCAAAACGTTGGATGCTCTTTCGCGATTAAGACAATGTCACCCTCATTGATGTGGGACAAACAGTTTTCTGGCAACACGCCCCAAAGCAACGCAAAGTCAACCCACCCTGTATAGGAAATCTATAGGAATTACAGAAAAAATCTGAGCAAAAAAATCCTTAAACTCACACATTTTCGAATCGCCCCTCCGTAAACCGTTCGAGGTAGAGACATGAGCCTTGTGCAGATTGATCTTCAGACCTTGCTGGCGCTCACAGTGAAGGAATTTTTTGATACCTTTTATCGTTTTGTCATAAAAAAGGTTTGTTTAGGAGTACCAAATCTGTCCTTCCCAAAATCGCTTAAAATTGAAAATTTCTAAATTATCCACTTTTCTACACTGTCATATCTCCTACACGGATTTATGTAGACACACGAAAATCTCCAGGATTGTTCACCGATCCCTGCTGATTCCTACGGTCCAAAAATTGTTTGGATACCTTTTATCGTTTACTCGTGACGTAGGTTTGTTTGAGAGTGAAAAATTCACCTTCACTCTGGTTCAAAATGGTCAAAATTATCCACTTTTTCACACGGTCACATCTCCCAGACAGATTTTTGTAGAAATTTGAGAAGCTCCACAATTGTTCAGCAAGGCCTTCCGATTCAAACGGTGCATGAATCAAATCGATAGCCCAAAAAGTTTCCGAGTTATTAGACGTTGTTCGAGAGCATGTTAAGGCATTTTTGTGTTTTTCTCCATTTTTCCCTTTTTTTCACCTAGTGTTGTGCCTTTAATATTATATTTTCAAGAAAAAAGTGTTAATATTCTCGTTCCCCTCTCCGTTCTGAGGAAAACGGTCCAAGAATGACGTTGATAGCCCTTACGGTTTCCGAGTTCTGGGCAGTAGTTCGAGAACATGTGCCACCATGTTATAAAGCCTGGCCATGATGAGACACAGAGTGAGGTGCTGCGTGAGTGAGAAACAGCAGCTGTTGGGCGCTCATTAATTACCATAGCAACAGAACACAGCTGCCAGTGAACTTAAGTAACCTCTGACAGAGAGTGGCTCTGAGGCTGAGCTCAGGCCAGAAACTTCCATGAGTGATCACAATAAGTCAGTCATAGCTGACAACCACACTAGACTTTCAAAATAAGACCAGCACATACTCTACAAAATAAAATCCTTTTTTTCACACTGAACATCAACCTTCCATATTTACAAATGATGTTTTACAGCTGATAATAGCATAAACAATGATTTCAGCCGAGCAAGCAGTTTCTATATGACTAATGGAAATAACCCAGACTTGGAAGGACAACCCTGCTAGATTTTCAAAATAAGACAAAACATGCTCTACAAAATTAAAGCCTTCTAATTTTAAACTATAGAAAATTGCAGCACTGGGCTTCACACTAATGTTGGAGCTCATTCAGTGTAGGAAATAGGACCAGGTCAGCCCTTTAGAATAAGGCTTACTCAAATTTTCAAAAAAAAAGCCTCAACCTTCTATATTTTCTAATGAGTTTTTAAGCTGATAATAGAATAGACAATGATTTTACAACAACTAATTGAACTAACCCAGACCTGAAAGGACAACCTTGCTGGACTTTCAAAATAAGACAAAACATGCTCTACAAAATAAAAGTCTTTACATTTTAAACTATATATCATTGCAGGACTGGGCAATACACTACTGTTGGAATTCACCCAGTGTTGGAAATGGGACAATGCTGGTCCTTTGAAATAAGGCTTACTGAAACTTTCAAAATAAAAGCCTCAGCGTTCCATAGTTTGTATTGATTTTTTAAGCTGATAATAGCATACACAATGATTTTAGAATAGCAAGCAGGTTCTTTATATCTAGTGGAAGTACACCAGACCTAAAATGACTACTATACTGGACTTTCAAAACAACACCTAGACATAACCTACAAAATAAATTTCTTCATATTTCACACAGCGATAATTGCAGCATTGGTCTTAACACTATTGCTGGGACTCTGTGATGGAAATGGATCTACTTTATCCTTTTAAAATAAACTCACTGATATTTACAAAGTAAAAGTCTCAACATTCCTTAGTTGGGGCCTGCCATAGCAATGAAGGGAGAACAGTGAGTGGCCTGACTCCCATGCCATTGCCTTGTGGCACCTATTACTACACATCTCTAGACTGGACTCTTTATTTATTGGCGACTGCCAAAGCAATGCAAAGATGCAGGATTACTGGTGAAACAAGAACAGGTCTAGATAGACATCTTAACCCTCTACCCTCAATCATGATGCCCACCGTTCTGTTGCTTTGGGTCCGTATCTCAGCCCCCAACCGTTGACTCTGGTCCGAGAAGCACGCACCAAGAGGCAGGCCCCGTCTAAATTTTTTCAGAAATTTTCTAGTTTATTATTATAATTGTGTGAATGCTGAAGAGTGAATAATTTTGAACAGCAATTTCATAGACTTTTGAATATACGCTGTAGTAAGCATTGGCATTTTAGCTAATTTTAGCTTATACATTGCTTTTTGCATGGTAGATTTTAGCACTGACTTCAACTTCTTAGGCTATATTTTTGCTTCAGTCTATGCTTTTTCAGCTCATCTATGGCAGCTCTTTCCTGCTTTTTTAAAGTTTTTGTCAGTTCTTGCATTTCAACAACTCTTTCAACAAGTAGTTTTGAGGTAACTTTACATTGTTAAGCTGTTTTATGGCTAATAGTCTTCCTGCTTAAAAAGATCAGATGACAATTTTTCTTTGCTGCTTCTGCTATTTCTACTAATTTATCAGATTTCACCAGATTTTCTGCTGTCAATTTCAGCTTGTTTCTGCCAGATTTCAGCTAAAAAATTTAGCTTACAGCATTCACACTGCATTTTCGCAGGAAATGCAAATTTTTCTAGTTTAAATTGCATTCAATATTTAGCTAGGTTTTTATCGGCTTGTTTTTACCTGAGGTGAATATTTGTTTTTTTGTGCGCCACCTTGTTGTATACTTGTAAGCCACTCTCGCAAGAACTAAGCACATCCATGTTCTCAGCTGCCCCCCACTACGAGGCATGAATTAGTTCTAGCATGATATTGACTGAGAACCATGTAAATCTCCTCAACATTTGATATCTCTGCATTCAGCAGCTGCTAAATGTCGCTGCAAATCTTTATTAAACTAAGAACTTGTTCTTTATTTGTTGTATTTCTGTCCCTTTAATTCAAATTTATGGTTCCAGTCATTTACATTTACTAATTATTATGGGCATCGATTTTATGTTCACCATATACAGTATATTATATATATATATATATATATATATATATATATATATTATATGCTTTTCTATTCTTTTTCCCAGATGGAATAATCAAAAAATATATACTTTTAAAATATTGGTTGTACAAAATTAAACTTATTATGGATTTTATCAGAATCAAAATCAGCTTTATTGACAAGGAATTTGACTACGGTACACTTTGCTCTCAGTGATGATTTTTTTTGTTTGTTTTTGTATATATATAACAGTGGAAATAAAGAATATCTTTTTAAATGTAAATATATACGCAATTGACTTTACAATAGAATATAATGTGAGAGCAGTCCAAGTGTGCATAGGGTTGTTCTGAAACTCTGACTGTGAAGTGTTCATCACAGAAACAGCCTAGGGGAAGAAACTGTCTCTGTAGCAGCTGGTTTTAGCAGACAACACTCTGTGGTGCCAACCTGAGGTTAAATCCTAAAGAGTTTGTGTGCAGGGTATGTGGGGTCTGCAGATTTTAGTTGCCCTCTTCCTCACCCTAGACCTATATAAGTCCTGGACAGAGTGAAGGTCAGCCCAGATGATTCTCTTTGCAGACCTGATTGTTTGTTGCAGTCTGGACCTGTTCTGTTTTGTGGATGAGCCAAACCATACTGAGATGGACGAAGACAGGACAGACTGAATGATGGCAGTGTAGAAAATGACCAACAGCTCCTGTGGAAGGTTGTACGGCCGGGCCTTCTTCACATTGTCTATTTGTGAGGACCATCTCAGGTTTTGAGAAATGGTGGTTCCTAGGAACCGGAAGTGGTCCACAGCAGACACAGTGTTCTTAAAGATGAGGAGAGGGGTATATTAGCGTGGTGTTCTCCGAAGGTCCACCATCAGCTCTATAGTTTTGAGTGGATTAAGTTCATTGGTTTTATCTGCAAACTTCAGGAGTTTCACAGACGGGTCTGCTGAGGTGCAGTGTTTTGTGTGGAGGGAGAAGAGGAGTGGGGAGAGAATTCACCCGTGGGGGGCACCGGTGCTGATGGTTCTTGTGTGGGAAAAGATGCTCCTCAGCCTCACCTGTTGCTGTCCGTCCTTCAGGAAGCTGGTGATCCTCTGACAGATTGAGGCCGGGAGTTGGAAAAGCTTCTGGTGGAGGATGGCTGGGTTGATAGTGTAGAAGGCTGAGCTGAAGTCCATAAACAGAATCCTGCTGTACATCCCAGGGTGGTCGAGGTGTTGCAGGATGAAGTGCAGTCCCAAGTTGACTGCATTATCTGCCGACCTGTTTGCCTGGTAGGAAAACTGTAGGGGGTCCAGCAGGGGGCCTGTGATGTCCTTCAGGTGCTTCAACACCAGTCGCTCAAAGGATTTCATGACCACAGACGTCAGTAGTCAGTTAATCCTGTGATGATGGGTTTCTTGGGTACTGGGATGATGGTGGAGCATTTAAAGTAGGAGGGAACCTCAAACAGCTCCAGTGACTTGTTGAAGATCTCAGTGAAATTCGGTGCCAGTTGGTCGACTCCAGGCAAACGTCTGCCATAAGCTGGAAACTGCTTTAACACGTAGCTGTCGTTTAGACGATCCAGCTGGTGAATTTAAATGTTGTCCTTAACCTTCTCCATTGTTATTAAAGCTCACTTCACTGTGGACAGTGACTCTGGTTTTCCATCGGTTTCAAGTTCCTGGCAGACTTGAGCTAAAGTGATTCCTGGATTGTTTTCTGCAATTTATTTTATTTGATGGTGAAAGTTTGGATAATGGTTAAAACTTAAACACCATTCAGTTTTCCAACATAATAATTTTTTCCTCTCCACTGTCGCTACATGCATGCTCAGTATAAGGGATTGCTTCAAAGTCTACGCCAGTGACTGTCCACCGTCGCTACATGCTCATCCAGGAGGAGTGACTGCTCATCAAAACTGCTTTGATCACAGATAAAGCAGCATACAATTACGTTTTTGAAAAGCCATGGCCTCATCTTTACTGAAAATATCTGGACTATGCCTAAAAGCTGGATCTGTTCCAGGAAATCAACCTATTTAAATGAACTGAAGAAATTCACATAAGAAGAGAGGTCAAATATCCAGCCAGAATTATAGAAGAAGATGCCACTTGCTAAGCGACATTTAAACAAATATTAGTGGGGGTGCATATATTGTGTATATTGTCAAAATAAGATGAGATCTTTCCATGTAATCCATGCAATTCGTTAACTGCTCACAGTTAAATCCATAAAAATTACAATAAATATCCTTTTGTGTAATCCATGCAATAATTATTAAAATACACAGTTGAAGCAGTAGAGAGTGAAACAAGCATATTCTCATATTCTACAACTGAGAGACTGGAGAGGCCTGTGTGTCGTCCAGTGTTACCAGGTAAGAAATGTAGGATTATCGTACTAGAGACATAAAATTATCGTATTTTGAGGGAAATTATCGTACACTCGTCATAACCAAAATAACAAGTCTGTTGATTTGTTGAATAGCGTCTAACAGGCACTCGCAGCTTTCTGGGGTCAGTACGGAATGGATTTATCAACAGCTGCAGCCACACAGTGCCGGGCTCTGCTTCTTCTTCTTTTCTATTTTTCTTTTCCTCAATTATGGGCGGGCGCAGTGGACTATTCAGCCAATCATGGCCATTGTTCTGAGGCCAACGCATTACGTCACACGTAGGTCGCATTTAGAAAAGCACGATTGGCTGGAATTTCCAGCATTTGTTTCCGAATCCGGACACAGATGCCTTCAAGGTTCACAAAAAAACTCCAACAGACTTTGGCGATAGGCTTATGACGACTGATTACAACCACACATTCACGGAATGGTCAAATTATCGTACGTTTGGCCTTTTTTAGGAATATTGATCGTACATTGTACAGAGAGCAAAATTATCGTACAAATACGATATTTATCGTACACCTGGCAACAGTGATGTCGACACAAATTAACTGTCTTATCTTTTGCAGAAGTATAACCAAGAAGTGTAACCAAAGGAATAATGTATGATGATTTTCCATTTTCTACAAGTATTAAATGAAACAAGTAATCTTTGATTTTCAAGTTAAAACACATATGATTGAAATATGATTGAGAACTGATAATTAGAATAAAAAACATTAAGGTTTAGAAATTCTCAATCAGCTATATATGAAAGAGATAATGTTGTGTGGTGTATGAATAAAAAGGATGAAGTTTAAGTAATGGTTTTAAACTGTAAATGAAGTAAACGCTGTAACTAAAAGTTTGAGCAGCACCGATGTAAGAATTAGAGCCTCTGTTTAAGAGGAAAGTGTAATGTTGAATGAGACAGGAATAGAGCAGATGTTCAGGAATTGGGGAAGTGAGAGCTGTAGCTTGCAGCACAAGGCTGATGACTGAGGCGGGGGCACAGGTCAAAGAAGAGGCCAGCAGACAGCTCAGGACTGAGGTGATGATGGCATGTCTGATATGGACAAGACTCATGAAATTCCAGAAAAAAAGATCACCTTATGTCATGGGTGACCAATGGGACAGCCATGGCAACAACCACTGGCCAATAAGCACAAAGAGTTTGGTGGAAATGCTCTATAAAATGGGCAAGAATAGAGGAACTAGTTGGTTGTTTCCTCGCAGAAGACCAGCGAACAAGATCGGACGGAGAAGAGACGCTCAGATGAAAAAGGACCAGAGACACAGCCCAGCTGATCGACTGCATTAAAAAGAGGATCAACCCGTGTGCCCTGAAGGACTGTGCCTCAAAATTAAGAATCTGATTTAATCTACAGCCTCTTTATACAGACAACAGAAGTGAACTTGATCGGTGAACAGCTGATTGCTCTAAGTTTCAGGCTTCTGGAAGTCCTGAATCGACATTATTTATGTCTCCGGGGTTTCCTTCAATACTTCAGCCTTTGGAAGCTACTGTCTTCTGAGACATATGACCACAAAGTTCCCGTTTAACCTTCAAAACCTAGAGCATCAGTGCCTGTCCACTTAGAGTAGGAAAACTGAAGATTAAATCTTATTTCCTTCAAGAAATCACTCGTTGGTACCAGAAGATAAATCTCGATCAGGTGCATGGATGAGCCTCTGTCTTCAAAGCCTCTCCAAACTCACTAGTTTCAGCGTCAGGGAAAGACAGGCTGAGTTTATTGATTAATTTCTATTATTGAAATTATTATGTCTTGTCGAATTTAAGCTGTTACTGATCCCTGCTAAAGCGTTACTAATTAGAGAAAGCATATAAAATTCGTGGACGTTGAATTATTTGAGTCACCTTAATTTAGTTTTTTTCATTGGTGGTAAAAAGTCTTGTTGCCTGGTTCTAAGATATTTTAGGCGGTTTTTATAGGTTGCCTTAGCCAAGTTTGTTAAAACAGCGCCCTTGTGGCTCGTGCCGAGTCACTAAAATTAACCTAGCCCATATACCAAGAGCCAGTTGTAATATTAGGGAATGAGCAGCCGTTAACAGAAGTGACTGTTGAGTGTGAATGACTGCTGTGGGCTACTCGGTCATCCAGACCTCCAGTTGAAGAAGGGCGAGACTTTTGTATGAAGGCTGTCAGAGGCTAGGCTAGCCATTTCCCGACAGTAAACCTGCTTAGTAAGATCTTTCAAGTTTAGGGAAGTCCGGACCTGTTGGATGGAGAGCTGGATTGAGCAATCCCCTTAGACATAGGGAAGTAGGAGGGAGGGGTTAGCTCATCGGACAACAAAAATATATTTGAATCTTTATATATAGTATTGATCAGGCAGATTGCAAAAATATCTAACTATCAATTTAAAGTTCAAATTAAAGTTAAATCTTCTGATTAGGGATCCCGAATGACTGCAGGTGGTAGTTTCTTTTTGGCTGCATAAAGGAGATTAGTTTGACAGCACTTGCTGTATTGAAGAATACTCAGAACAATGTGAAAGGAGCTGAACCTGTTGAATAAATTCAAACTTGAGTTACAAATTCTTTTTTTTTAAATCATTAAAAAACACTGATGGAAAGAGAATGGTTTACATAAATCATCAAAAAACTATAATTAAAATGACCTTGATTCATCCACTTAGCAGAATGTTTTAAGGCTTGGGTTGCAGTGCTTACATTTTTACACTCAGACACTCACAGAAAGCCTGCTACACACTAACAAAGCTGAAACGTGTTTAATGGCTCATTAACACTCAGCTGACCAGGCACTTGACCCTTGACCTGCAGGGGTTAGAGGTTGTGGGCATGAGGAAACAAACCAATCAGTGATCACAATGCGGTCAATCCTTCTAAACCCTGTTGAGTTCATTCACTTTTACAAGCTAACCTACAACAACTATTAACAGCAAGACTCTTTCAAATGGCCAACAGACACATTTCAAGCTTTAATTTACTGATCTTTCCTACTCTCTGAAATCTTTTATCTTGGTCTTGGTCATTTTCAACACAGAATCAAACACTAACTGACCACTACTTAGAGGAGAGAAAGAAGGATGAGAGATGAGAGAAAAGATAACGCCCTGGAAGACTGCTTCTACACCTGTAGAAACAAATATATAACGACAGCAATAATACTGAAAAGTGCACAGTACTAATGACTGCAAGATGTGTTTAGTGGCAATTGGTGCTCAATAAAAGTTAACACTTGAATCCAAACACCTGTGGGGTGTAAGATTTCTCCATGAGCAATATGCAATAGCGAGTGTAAGGAGCCACAGACCTGCACCCCCGGACCTGAGACAGACACGGAGGAGATCTGAGCCACAGACATCTAAAGCCCACCCAGTGCATGGGAGCCCTGGGAGGACCACTGCCGGGACTGCTGCAACCCCCCCAGAGAAGAGCAGAGGAGAGCCCCAGGGAACCACCCAGCAGCCACAGTGCAGAAGCCCCAAGGAGCTGCCGCGACGAGCCCAAAGGCCCCACTGGCAGCCGTCTACACCAGAGCAGATCCAGCCATGGACCCAAAGACCTGAGACCCTGGGGCAAATGCCACCCCAAGCAGAGGCCGGACAGAGCCAGGGGGCCAAGGCACGGCAAGCAGCCACTGGGAGTGAGCCGGCACACACTGGAGCACCAGTCCCAGACACAGAGAATCACTAATACAGCAGCAGGCAGAGACACCAGCCACCGTCATGGAGTGTGGGGGAGAGGAAATAGGCCTAAGCTGATCCAGGAGAGGGAGCAGCCCAAGACCCAACCTGACACAAAAACAGGTGCACACAGTCACAATCACACATTTCCACACTCATAGCCACACAACCAACATAAAGACACACAACAATGGATGTCGTAGACTCCCTCACACTCCCCATACACACTCCATACTCACAGGTCTGGGTACTGATTCCCAGGAGGGACAACCCGCCCCTGGACCCAGGAGATGGTCCCCTTCATATCAAGGTGGAGACAGGCAGACCTTGCCAGCACCAGCCCAGACCATTGCCAGCCCAGAACCCAACCCCCCACTCCAACCCAGCCCCAAATGACCCCGATCACCATCTGAAGAGGGGACCACAAACAAAGGAGTGGTCTACCTGGTCCGAATGAGCCCACCAATCAGAGCCAGTCCCAACCCAACAAATTCCGATCTCAACCCTATGAGCCCCTCACCTCCATGAACCCCAACATGCATACATGGGCACACTCCCACAGATGAGCTCCACCCCCAAAAAGCCAATGAAGACACATTCACACAGTGCAAGCTCCACAGATAGCCCCGCTCCAAGCACCCCCTATGCATCCTGCCCTCCACCACACAGTGCGCTGCAACGGCAAGGCAAGGGGCCCACGCAATGCCACCCTAGCCTCTGCCCAGAAGTGCAACAGAGTTGACACTGTTATGAGACCATGCACTGTATTCACAACAGACCCCCTGACCCACCGCACTAAGTTGGGACAAACTCACTTAGCAAGCAGTTCTTGGCCGGCGGCACGCACCCGGGGCCGACAGCCGCCACTACGCCCCCGCAGCCAAACAAACACACCACACCATCACCACTGCAACAACCAGGGAGAAACACCAACCAGCACAGCTCCTTCATCCCATGCAGCCAATCCAAATGCCGGCAACCACTCATCCAAATAGAGGACACAATCCCCACCCCACATGCTGCAACCCCTGCACACCACCCTCGAGCCACCAAAGCGTGCCAAAGACTGAGCACCCCGCCAACCCCACACCCCAACACCGGGGGTGCCTCAGCATGCAGGCAACCCACACTCCCTCACAGCAAACCCCCACCGCACCGAGCAGGCCATCCAGCCCCTCCACCAAAGCAAGCCATACTCCAATCACTGCCGGACACTGACCGGCAAAGATCCACCCCCCGGAACACAGTGCCTGCTCACACTGTCTGCAGCACCCACACATGATGGCCAGAGCTGCCCCACACAGGACCAACACCCCACCACTGCAGTGTGCCATACAGCGGAGGACAGAACACAACAAAGAGTACCCAAAGCAAAAGCGTACACAAAGCCCACACTGCGCAAATGCACCCCCACCAGCCTCCCAACAATAAAGCCCCCCATGAAAATGCACTCCTGCAAAAAGAGGACCCACAGCATCATAACCCAAGAACACATGCCTGACACCCATACACCAGTCAAAAGCATCCCTGCGAGAAAACCCACACCGAAGCCCACAAAAGGGAGAGAGCCCACAGAGCCAAAACAAAAACCCACTGAAAGGGCAGAGACCACTCCACCCCAAAAACAACTTCGGCCAGCCAGTCCGCCCAAACCATGCAGACCCCTCCGAGCCTCCAGACAGAATTGGAACTGAAGACCGTCAGGAACTGGAACCAAGACAAGGAACCAGAATCTGAACTGGAACCGCCCAGACCCAAACGATGCCTATCCCCACCCAAGGCCAACCACCCACCCCCACTGCAGAAGGGTGCGAGGGCATGGCCCAACCCAAAACTCCGACGACATACCCACCAGGGTCCAAGCCCCCCCGGGTCAGCTAGGACCCCAGCCTGGGGTCCCCCAGGTACCCCAATGACAATTTGTTACAATTTATTACTTAAAAATACTAAAGATAACATTTTAAAAAAAACAGAAAGAATGTGATTTTTGAAGAATTATTAACTGAAAACTTGTCTTACAGTAGAAGATCAAGAAAAGAATGATGCATATTAGTCCCTGTTTCAGGAAATAAGTTGCTGTTTCCTAAAGAAATTACTTTCAGATACAGTCATATTAAATAAATTAGAATGTTATCGAAAAGTTCATTTATTTTAGTCACTCAGTTCAATAAGTGCAACCTATTGTATAGATTAAATACACACAGACTAATACAGAAATGTGAAAGAAAGAAAAAGTGTGTTTAATACCTTCTTAAAGGTTGTTGTTCTCTAAAGGTACCTTTAATCTGACAAACAAGCCTCATCAGAACACGTATTCTAATTTATTGAATATGACTGTACTGTTCACCTGCTGGAGGTTGTTCTAATATTGACTCATTACAGCATGTGCTGGTACAAAGACTGGACAGAAAAGAAGTGAAAAGCCAAAGATTGCAAATCTGCCTGCTTATAAGCAATATATATATATTATATATATATATATATTAATATATTATATATATATATATATATGTTTATTTAGTTTTGGAGCAATTATCAAAAATAAATTTGGTCAAACAGCTGTGATTTTGGGGGAAGATTGAACAAACATATGGCCAAACACATACAACAGAGGTGATAAAATTGATCAATTAGTATTAGCCTCCTGTTCTTTGTTTTTCTGTTGCTGCTCTGAAATAAAGAAAATAGATCAAAAGACAAAAAAATGCTTTTCACGTTTTTATAAGTGTGCCTGTCTTTATCGGCTACCCCACCTGGCAAAAACAATCTCAGTACTCTGTCGTTTACGATGTGTCCATTATTTGGTCCTGAACAGTTTCAGTAAAATATAGTGCAATACATACTCACTGAACTTATCACATTTTGTTATGTTACAACCAAAAACTTAATGCACTTTATAAGGATTTTATCTGATAGACCAACACAAAGCAGTGCATAACTGTAAAATGAAAAAAGGAAACAATTTTTTTAACAAATAAAAAATGTGGTGCATATCTATTCAGCCCGTCTGGGTTAAGACTTGTAGGACCAGTTTTTGCAATTACAGCAGCAAGTCTTTAAGGCTATGGCTCTGTCACCTTTACACATCCCTCATTGCAAACTAGCTTAAGCTCACTGGAGGACGCCTGGAAAACATTTTTAAGTCCTCACAGTTTCTCAATTGGATTTGGCTGTTATCTTGACTCGGCCATTCCAACACATGAACATTATTCTTTGTAACCCATTCTCTTGTAGCTTTGGGCATACGTTAAGTCTCTGCCTGCAGAAAAGTAAACCTATACCCCAGTCTGAAGTCTTTTGCAGCCTCTTCCAATGTTGCACTTTAGTTTCATCCATCTTCCATTAACACTGACCATCTCTCCTGTGCTGTCTGAAAGAAGTCATCCCCACAGTATCATGCAGTCAGGAGATTTATGGTGTGCTAATGTTTTTCTGCCACACAGGATGTTTTGCATGCAGGCCAAAAAGTTACACTTTTGTCTCATGTTACCGCCAAAGTCACAGTGGGCCTCTTGGCAGCTTCTTTGATTAATGCTGTTCTTACCCGGCCTGTCAGTTTAGGTGGACAGCCATGTCTTGGAAAGTTTGCAGCTGCACCCAACTCTCTCCATTTTTATAATGGATTGAACATAGCTCTGTGAAATATTGAAAGCTAGGGATACTGTTTTATAACCTAACCCTGCTTTTAACATCTCCACAACTTTCTCCCTGATCTGTCTTCTGTGTTCCTTGGTCTTAATGAAGCTGCTGTCTAATGTTATTAAACAAACCTCTCAGGTCTTCACAAAACATCTACATTCATATTGAGGTTAAATTACACACAGATGAATCTATTTACTAATTAAGGAACTTCTGAAGGCATTGGTTGCACTGTATTTTATTTAGGAGTATTACAATATGAAGGCTGGTAGTTATGCAACAAAGTGTGTATCATTTGGCTGCCATTTGCATTTGAGATCTTGTTGCTGAGTGTGATCGTTAACTAGTGACATACTGACCAGAGACTTAATATCAACCGGTTCAAAAGCTAGCAAAGGTTGGTGTAGATGTTTATTTTAGAACCACATATGACATAGTGGTAATGGGTTGTCCTATAACTGCAGGTTTATTGGTTTCATTCACTGCTTCTCCAATCGGCCTTGGACATTTAACTTTTTCAAGAAGAGGACGTGTTGTTTCAATATCTGACCTATTCTCATTAAGGATTGTGAACAGCTGTTAGATGAATACGATCTTTGAAAAACAATAACATACAAGCAAAGTGGGGTGTGTATCTGTGTGCAATCCCAAACAGGGAACATTCATCACCTTTCCTCCTATTCTAGGCATGTAAAATCTATATAACTTAGAAAAAAAAGGTTTCAGGAAGATAATAAGACGTAGGTTGCTGATCATTTTTACTATAGACCAACACAAGCATTCCAGGCCTGTAACTGTACACTTATCAATTGTTAATGTACTCCTATCTGGGTGCTCTGCTACCAGCCAAGCTTTGATAAGAGCTTACTGTGCTTATAGGGTCTTTCTAAAGGAGGGATACCTGCTTGCAGTTAAGGTCTCCTTACCTAACTTGCTCACACAGGATCATCTTCATTCACTGTGGCTAATCTAGGGAGTTAGCTGGTTATCACCAAATTGTTGATTATTGGTGGACACATGTCTTAAGGTGGCTCTTGCCTTATGTTCTTTGTACAAAAAAAATCCCAGATGCTCTCAAACTATCACAGGGAGGATTATTCAGAGAAAGTATATCACCAATCTTCTGCTGTCCTCACAGTTCTCTTTATTATAGGTTGCCCCTGAACAAGGCGCTTATATTTCCAGCAGAGAAAAACAAGATTTTGATCTGATCTGCCTAGAGGAGGTCTTGCTTTAGAGATGTATGAGTACTTGACATTTGCATTAAAACAAACCCAACGTTTTGTTTTCTCTGGTATAGCAGCTGACAAACTGGTGAAAGGTTGGAAGTGTAGCAGAGAGTGAAGCTAGGTAAAATCACCAGATAGCGCCACAAACACATTGGGTTGTTGTGTCTGTAGCTTAGTAACAACTGAGCTGATGGCATCACATACAGTGTTGGCAACAGCTAAAGGTGAAATGCAAACTGTTGCCAAAATAACACCGGTGAACTCTCTGGGTAAATAATATAGACGAAATTTACTCCTAACAGTTCAATATCTGGACTGCAGAGACAAAACTTCACAGTAACATGTTCTGGATGACACCATCTGTTGTTCACAAGTACTGCCAGTCCACCTTCTTTGCATTTGCCACTCCTCTTTAAATATCTGTCTGCTCGTATGATCAGAAAGCCTGGCAGAGAGACGCTGGAGTCAGGGATATGATACTGCAGCCATGTCTCAGTGAAACAAATAATATTGTATCCCCATACTCTGTCTGTGTGCTTAGTAGGGCTTGGAGTTCATCCAAATAGTTTCCCAACAATCTCATGTTGCCCATCAAAATCGATGGAAGAGATGGTTTGAACTTCCTCCTTCTCTCTTTGTCTTTCCCCCTGCTCTGCATCCACAGCGCCTCCTTTTCAACTCATCAGGGATTTTGGGTTGTAGTTGAGGTATTATTTGGGCTTTTGAGAAATTAATTACCTGCTCCTGGTTGTTAAAAAAACACATTGTTGCTATGGTGATGTATCATAACAAATGTCCAAAAGTAAAAATGTATCAGCAAAAATACTTCCACCTGCATTGCTTCCAATACCGGAGAGAATAATTGTCAAAAAAAAAATGGAATCTGAGTTCTTAAAAAGAATTAATCAGAAGGTAAAGTAACAGAGTTACTCCAACCTGCTGCCACATTGAGTGGGGCAATTCTAGAAAAAAATGTATGTATGGTCAGCAGAATTTCAACCTGTCTTAATGTTTTTCTTGGACACTTCTGTGTGTGCAGATTTGCTCATACACAAATGCTGACAGTGCACTGGTGGCAACATGATTCAGTGAGCTTCAGTCCTGAAGCTTGCTTGGCACTCTTGGATGTCATGAAGTCCACTTCACCACAGCTAAACCTCTCAACTTGATGTTCCTGATTATCCAGAAAACTGTTCTTTTAGCCCCCATTTCCTGCATGTGAGTCCATTTTGATGCAAAGTGATGATTGCTGCATGGTTAACTTTGGATGTAACCATTGCTCCCCTTTAAAGGTAATCAGTTTGCAAATTAAATTGCTATTGTGACCTCAGCTGTATTCTTTAACAGCTTTAACATTGGTCACTAAATTTAAATTATTTATTTTGGCAAAACAAATACAAGGAGTTTCTGTTACTAATTACTTCTTTCAGCTAATAATGGTTATACATATTATGAGATGTTGAAAATATATGTCATTACCAGAAATTTTGGCAATCAAACTTGCACCAATATGTCCCTCTAATGGTTAACATGTTTTATTTTTTTCTAGTACAAGCAGCAAAGCATTTTAATACAGCACCTCAAAAGCTTTTGGCTAATTGAACCATTCTTAATGAAAATATCAATGAAGGAAATAAAGTTAAGATAGACTGCTATGCTAAACAGGATAGAAAAGAAGGACGAGAAAGTTGCCACATCTCACTGTTCTTGCATATGTAGAAACTCCCATATGCAAAGGGGTCTGTCTATCAGTTTCAGGGACACAGCTGCAGTAGGGAATGGTGGGAATTAGCCCTTTACCCCACAAGTATATTTGGACACCCCAGCCTTTCCTCCCTTTGCCACTCATTCTCTCACCCCTTCGTCCACTCCCCAAGGGGTAATCATGAATTTTCTCCAAATAATATGGTTCATGTGGCCGTAGTCAAGGTGCGTATTTCTGCTTTGATTTTTACTGCATGTGCTGCAGAGAATGTGTCTTTGACACTTGCAAAGCAAAGAAAAGCCACTGTTAAAAAGGTCATTCCAGTTTTATGTGGTTTGGTTGAACTGTCCATGTTTTGGAACACCAAAACTGTTGGCTTCTCTGTGTCTTTCTCTAAAATGAAATTGAACAATGAAAAAGAGGATGCCTGACAATCCAATAAAACAGATGATAAATATGTGATCTGCGGGGCTCATTTTCTGCACTTACTTGACTAAGAAAGGGGGATTGAAACTGGTCGTTTCTCTGCACCAAAGCTACTTTCGGTCAGCTTTTGTGTGTGAAAGGGTTCACACCAGATTAGGGAATGAAGGATTAAATTAGTGGACTTCAAGAAAATCCGTCTGACTTTGCGCAGTTTATCTCTGTGAAGCAGTTTAACTTTGCCATAAATGCTGTTCTGTGTATCAGTGGGTAAAATACATTAAATACTTAAGTACATTTAATTACAAAGAAAAGTATTGCATATTATTTTTACTGTTAAATATTTGATAAACAGCATGTTCTCTGTAGATGTTGGTTATTTGACACAGTATACGTCAATATTCGAAAGTTTATTCATGCATGTTGACGTAATCTAGGAGGTTAAAAATGAGCATAAATAAAATTCTCCTAAAACTGAGAAATGCAAAATTTAGCTTCATAATAAAATAAAATATAATGAAAAAGTTCTCCATCCATCAGCATTTATAGTGTCTGGTTATCATTGTTCTCTACCGGTTCCTCCAGCGTGCATCTGTTTATTACCCTGATGCATCCTCGCTTGAGCCTTTTCTACCTGCCTATGTTCCATTACCAGTAATAATTGTAAGTTCCTGTTTCTCATTGTTAAACTCTAAAACTCACCATGTGGCTCCCTGCTTCTGCTCAGCACGTTGGTCCAACTCAGATTCAGCAATCCTTGACATTTCTACCTTTCAACAAAATAACTTCCAAACTTAACTTGAACCTGACAAAACAGAGGGGAGGAAAAACTGGACAGCTGCTCCATTTGTACACCAACATTGTTCACTCAATGAGCAAATTCTACAGCAACTGACTCTTCTGCTACATCATCTATAATCTTATCACTCTCCAGCAACTTTAGTACATCTGACTTTCAGAGGTGGAAAGAGTACAAACAATGCACTCAAATAAAGGTAAATTTATTTTGAAAAAAATCCTACTTAAATAAAGTTACCAGTGTAAAATGTAAAAGTAAAAAGTTATTAAGTTACTTTTTATGAGCAGAAGAAAGTCCCTCTTGTGCATTTCATAAAGAAAAAGAGATTTTGTTCCCAAACATTTTTAATTCAAGGAGCACCTTTATGAATTAAAATCCAACACAAATCTAAAACATGTTAACATATGAGTAGCATATCTGTAAAGATAACAGTATACTATATTTTAAATCAATTTAAATGGATGATGACCAATAAGGTCAATGTGCTACGTTTTGTCAGAAGATAGATACGACTCATGAAGGAGCAGACAGACTAGAAGTTTGCAGTTGCAAGGGCCATGTATTTATAGTGAAAAATGTATATACATATTTACAACATTAATGAATTAAATCCAAATGGCCATATAAAATGCACAAAAAGAAAAACAAAAGACAGAATTAAATCAATCAATCCCACAGTTCCTTAATTGATAAACTCACATTCTTCAGTTCATCCACCTCAAGCTGAGGTTGTTTAAAGACCCCACACAATTTAATTATAAATTCCTTGGTGCTGTGCAGGTCATAGACTTACAAAAGTCAGATCAAAGTAGTGACAGATTGTTCGCTGGCTGCAAGGAACTTCCTACCAGCCTGGCAGGAGAATCAGAAGTCTTCATGCTCCAAAATGCAATCGTTCTTAGGCTCTAGGCCTGGATCGTCAGCTCGCCATCAAAACCTGGTCTAAATAATAAAATAAGACAATTTTTTCCAATCTGTATATCATATATAGAAGATCAAAACATTCTAATGTGCACACAAATTCAATAAATGGCACTCTTTGCACTATAAATAATTTCAATCAGCTTCAATCAATATGCATATTCAATAAATATAAGATTCAATATAAATTACATCCATGAAAAGCATTCAATAAATATGCACCATATAAATTAGTTAACATGGAATGTAAACAAACAAATCTAAACAAGTGCTCAATAATTGTTAGCAGCTATACCAACAAACAGTAACATCAGTGAGCGAACGCTAAGACACACAGAAACACTCACGAATTCCTCAGTTTATATCTCACACAGCCGGGTTTTCCCTCATCTCATCTCATCTCATCTCATCTCATCTCATCTCATCTCATCTCATCTCATCTCATCTCATCTCATCTCATCTCATCTCATCTACTCTCATCTCATCTCATCTACTCTCGGCTCACAGTAGTTGGCTCATACAGCTCTGCTCCCCCCAATGCGTCCTAATCTTTCATACTTCCCTGCTCCAGCTAATATACCTAGCAAATAGGCTGCGATGATACATGTGACCCTGATTCTTAACCGCGATTGGCTGTGTAGTAGTCTCGCAAGAATTGCTAACATTATATTAAACTATCGCGAGATTTGAAAGGAAAAGGGCCTAAAGAGTGGAAAAATCAGAGAATGAGGAAATGGAGGTTAAGATTTACACTCGGGTTACATATGACATTATGAATATTTGGAAGCTATTATGTGTCAACATCAATTTTCAAATTTCTCACGTCAGCTGCTGTCTTCATGGTTCTCTGCAGCTGATCATCTGCTCCATCTCAGCATCATTTTCTGTCACACTAAATCCTCTGCATCCTTCACTACATCTATGAAGCTTCTCTGTGGTTTTGCTCTTCCACACAACATGGCAGTTCTGATCTTTATCCCATCCTTTGTCCAAGATATCAATATTCCTCATATCAAATAGTTCTAAAAACATCCAACCAAAAAGTCAAACCAGATACTATCCACTTATTGACTCCTACCTGCAATAATTAGATGTGCACCTGGTTAGTGCAAATGATGCTATTTTCCGATTGATGTGCCCCCATGTTGAGATATGATTACTAACCCTGCTGTTGCTTCCAGTGTTACTTTTTCAATTTAATATATTTTTAATTTTTAATCAGTAACGGATGGGATTTCAAATATAACAGAATAAAATAATTAAATCAAAACATACTAAAGTAAAAATAAAAGTAAAGCTCTTATAATCTATTTAAAAAAGTTCAAAATACAGACAAATTGTACTTAATTATAGTAACGCAAGTAAATGTAATTAGTTATTTTCCACGCCGGCTTTAGTACATCTTTCGTACAAGTCAGAAATTATTTTATTCGTTGCTGCTCACTGTGAGCCAACTGGCCTGTGGCCCTTGTTTATGTATTTATAGGTCAGATCTGACTGACTGGAGCAGGGGAGAGGTACAGAAGGCATTTGAAGCATTGTAGCACTGCAAACAAGAGCAGGCTGTGTGACTATGGGGCGGAGTCTGACAGCACCTCCACGGGCTGAACCACAGGCCCACTAACCCACCGGGGAATTCCTCTGTTGTCCCTATGCCAGTCCCTGGAACCACGACACTGATGCACTTTACATGAAGGGTCAGAGCACACTGTACCTACAGAGGCGACTGGGGTCTTTTGGAGTGCATGGGGTGCTCATGAAGACTATTTTAACTGCCATTAGCCATCTTCTATGGTTTTGTGTATTGGTAGTGTTTATGCTGCTTTTCAAACTAACTTTTTCTTTCCACTCAACTTCCCATTAATATTGTTGGATACAGCACTCCTTTTCAAGGAGGGTAAGCCAACTGACACCTGCCAAATCAGCAGTTTTCTCCATGATTATGTAAGCCCAAACAAGACAATAATATTACATTTCTGGATTTAAAACCATTTTTAACTGATTTTACTGTATTTTATATTAAACTTTTCAGCAAAAAATAAGAATTTTGTGTTTTTATTCTGACCAACATTCACCACATGAACAGAAATAAATATTTGAAATTTTTCTTTCATTTGTTGAATTGAATATTTGAAAAAAAATGTTTTTATTGTTATTCTGATTTATTGAGATGCACCAGTATGTTGTACTTAGAGCAGCAACACCACACCGTCACAGCATTATGACCCGTGTCATATAGAATATTCGCTCTCCGCTTGTGCTGTGCTTTTACAATGAGTACACCTTTTCTTCCTTTTCTGAGAGGTTGCTGGCACCACTGGATTCAAATCCAGCTTTTACTTTCATGTATGGCCCAGCACCACATGGCTGACCACAGACCGGCCTCAGCAAAGTCTCTAAAATAAACATCTGCGCTCTCTTGCAGCGTGTATCAATATCCATATGTGGTGCTCAGAAACATTTTTGTGTAAAGAAAGGTCTGGGATATTTAATAACCTTGACGTTGTACACTTAAGCATGGAAAGTTCAACCCTGTTTTAGAACTTCATTTTTTTTTAAAGGCATATGTTTTCTAAATGGGTGAACACTCGCAAAACCCAAATGCATGACCACATAATGACAGCCAAGGCCTCTGGCAGAGAGGCCACAGTGTCGTAAAATAATGTGGTGATGGAATGAATGGGGAATGGCCAATAGAGAACAATGGCTGTCCTTTGTTAAATACATCTCTATGTGCCTGATCAGTGGAAGGGTCATCTTAAACATAGTGCGGCAAGAAGCTTCACAAGTCAGTGTCTGAAAATCATGGGACAATATGTTGCTCGGTAGGAAGATAAGTAATTGCAGACCAGTGTTGCTGAGGAAAAAGGAATTTTATGTCAGATTGTAAAAGCCATCAAAGAAAATCACAAATTACAAGCAGTGAGAGTTTTGGTTATTCTAAATCATTCTTTTGAATGCTATAAATTACTCAGGACTCAAACTCTGAGCAGACCAAGTGTCTAATCATTCCCCGTTAGAGCAAGGTTCCTCAGATCAAGCAACAGACTGGTCATTCGACTTTGGCCTTTAAGACAAACTTAAATGTGGCTTTTAGAAATATTTCCAAACTAAGAAGGTTAAAGTCAGGATTTAACCATCCTAAAACTTCTAAACTGACATGTTAGCCAGAGCATTAATCAAAGAAGCAGCCAAGATACCCATGGTATCTCTGGAGGAGCTGCAGAGATCCACAGCTAATGTGGGAGAATGTTGACAGAGCAACTGCTAATCGTGCACTGAATTCCTGTTTGCAGTTTTTCACCAGCCATGTAGGGATCAGCAAACATGTGCAAGGTGCTGGTCAGATGAGACCAAAACTGAGGGTAAAGGTAATGCTGAGGCAATGGTTTCGCACAGCAGGTACACAGAAGCTGCTCAGAGTTGATGGGAAGATTGGTGGAGCTTAACACAGGGTAGTACTGTTAGAAAACCTGTTAACGGCTGCAAAAGACGCCTGTTCACAGACACCCTCCATCCAATCTGACAATCCAAGATTGTCACGATTTAGCAAGGAGAAATAGGAGAAACTAGTCTCTAGTTGTGTCTGTACAGCTGCAAGTGTTTTAGTGGTATTGCTCTATCAGCTAGCCCCAAACATTTGCAGCTGTATTTGCAGTGAAAGGTGGTTCTACAAAGTATTTTCTCATGAAACAGAATACATATGAATGCAACATTTTTCAAATTGTACCCTGTATAAATACACAAACATGAGAACTTTATTTGATTGGCAAATATTTAATAAAAATCTAAAGTTGAATGTAAAAATCCACAAGCATTATTTATCCAAACAAACTTTACATTGGATATATTCTAGGGTATGTACGGAAACATAAAATACATTTCTACTATGTTTAGAAAGGTAAAGAAAAGCTAAATAATAATCAGATAGGAAAATGAAAACAAGGTGAATTTTAAAAGCTTGCTAAGGTCTTCACAACAGACACCTATTAGTTTTAAAGACTTACCTATTGTTGTGAAAAATGGTTTAATTTATGTACACAGTGTTTGTCTTGGATATCTAAGTTATGCAAATGGTTGTGCATCATGAGTAAATGAAGAGAACCTTCAATGGGCCTTCTGTTCCAGACAAACTCAATAACTGGAAAGCCCCCAGAGTGGTGAACGAAGGACAGATTGCGCCAAAACCAATTATTGAGCCTTTGTTTTAGTGGTTGTTAAGTCCACAGATCTCCTAAGACCCGGAGCCCTGTTTTGATGTCTTTGAGTGAGGGTTGTTGGTGGATGGCATTACCCCATCCATGGCAACAAAGAGCCTGGCCATGACGAGGCCTAAGCGCCAGTCCAGATGGCAAGCTGCCACCCCGACCTTGTCAACACCTGCTCCCCAGGCGCTCTGTCCGGGCACCGCCCGCAGGAACTGAGATGGGCACATCGTGTCATCCCATTGCCATGGCAGCTAATGAGCCCCGTGCCCGCTTAATTAATGAAGCCAGCTTAATGCAGAGAAGAGGTGAGGTGGGGTGGGAGGCCATTAAAAAAAAAGAAACAGCATATGCTGGACCCCAATCAAAACAACAGATATAAATAATTAGCCTCCTAAAAAAAGGGGGTGATCATCAGAGCCAGGAAATTTGAAAGGAAAATCTCCTTATCTGCCTCCCAATGTCAGGATTTAGCACCGCAGTTACACACTTTAAATTAAGGCTAAAAATATTCAATTAATGAATGAATGAGTGGTGATGAACTTTTGATTATTTTGGGCTGCAGTCCAACACTACCATATCACAGAATGTCACCTTGGACGTGGGCTCGTTGGTCTGTTGGTGCCCTAAAGTCTGTCTTCTTCTGCGTATTTCTTTCCTTTTCTGAAGGCAGAGAGCTGTGGATCAAGGAGCCTTTTCAGCGAGATGAAGGAGGGTGTCCGTGTTTATGCCTGATTAGCCCAAGAACCACAACATGCACTTGGTTTAGCTGCAGCAAAAAAGGGGTAATAAATCATTTAGATTTTATTAAAGTCAAATTAAAGATGTGTGCATGTGATGAAATTACACTTTTTAAAGCATTACACGTCAGCTGTCTCCGTGCATGAATGTGTGTGCACGCACATGCTCTTCTGCCACACACAATCCACTTCTCTGCCTCTATTATGCAGGACAAAAATGTCCCTTTCAGAACTGCCAATTCCAAAAAAAGCAGGGATAGAAAACAAGTCATATGAAGACCCAGGGGGCGATAGAGGGAAGGAGAAGGAGAAAGGAAGGGGAGTGGAGGGTGGCTAATGTGCAAACTTGTTTCCGTCCTCTACGGCTCGCCCATCATTTATTCAGCAGCTCGGCGCTCGAGACGGGCCACTCGCATTTGCTTGATACTCAATTATACATTAGTGTACATCACTTGGCAATCTGTTCATATCAATTTAATTGGATTTTAATATTGCCTCTGATCTTGTTGTCCAATTAACAGTTCTGGCTGGCAATAAAGCAGAACCACACACTATGTGACACCTTTGATCCCCACCATATGGAGCCCTTCCATTGATTACCGGCACTGCCGCTGAATTTCACCCCCTCAATATGGCCTGTGATGAATGGAGGTGGAGTGTATGTGCTGTGTAGGGTAGGGAGGGTGTGAGGTATGCGGGGCAGCATCATCATAATCATACCCCCCCCACCCATCCAAACACCACTGATGTGATAAAAATTTCACTTCACTGCGCAACGTCATTTATTTTGTTGACATTCGCCTCTGATTAAAAACAATAAAAAAAGAGAGAGAGAGACAGAAATGCCCTGAATAGCATATGCAAATCCAACTGTAGGCATCTATCATGTGGAAGCCAAGAAGACCGGCTGACTGACTGCCTACTGCCCGCCTGGCACGCTTGCACTGCCTTCACAATGACAGCACGTGTGAAAGTGACACTTTTCCCTTTGCAATTCCGAGTCCAGCGGTCCTCAAACATTCTATACCAAGTACTACCTCACTAAGCACCCAGTTTTCCAAGTTCCACCATCTTTAGAGGTATTTTAAAATAGCATCCACAACAAGACTTGGACAATTTCAGTTTGTTGTGTTATCAAAGATGTAGTCAAGCTTGTTTCAATTAGGAAGTGACCCTGACTTGAGCTGCACTTAAGTCACAACAGCAAAAGACTTTAGACTCAACTTAGACTTGTGCCTTAAAGACTTGAGACCTGACTTGGACTCCTGGTCTGAGACCCGAGTCTTAATAATAGTTTTTATCTCATATAATGAAGAATAAAAGGAAGCCGGTATGTGAGCTACAGACTTCAACTGCAGATGCAGCTGATTATCAACTGGTTACGGGGATTATGGGCAGTAAATGGCTTGTAATTTGTTCATGTTAGCTGTGGCTTCATATTAATGTCATTTCAGATCAAAATTGTTGTGATTATGAATATGAATATATTATTTAATATTTAATGATAATACTTTAATATTTTATTAAATAATACTTCGATCTGTTAAGGGTTGTCCTGTGAAAATACCAAGCCCAATAAGGGATGGTATTTTTCAATTTTGTTCTAATTTGTTGTATTAGAACAAAATTGAAAGGGGTGACCCAAGCTCTGGCATTATTGAACAAGAAAACTTAGAATGGATTCAAAGAATTTCTTAAAATACAAGAATTTATTAACAAAAATAAGTCAACCAAAATTCAAACATATTTCAATCAACAAACTCTTTGCTACGCTAAAACAACCCAACTAAACTACCTAGCAAAATGAAAGAATAAGGAAGACTGATGGGCTATGTACAATATAAACAAGTGAATCAAAGATGGTTGAAAACCATGACCAAAAGAGTGATGCAATACTATCATGCAATGTTATTTATGTTCGAGAGCCAAGGATTACTTTGAAGAATCTGGAAATGAAATTAAGTCAGTCTTGGAACTATAATAATTGGTATACCTTTAAACAACCATTCACAATGCAAGATCAGATAAAACATTATTTTAATAAAATAAAATTTTTATTCAGCAAATCATAAAAGAATGATTTGCTGGATAAAAACAACCTTCTGGATTACCAATTCTCAATGGTGTTTAATTAGCTGCCTTTATTTATTATTGTAATATTTAAAGAAATATTATTAAGGAAATAGTAAAATAATATTTAAGGAAATATTATTTTGAGTAAGTACCAAACCTTTCTGGATAAATGGCTCTTAATGGTGTTTAATTATCTGCCTTTATGTATTAAAAGAACCAAACCTTTTGAATAAATGGGTCTTAATGGTGTTTAATCAGTTATCATGTAGCTTGCAGCTAACCTCCGTAGCTGTGGGGAAGGGGTTTTAGCTGGCCCGGCCGAGCCGTACGACAAAGGCACGTTCGGCTCCTTGAATGGCCACGATGCGGCAGGGTAGCTCTCTCTATCTGGACATGCATGCAGGAAGGTGTGCGATGCGGTCCCGGCCTTTTTTCCAGGTGATGGGTAATTCCGCGTCGATCAGGGCTGCTTCTGGAGGCCTCAGAAGAAAAGTCAAGTCACGCTTGTCTCATTGCCCCCTTTATATGAATGAATGCCAGATACTCGAACTGCAATCATGACTTAACTTTGTTGAATGTGATTGTTGTCACTCTGGATCCAAATTGAAGAGTTATGTCTGCTTGCCAGCAAGGAGACACTGTCTCTCCTTTCAGCTCTGCTGGGGACCTGTGTGGAAGAGGTCTGTTTGTTGGAACGCGGGGTTTTAATTCAAACAGTGATGTCATGGGAAGTCCACTCTCCTTCTGTTCCTTGCTGTGCTGGAAGTAGATTACTGTGATTTATTTTGAAAATTCCAGAAAATGATCGAACTGGCCTTTAAATGTTGTAATCCATGGCTGGACCCAACAAAATAAACGTAACTTACCTTCGACTCTTCATTAAGCTAACTATGTCATTACAAGGCTACTTCTGGCTGAAAATATCAAAATAAAAGCACTTCCGGTTTACACTCTTTCAATTACTTACTGCACTGTGCTTTGTTTATTATGTTGTAATTTATACCTTAAATTTGAACATCTTTACTATTTAAAATTGAGAATATATGCTTTAAATGTGAATTTAAAAAATGGTTTCCCATTATTAATAAAAATGTCTCCAGCTCAGTGGGCCACATAAACATCATTTAGTGCAATAAGTAATGAAGGTGTGGACAATATGGAAACAGAGATAAACAGGCATTAACTTAGTCAATTTAAAGGCAAAAAAAGCACTTTAACTCATTCTGAACATCAACATTAACAGGTTTTATTCTCTATTAATTTTCTTAGAGCATAAATGCCAAATTATGTTTCTAAAGGGCTAAATATTACACTTGATCAGTTTGTCTAATAATAAAATGCAGCCTTCAGCAATTTTTGCATGCTGAATTTAATGTTAAGAGATTAAGACACAATTGTTGAAGAAAATTAATAGATTTAAAGATATTTATTAATGTTCATGTGATCATTTATGCTTGAGGACAAAAGTACAGGTTTGGAGATGTGCACTATATTTTATGGCTTGGATAAGATTGGATAAGTTTATTTAATTTGTTAGAGACTGGAGACTTGACTTAGACGTGCACCTCAAAGACTTAAAACTTTCCTTGGACTTGGGCCTTAATGATTCGAGACTTGACTTGATTTGGACTTTTGGACATCTCTACCTTGTATGTAATATGTGGTGGTAGTTATTCGGATGGTTTATGTTTCTTTAATTTTTTATATACATTGTAATGCAAGCAGCTTCAATAAACATAGTGCTACAGTGTTTGAGAGAAAATTAGAATTATTAAATTATTAGGCTTAGTAGTTAGCCCTGAGAATATCTATGAGCAATTTTTACCTATTAGTTTGGGTTTTAACTCAGTCCCAGATCCAGGTTCTTCCTTCAAAGGTAAATAGAACACAAAAAGTAACCAATTGGTTTGAGTACCACTAAAGGTAGAGAACTACCACCGGTGGTTCTTTTACATTTGGCTTTCTCCTAACATGTCCACTTTACTTCAGAGGAAAAACCTTTTGCCCTTTCACCTATTTTGGTGGGAAAAGCAGTGTCACAGTGGCAAATTAATCGTCTAAAAGAGGCTAACAGAGCAGGTAATAGAACCACAAATTAGACATATTTTTATATGAATTAACAATTATAAAATAAAAAACAGAGGAGCAGGGAGAGTAAATGAGAACCTGTATTATTAGTCCTATACTAACCACTTCCCCTATCTTCTGGCACTTTATTTAGAGAGTGGTTATGGTATTTCACTCAGTAATGAGAAACTCCTTGAAGAAGGAAAGCTGCACTTTACACTTATCAACCATAACATAATGATCACTGACAGATGAAGTGAATAACATTGATTATCTCTTAATCAACACACTTTTAATAGGTGGTGCCTGTTAGGCAGCAATTAAACACGGTATTCTCAAAGCTGATGTGTTAGAAGCAGGAAAATGGAAAAGTGTAAAGATCTGAGTAACTCTGACAAGAATTGTGAGTGACAGTTTTGTCAAAGTGTCCCCAAAACTGCAGTTCTTGTGGTGTGTTCCTGGTCTACAGTGGCCAGTATCTATTGAATGTGGTCCAAGGAGGCATCAGTGCTGCACCATCAACAGGATCATAGAGACAGCAAATGCTGGCCCCTGTGGTTTGATCAGAGAGATGAAGTACTGTAGCTTAATTTTTTTTTTTCAAAAAGTTAATGTAGGATTTGAATGAAAGGTTTCAAAGTACAAAATGCTTCACAGCATTTGTGCTGCATTTTGCTGCATACCCGTAGACCACATCAGGGTGTCCATTCTGACACCTGTCCAGCGCTGAAAGTGGCAAACATGGGTAAAGGTGCATCAGAACTGGATCATTCAGCAAAAAAGGTGATAATTTTGTGTTGGGTGCATGTGCACCACTTACCTGGGGAACATGTGCCACCTGGATGCACTGTAGGAAGAAGACAAGCTTGTGGAGGAAGTATATTGCTTTAGGTAAGGTTCTGCTTGGAAGCCTTGGGTCATGCCATCCATGTGGATCTTTCTTTGTTTCTTTTCTTTTTTTTAACATGTCCTGTCCGGCAGAGTAGCACTCAGAATTGTTGTCTGAGTGCCAAGACAAAGCCCAACAGATTTACTTTCACAAGTGAAGCATTACATCTACCACTATTGTATAAATATATATATATTCAATTCAATTCAATTCAGTTTATTTATATAGCGCCAATTCACAACACATGTTGTCTCAAGGCACTTCACAAAAGTCAGGTACATACATTCCAAGTAATCCTAAACATTGAACAGTGCAGTCAGGGTTAGTTATTTATTCAAATTGGATAAAAAGTTTTTCTGTCATCGGTAGAGGGTGAGCATTAAGTCGTTGCCAGCAGAAGCTCGGACGATATATATATATAAATAGATATCTATATATAGATATCTATATATAGATATAGATATCTATCTACACTGCTCAAAAAAATAAAGGGAACACTTAAACAACACAATATAACTCCAAGTAAATCAAACTTCTGTGAAATCAAACTGTCCACTTAGGAAGCAACACTGATTGACAATCAATTTCACATGCTGTTGTGCAAATGGAATAGACAACAGGGGGAAATCTTTGGTGATTAGCAAGACACACTCAATAAAGGAGTGGTTCTGCAGGTGGGGACCACGGACCACTTCTCAGTACCTATGCTTTCTGGCTGATGTTTTGGTCACTTTTGAATGTTGGTGGTGCTTTCACACTTGTGGTAGCATGAGATGGACTCTACAACCCACACAATTGGCTCAGATAGTGCAGCTCATCCAGGATGGGACATCAATGCGAGCTGTGGCAAAAAGGTTTGCTGTGTCTGCCACAGACCTGCCCTCCTGGACCCGAGACAGACATGGATGAGATCTGAGCCACAGACTCCCAAAGTCCCCCAGAGCATGTGAACCCCGGGAGGACCACCATCAGGACTACCATAACCCCCAGAGAAGATCACAGGAGAGCCCCTGTGGAACCACCCTGCAACCGCAGTGGAGAAGCGCCAGGGAGCTATTGCGACGAGCCCACAGGCCCTGCCAGCAGCCGTCGATGCCGGAGAAGATGCAGCCATGCACCCAGAGAGCTGAGACACTGGGGAACATCACCCCCCAAGCAGAGGCCCGACAAAGCCAGGGGGCCAAGGCCCCATCAAGCAGCAACCTGGAGTGACGCTACATACACCAAAGCACACACCCCCAGACACCGAGAACTAATATACCAGTGGGCAGAGGCACCAGCCAAAGGCAGGGAGTGTGGAGGAAATAGGCCCCACATTTGATGGGGGAGCTAAGCTGATCCAGGAGAGTGACCAGCTCAAGACCCAACCTGACAAGAAAAAAGAAGTGGGGAAGAGGGTCTGCCACCTCCTTACTTTAACAATCTAAATATTGCTGCAGGCCATGACCACCCTTTAACGGATATGGTATTCCCTGATTGTTGTGGCCTCTTTAAGCAGGACAGCTCACCAGGCACAAAGCAAAAATGGTTCAGGAATGGTTTGATTAGTGCAGAAACAAGTTTTTGATGTTGACTTAGATATGGTCTCCAGTTTCTCCAAATTTCAATCCAAACAAGCATTTGTTGGATGTGGTAGACACATCTGACTTAAAGGATCTGATGCGAACATCTTGGGTCAGATGCCAAAGCACATCTTCAGAGGGTTTGGTGCTGATTTGGAATTTGGGTTTTAACACACTCTTTTTCATTTGGTCAATGTTCACTGTTATGCTTGATTGTTGTATTTTAGGTTAATAAGATGTGCTGCCGTTAATGGAAGATGTTGACTTAAGATGACTAAATATTCAAACTGAATCATTTCACTGTGTCATTACTAATATATATTATTTTATCTCCTATATTATGTTCTTGTTTAAAACTGTTGTTATACATTCCGCTGGAACCACCACTCACCTACTTTTAGGATACCAATGGATTAAACTACTTATTTGTATTTGTGACATTTCTCGCTCTCTCTCTGTGTGGCTGCTTTTAAAGCACCACTCAGGGCTGGTCTATCATTATAATAATTAATTGTTCAACCAAGTGGCATATTCAATGACAGGCACTCGGGCGGAAGCAACAAGACAATGCTTAGTAAGGAGGAGGAGGAGGAGCAGGGTGAAGTCAAGCGTGAGGCTACAAAACACAAACAGGTTTTTCTGTTATAAGCCTGAGCAGAAAAAGAAAACAACAAAAAGAAAGGAAATTATTACTTCTCTGACCTACGTGTTTGGATTTGAGTGATAGAATAATTAAACAAATTTTTGACTTGAGAATAAACCGGTAAAAAGATTACCAGGTAAGATTTTATGGAAGGAAATTTACTAAGTAACAAAATTTTGTAGAATTTGTAAATAGGAAGATGATTTACCAAAAATATTGGTGTTATGTCCTGTCAAGTGAAGGCTCAAGGCCCTACAGTAGAAGACCCATCTTTCTCACAGCTTCAAGAACATTTCTAAACGATGTTATTAAGCATGGTTAATGAAGCCTAAGGTTGGACTTGACGTGGTAGTTTGGACATTTAGAAGAAGGTTTCTGTTGTCTGTAACTTACCAACAGTAGACAGTAGTGACAGGAAACTGAGTTTTGGAGAGACAGACTTTGGTTAAGTTTGTTGGTGTTTTCTCAGCTGAACAATATCCATGTTCGTGCAGCAATTATGTATCCTGAGGCAGATACTGATTCTGTTTTATTTTGAAATTCAGAAAGCTTTAAAATAATCCATAGCTCACCATACATTTCAATATTGATCATTGATTGTGTCAGACTCTGAATATATACCTGTCCTTTTCAATAGAATGACTAGATGTTTGATATGGTTGAATGTAAAAACAGCCTCAGTCCTGAGATAGTTGTTATGGCTAAACTGACCAATGACATTTAAGGGACTGAGAGAAAGTCTCTTTGACATCAAAACTACTTGTTTTAATAAAATAATAGAATCTATTTATCACTGGCTATCTAACTTGATGTACCCTAAGTTACTTTCGGATTGTTGATAAGTCCTTTTAGATAACTCCTCTCCTGGAAGCGTATGCTTTCAAGGAGTTGAAAAACATCAGAGAGGACTGATCACCCTTTCAAAATTTGGTTGGGTTAAATGTGTATTTTTGTTTGCATTGTTGGAGATGTGTTTGTCTTTTTTGTGTATAGTTGTGCAATATTCCAGTTTTAATTCCAAACACCTTGAATCTGAAAATGAACAAATGAAGAGCGCAATTATGATGTGGGGGACCGAGAACTGTTGGCAGTCAAGTTGGCTCTCGAGGAGTGGAGGGATTTGGGTAAGGGGGGCTAAAAAACCCTTTTTGTTGGACAATCATAGAACCTGGAGTACCGAGACAGCGAAGCGCCTTAACCCCCAGGCAGGCAAGGTGGGCTTTTTTTTTTTAAAGTTTCCCAACTCTTTTTGTTTTTCGGGACCTGGAGTAAAAAATGGAAAAACCAAAAGGGCCCTGCCCAAAATACGGAACCCCTCCGAGCCCACAGACCTCTGGGGAGGATGATTTTATTCCCCCGGGGAATCATGAGACTCTCTGTAAACCATTTTGGGAAAGTTGGGGGGGAGGGGTTTAGAGATGCCCCCCAAAGGGACCTCCCTATCCCAACTTAAGGGCCCACCTAAAGGGGGTGTTTTGCCCCGGGAAAAGCCTCGTCCCCAAAGGAACTAAATTCATCCCCAAAATTTTTCAGGGGCCTGTTCTGTTCCCTGGTATCAGCGGGGAGTTACGGGAGGGTCCGAAACCATTTTTGGTGGCCATCTCTTGTAAAAGTGTCACAGATTACGTAAATGGCCTGAAACCCCAATTTTCCCCCCAAGCCAGCTTCTCATCGCCTCCTGCTGGACTCTTGCATCCCCTCCCCCCATTCCTCCTCTCCCGGGTCACCATGCCATGGATTTCGTCACGGGGGCCCCCGTTTCTAAGGGTTTTCCCCATTTTTGTTAACCATCATTGACAGTTTTTTCAAAAAGGGTTCACCTAGTCCCTTAAAAGGGGGTTCCCCTCACCCAAAGGGAAAACCCCGGGGACATTCGGGAAAGTGGGGTTTTCCCCCCCTTTCCCCAAGGAAAAAAACCCAAAGACATTGTCTCAGACAGAGGGCCCCAGTTTGTGTCACCTTTTCCCTGGAAAGAGTTTTTTTCCCTTGCTGGGGATTACTGTTAGTTTGTCCTCAGGATTTTTCACCCACAGTCGGATGGACAGATGGAGAGGGAAACCGGGAGGGGGGGAGACCAAACTTCCCCACACTATGTGAGGTCCGCCCAAACCCAAAGGGGTTCAAAATTTACCCTGGGTTGAATATGCTGTCAACACCCTCCCGGCTAGTCCCGGGTTAATCCCCTTTTCCAAGTTTTTTTTTGGGTTTTCGGCCACCCTTTTTTCACTGTCCAGGAGAAAGAGGCTGGGGTTCCTTCTGCTCGGCCGCGGCCCGGGATGTCAGCGGCATCTGGAGGAAGGCAAGAAGGGCTATGATCAGAATGTCCGGAGGTGCAAGAAACGCAAAGCAAATCATCGGAGAATTTCCCTGCTCCAAGCTACAAGGGGGGACAGAAGGTTTTGGGCTATCCACCAAGGACCTCACGCTTTGGGTTTGGGACTCCCGTAAGCTGGCACCCCCCGTTTTGTGGGCCCTTTTTTCCCCATCCAAAAATCATCAAATCCTGTGGCTGGTTTTTTTTACCTCTGCCTCGTGCCAGAGAGTTTAAACCCCTACCTTCCACGTGTCCCCGGATCAAGGGCCCTGTGTGGTGTCCCGTCTCGGGCCCACCTCCGGGCCCCCTCCCCCCGGGGGGGGGCCCCCGGTTTTCCCTTGCTGATGGCCCCGTCTACACGGGCCCCGGCAAATCACCCGGGCCCGACGGCAGGGACGTGGAATACGTTACCTGGGGGGACTGGGAGGGCTATGGTCCTGAGGAGAAGGTCCGGGGTTTGGGGGCCTGCACGATTCTTTGGGGGCCAAAACCTCATCCGGGGGGTTCCCATCGCCTCCATCCTGATCAGCCTCGGGGCCCTTCCGGAGCCGGACCTTTTTTAAAAGGGGGGATACTGTTATGATTCTGGCCCGTCTGCCTCCCTTGCTCTTACTCATGCAATTTAAACCCCCATCTGCTTCAACCTGTTTTTCCCCTGCTGCGCTGTTTCGCAATCACCGTCATGGCCACACACCTGTGGGGGTTTTTGCTTTTATATACAGCCCTCTGACAGGCGAGGGTTTGGCCCAGATTTTCAAAAAAAAACATTTGTGAGTAGTTATCCAGCGTACCTTCCTGGACTGATCTCGTTCCATGACCTTGCCTTGCCTTACGGTTTATTCCCTCTTGCCTGCCTTTTTGTCTGACGGATTTGGATTTGGATTTCGACTCGTTTTTTTGCCTCTGGTTTATGTCTCTGCCTGCCCCTTGTCTGACGCCTCTAGCCCTGGAATTCGACCCTGTTTCTGTCCCCCGGATTTAACGTCTCAGCCTAGCCACTAGTGGTTTTCAGCCCCGAGTCCGCCTGGCTCTTAGCCTGCCTGGACTTATTGTCAAGAGGACAATCACAGCTCTCTGTTGTTCCTGTCCCAGCTTCAGCTCGTTCCCGGAGGGGTTTTGGATCAGTCGGCAATCCGACTTCAGTTTTTTCCGAAAGCTTCCTCATTAACTGTCTGGATCGCTTCCCCCCCTTTGGATTCTGTTGCCCCATCACCCGGGTTTAGAAGTGGTTTTTCCCGGGGAAGCTGACTGCTGCTCTTCTGCTCTCTGATCCTGAGTTTTTTTTTTTTGGGGGGGAATAAACCCTTTTACTTATCACTTTGTTTGGGTGAAATTTTGGGGTTTTCCCGTCTCTGGTCGTGATAGATACCCTGATTTTAACATGTCCCTTGGGGGCCCCCATCTTTTCAGGGGGTACCATCATTTTTTCCCCCGGCCCTTTTTTATGATTTCTTTTTTTTAAAAAATTCTGTTGAAGCATGTTTGAAAAGCAATTTTCGGGTTTCATTTGTTCAGTTTCATAGAATTTTTTTTTATTACCTTTTGTCAATTCAAGTTATTCCTGTGACCATTGTGGGTATGTCTTTTATTAACTGAGGGGTACCAACAATTTTGTCCATGTGTGTAGATTAATAACAGAGAATCCTGTTTAAAGCATTTTTGTTAAATATGACTTTTCGCTTATAGCTCATTAAAACAAGACATTTTGTATGAATATTACATTCGACCAAAAAAAAAAACATTTAATATGGAAATGTGGGCTTAATGAAAAGTATGTTTATTATCTGCTTAAAGCTTGTTATTTTAAATTGTAATCTGACAAATAAACCTCATCGGAGCGCATATTCTAATTCATTGACAATTACTATATTTAAGATCAGCAATCTTGTTCCACAGGAATCCAGATATAGAAAATCCAGATATCTAAAATTATGTACGAGAAGGGCCAGCTTAAAATCACATCCTTGGAGTGACCTGTAGGCTCAACCACTGTCGGAGCAGGAACCCAACCTTCTCTCAAGTTGTGTTTGGCCAAGTTAATGAATACATCTTTAATCTGTTGTAGTAGATTTTGCGTTTCTTGTTTGTTCATTAGTTGTTTATTCTGGTTTTGCTTTTGGTTGGTCTGTGTCAATCATTATTTTATGGTTTATTAAAGATAAGCTTTATTCTTTATTACCATTTTTGAAATTGCTCTTATAATTTTTAATGAATTTTTAATAAGTGTTAATTAATCCTTGATCGCTTTTAAATAAATTTTAAATTCATGAGAAGTATACAGAGATCTCCCGTTTCTTCATTTTAAATGTAATAAGAATTTCTCAATGGGAAGGAAAAATAATCATCCTTCATATAGTTTTTTGTCAAGACAAAAAGTTGTTAATATACTTTAACCAAGCTTAATATAAATACCTTTACAATACTAGCTGACAGGGGTTCTTATTTTATTATCTTATTATCTTAAAAACTCATGTAGGACACTTTGGATTAACTTCCATAACTATCTTCTCTAGCCTTTTACTGACTAACTTGGGCAGCAGCCTAACATATACTCTGCCATTTCTGCTTCTTCTACACTGCATGTGCTTCCAGTTGCCCTATAACCTGCAGCCCTACTTCAACTATTAAAGTAAACTTTTACAATACTTAAAGAGATTGAGATTTTGTGTAGTTCTTTGAATTAGCATGACCAAAAACTCTATACACCTTTTTTACCAGACAACCCCCGTGTCATAGGGGGTAGAAGAAGTAAAACCAATTTCTTTGCTTAGCCTATGTTTGAAACTGGGGATCACAGGTAATGTCATCTTCTTGGATAATTCATTAGAAGTTTCAAAATACATTAATAAAAAACTGGCGATTAGAGCATCACACAGAGATGCCCTGATGATTACTAAATCGTCGCCCGCTATGGCGGAGCCGTGGTCCCACCCTGAAGCCAGGCCTGGGGTCGGGACTCGTCGGAGAGCGCTTGGTGGTTGGGTTGCTCCTCGCGGGATCCGGCCAGGCCAAGCCCGAACGAGAGATGCGAGGCCATCCCCCAGTGGGCCCACCACCTGCAGGGGGAACCGTGAGGGACCGGTGCAAAGAGGATTGGGCGGCGGACGAAGGTGGAGACCTCGGTGACCCGATCCCCGGATGCTTAGGCTGGCTCTAGGGACGTGGAATGTCACCTCGTTTGGGGGAAGGAGCCTGAGCTTGTGCGGGAGGTCGAGAGATATCAACTAGAAATAGTCGGGCTCGCCTCCATGCACAGCGTGGGCTCTGGAACCCATCTCCTGGAGAGGGGCTGAATTCTCTTCTTCTCTGGAGTGGCCCACGGGGAGAGGCGGCGGGCTGGTTTGGGTTTGCTTGTTGCCCCCCAGCTCAGCTGTCTCGTGTTGGGGTTTACCCCAGTGGAAGAGAGGGTCGAACCCCTGCACCTTCGGGTTGAGGACAGGTCTCTGACTGTCATTTCGGCCTACGGGCCAAGTGGTAGTGCGGAGTACCCGGCCTTCTTGGCGTCCCTGTCGGGGGTGCTGGATAGTGCCCCTCTCGGGGACTCCATTATTCTGCTGGGGGACTTCAACGCCCACGTGGGAAACGACAGTGACACCTGGAGAGGTGTGATCGAGAGGAATGGTCTCCCCGATCTGAATCCGAGTGGTGTTTTGTTATTGGACTTCTGTGCTTGTCACGGATTGTCCATAATGAACCCCATTTTCAAACATAAGGGTGTCCATCAGTGCATTTGGCACCAGTCCTATTGGCTGTGGTTGGCTTGTGGGACTCCTGAGGCGGCTGACGGGTACCGTGAGACCAAGCGTGCCGCGGCCCGGTCGGTGGCAGAGGCAAAAACTCGGGCCTGGGAGGAGTTCGGTGAGGCCATGGAGAAGGACTACCGGATGGCCTCGACGCGATTCTGGCAAACCGTCCAGCGCCTCAGGAAGGGGAAACAGTGCTTCACCAACACTGTTTACAGTGGGGGTGGGGAGCTGCTGACCTCGACTGGGGACATTATCGGACGGTGGAAGGAGTACTTCGAGGATCTCCTCAATCCTGCCATCACGCATTCCCTGGTGGAAACTGAATTGAATTGAATTGAAACAGAGGCTGGGGACTTGAGGTTGGACTATTTCATCACCGAGGTGGTTAAAAAGCTCCGCGGTGGCAGGGCTTCGGGGGTGGATGAGATCCACCCTGAGTACCTTAAGTCTCTGGATGTTGTGGGGCTGTAATGGTTGACACGCCTCTTCATCATTGCGCGGCGGTCGTGGACAGTGCCTCTGGACTGGGAGACTGGTGTGGTGGTCCCCCTTCATAAGAAGGGTGACCGGAGGGTGTGTTCCAACTACAGAGGGATCACACTCTTCAGCCTCCCTGGTAAGGCCTACGCCAGGGTATTGGAGAGGAGAGTCCGGCTGATAGTCGAATCTCGGCTTCAGGAGGAGCAGTGTGGTTTTCATCCCGGCTGGACCAGCTGGACCACTGGACCAGCTCTATACCCTCTACAGGGTACTCGAGGGTTCATGGGAGTTTGCCCAACCGGTCCATATGTGTTTTGTGGACCTGGAGAAAGCATTTGACCATGTCCCTCGTGATGCCGTGTGGGGGGTGCTCCAGGGGTATGGAATTGGGGGCCCTTAACTAGGGGCCATCCGGTCTCTGTACAAGCGGAGCGGGAGTTTGGTTCGCATTGCCGGCACTAAGTCGGACCTGTTCTCGGTGCATGTTGGACTCCGGCAGGGCTGCCCTTTGTCATCGGTCCTGTTCATAACTTTCATGGAGAGGATTTCTAGGCGAAGCCAAGGGCCGGAGGGGGTCTGGTTTGGGGACCAGTGGATTTCGTCTCTTCTTTTTGCAGTTGACTTGGTCCTGCTGGCCCCCTCTAGCCAAGACCTACAGCATGCGCTGGGGCGGTTCGCAGCCGAGTGTGAAGCGGCTGGGATGAGGATCAGCTCCTCCAAGTCCTAGGCCATGGTTCTCAACTGGAAAAGGGTGGCTTGTCCTCTTCAGGTTGGAGGGGAGTTCCTGCCTCAAGTGGAGGAGTTTAAGTATCTCGGGGTCTTGTTCATGAGTGGGGGAAGAATGGAGCGGGAGATCGACAGACGGATCGGTGCGGCTGCCGCAGTAATGGGGGTGCTGTGCCGGTCCGTTGTGGTGAAGAGACAGCTGAGCCGAAAAGCGAAGCTTTAGATTTACTGGTCGGTCTACGTTCCTACCCTCACCTATGGCCTTGAACTTTGGGTCATAACTGAAAGAACAAGATCCTGGATACAAGCGGCTGAAATGAGCTTCCTCCGTAGGGTGGCCGGGCACTCCCTTAGAGATAGGGTGAGGAGCTCGACCATCCGGGAGGGGCTCAGAGTAGAGCCGCTGCTCCTCCACATCGAGAGGAGCCAGTTGAAGTGGCTCGGGCATCTATAAAGGATGCCTCCTGGACGCCTCCACCCAGGGGATGGCCCAGGACACGCTGGAGGGACTATGTCTCTCGGCTGGCCTGGGAATGCCTTGGGCTCCCCCCGGAGGAGTTGGAGGAGGTGTCTGGGGAGAGGGACGTCTGGGCGTCTCTGCTGAGTCTGCTGCCCCCACGACCTGGTCCCGGATAAAGCGGAAGACGACAAGTACGAGTACGAGTCAGCCTTTTTTAACATATTTTAACAAGGTGATTTAGGAGAGACTCCAAATCTAGGTGCATGTGAATTAGATTGATTTTTGTACCGCTTTTTCAAATTTGAAATTGCATTGGGGTTGGGGCCCTTCACAGCAGTCATTAAGCAGGTACAGTCTGGAGAGAAACCAGTCCATCACAGGGATTTCACAAAGACACAGGACCAGCTGCCATGCACGCTCTAATTAAAGGGACATTTGGAGTGGTGAAATAACATAACACAGATGCGATCAGTGGTACTGGGCCACAAAAGCAGCAAGCAATAGCAAGCAGTTTTATCATTTAGTTATAAAAAAGGCACAGCATTCCACTTTAGTTGACAAAGTATGTTTTACTCCAACACAAGCTACTTAAGTCCAGACTTAGAAAAGATGCAGTCATGTGTAGGTTGGCTTTGACCAATGTGGTCATATATCTGATTTTACAGCTTGCAATTGCTAAACTACTGATGTCTTGGTCTAAGCACACACTGATACACCAGTAAGTTTCCTCTGTTTGTTCTGTATTAATTATCTGGAGCAAACAGCGGCAGCTTAACGATATTGTCCTTGTGTGCTTATATAAATGACTGCTGTGTGAAAAAGGTTGCTGTTTTACCTGGCAAATCTTTTAATGCCTTACTAGGATCTATTATCCCACATTTAGCAACTCTTCAATTAACATGCATGTACTCAAATTTCTCCATACACTTCGCCCTGAGGAGACATGCCTGTCAAAATATCAGCACCTTCTCACTTTTGAGAGGGAGATTGGTTGAACTAGTTGTTACATGAACATTTACTCAACACTGAAATTTAAAACACAGAACTCTAAATGTAATTTTCCTATGGCATCTACACATGCAAACTGTTTAATAATATATAGCTATTATATATCTCATTGCCATCATAGTATGTTCCAAATACATGTTGAATCATTCTAAATAGAAATTATGTTTGGATTTTGGTCTCATGGGGAATGTAGGGCTGCTGGTTTGGATGGTAGATATAGGAATGAGGCATTGGGAGGTAGGGGGTGGGTGTGGGTGTGGATAAGTGGGAGGGGGTACTCATCTTTTTCTTATCTGCCATGTAGCCCAATCGATAACTAGGACATCAAGATAAGGCCTTTTGAGCCGTGTGTGCACACAGTTAACCCACTTTACTACCGAAGGACCCATACACACAAACTTGCACACACAGCATCATTGAAGGCATAGAACCCTGTAGATTCACACCAACCAAAACATGAACACGTGTGTACAGTCACTTTAAAAATTACTCAAAAATCTGGAACAAAAATAATGTGTGCATTTTTATTCAGCCCCTTTGAGTCAATAATTTGGTGAAACCACCTCTTGCTGAGGCTTCAAGTCAAATGGGGTATGTCTCCTCCAGTTTTTCAAATATATAGACTGAAATTTTTGCCCATTCTTCTTTCAAAGTATGTCAATTACTTCACATTGGATGGGGAGCATCTATAAACATCTATTTTTAAGTCTTACTACAGATTCTCAGTTGTTAGATCTGTTTAAATCTGGACTTTGGCTCATTCTAACACATTAACATGATTTTATCTAAACCAGTCTGGTGTCATTCTGGCTGCATGTTCTGGTTCATTGTCCTCCTGAAAGGATGAAACTCTGCCCTAGTCACAAGTCTTTAGGAATGCCTACATGTTTTCTTACAGGATTAGTCTGTATTCAGCTCTGACCAGCTTCACTGTCCCTGTTGAGAAAAAACATTTTGCTGTCACCATCATGTTGCACCATAGGTATGGTGCATCTAGTAGAGATGTGACTTTCACAAACAAGTTGATTCTTTTGAACGGCTCCTTACCTTGAACGATAGGACTCGTGTCTTAGTTAGCGAGAGTTGTTCTTTGTTTTTTACTACTTTGCTTGCTTATAATGCTACTTTTTCAATTTCATTTCATTTCACTTTAAATTATGTTATATTATTTAGGCGATTAAATTCAAAAACAAAAAGAGGGTAGATATGAGCATACAGCGCATATGCTCATTGCTGCGATGCTGACGCAGGCTGCATGCAGTGGGAGAGGAGGAGGACGGTCACAGTGTGCCCGTTGCTCGAGAATGAAATCATGAGTGGCACAACAAAAAGTTTGCATACTTTATTTGGTTAATGTGTCATGTTAAGTGTTAACTAACCATTACTATAGTTAGTTCACTATGCGTTGCATTAACAGTTATATTTAATGCTGCAGGTGATGATTTTTATTTCTGCCAAAGCAACTCAAGTTAACTTTTTTCTCTTCTTTTTTGTGGCCTTCTTTATTTTTTTTCTATATTACATATAGCATTAAAATGCTATTAATGCAGAGAACACTTATATAGAGCTACATGGGTATATGACATTTATGTTTTGATCTTTTATACTTAACTTTCTAATAAAATATATACATAAAGACATTTTTTGCATGAACATACTGTGGTTCGCACATTTTTACAGATAATTTAGCTGTAGTTATACATTTTACCCAAACATGCCAGGTTTCCCAAAAATGTATATATTTAACATTATTAAGGGCAAAATTGCTTGTTCTTTGTAATATGCACATTTTCAAATATACATACATTCCAATTAAGGGGAACATCTTTTAAAACAGGGGTCTCCAACTCCAGTCCTCAAGAGCTACTATCCTGCAGCTTTTAGATGCATCCCTGCTCCAACACACCTGAATCAAATGAAAGCTTCATTACAAGGCCTCTGCCAAACTTGATGGCATGCTTAGGAAGTAATTCAACCATTTGATTCTGCTGTGTTAAGGCAAGGATTTTGCAGGGCAGTAGCTCTCGAGAGCTGGAGTTGTTGGACAACTTCAGTCCTCAAAGGGTTGGTGTCCTACATGTTTTAGATGATGCTTCAACACACCTTCAAATGTATTGCTCATTACCAGGCCTGTGGAGAACTTGACTGCATACTGGGGAGGTAATTCAACCATTTGATTCAAGTGTGTTGAACCAAGGACACATATAAAAGGTGGAGGACACCAGCTGTCGAGGACTGTAGTTCCCTGATCTAGGGTATTACTTTTCCCTCCACTTACAGCATTTTGAAGACTTAAAAGTTAAATTTTTGTATCATCTAGCCAGAGAACATTCTTCCGCTTTTGCTGTCTATCCTTCATGACATGTGGCTATATTTAAACAGGGTTTCTTTTGGCTTTCTTTTAACAACATTGTCACTCTTTCACAAAAGTTAGATTTGAGGATTGCACAAGTGATAGCAGTACTGTGAACAGATTCACCCACCTGAGCTGTAAGTCTCAGCAGGTCCACAGAGTTACCACGAGTCTCTCATATGCTCTTGATGCTCCCTTTTATCCTGTCTGACAGTTTAAGTGGTCAATTGTGAGATAAACAAGGGTATAGGAATGCGTTTTAGATATACTTTTATAACTGCTTTAAACATCTCCATGGCATTATTGCTTAGCTGTATGTTGTGTTCCTTGGTCTCCACATTGCTGTGTACTCACAAATGTTCTCCACAAACCTCACAGAACAGTTGGATTACGTTACACTAGTGTTTTTCAACCCTGGTCCTCAAGGCACACTACCTGTATGTTTTAGAGGTATCCCTGCTTTAACAGACCTGATTCAGATGATTGGGGTTCAGCAAAAGGCTGCCGCAGTAATGGGGGCGCTATGCCGGTCCGTTGTGGTGAAGAGAGAGCTGAGCCGACAAGCGAAGCTCTCGATTTACCGGTCGGTCTACGTTCCTACCCTCACCTACGGCCATGAACTTTGGGTCATGACCGAAAGAACAAGATCCAGGATACAAGCGGCTGAAATGAGCTTCCTCCGTAGGGTGGCCGGGCACTCCCTTAGAGATAGGGTGAGGAGCTCGGCCATTCGGGAGGGGCTCGGAGTAGAGCTGCTGCTCCTCCACATCGAGAGGAGCCAGTTGAGGTGGCTCGGGCATCTATACCCGATGCCTCCTGGACGGCTTCCTCGGGAGGTGTTCCAGGCACGTCCCACCGGGAGGAGGCCCAGGGGATGGCCCTGGACACGCTGGAGGGACTATGTCTCTTTGCTGGCCTGGGAACGCCTTGGGCTCCCCCCGGAGGAGCTGGAGGAGGTGTCTGGGGAGAGGGACGTCTGGGTGTCTCTGCTGAGTCTGCTGCCCGTGCGACCTGGTTCCGGATAAGTGGAAGACGACGAGTACAAGTACGAGTACGAGTACGAGGGGCTGCAAATAACATGCACAAAACACACAAGATTTCATTTGTTTAAAATTTGGAAAACCATTTAACAATTTTTTACCACTTCCCAATTATGCTGTATTTTGTGTTGGTCACATATATTCTAAATGACATACACTATAATTTGTGGTTGTAAGATGACAAATAGTTGAAAAGCTTCGGTGGAGTTACTTTTGTTAGAAACAGTAAATGTTAATTCAGAACGCCCACTTTGCAGGTTTCTGAGTTTTGGCTGTTGCAGCCACTTTGACCCTGCTCATCATTTTGCCTGAAAACTCATTGCTGCATAGTGGTGTTTTACACTTGGCTGGCCAGCAACTATTTCGTCTGTTGGAAGGCACATCTGCATTTTCCATCCACTTTGTAGCCGTTAGGAGTCCCAAAAGGCCTTGTTAAATTAAGAAACGTTACACAACTTTAGGGAGCAGCTCTAATCTAAGACCACGTGGACCCAGAGAAAATAGGTAGCAACTTAAAATGCCCATATGACAAAGGATGACAATGGCATTCCATCACTTTATGTACAATAGACTCACTTGACATTTTGAGTCTAATTTTGACTGAGCTAAAGCCACATCTCAGATAAATCAGTTTGATGTTATTCTGAAATTCTAAGTAACTCTTGCCTTTTTGACTTTCTTAGCACTTCTTTTATTCTGTCAGTGCAGATCATGTGCACATCTACACAGATGTAAACGAGTGCAGGCTTGTGTGCTAATGTGTACCTGTGTGTATGTGTGTGAGTGTGCAGCTGGATGACTGGCTAGGGTCTTTGAACAGTAAGACCTGGATGAAGGTTTGAAAAGCCCCTTGAAGCCCCCTGGAAGCCCCTTCAGCCAATGCTGACACCCTCCGGGGAGGTGAGGGCAGAGGAGCTGGGGATAAGACATCAAAACCAGAGAGAAGAGGCCAAGAGGTTGATGCGAAGCAAATGATCCAGGGAGCATCTACAGTCCAAGAAAGTATCCGTGTTCTCTGCAGAATCTTTAAAAGGGTCAGCACAGTGAGCAAAAAAGGCATCAAATGTGGGAAGAGTGTACTACTGTGAAATGCTGGCTACTCCAGGAGAAAGATGGGCTGTAACTTTGCCCTTAGGAGGCAGGCAGACCCAATGGCACCAAATTCCTGTGATGGTTCACTGTAGATATTAGGCTCAAAATGTTTTCAGATGCCCAGTGAATTCCTGAATTATTCTGAGCTTTGGGTCAACATGAACAGCAGTAAGAATTCAGTTTACAATAGTACTGATGTCAATCCTCAATTTAGGCTTACATGCATTTTGCTGGTTATTTAAACTTGCTGTGATTTTTCTGCAAGTTTCAAAAATGAATGACAGAGTATCTCAATCCATTATAATACCATCAAATGTTTGGTTATTTCAGTAGGTAGTTTTAAAAAGTGAAACTCATATGTCATATGGAATCATTCCAAGTAGCGATATACACTATACTGCCAAACGTATTTGCTTGTCTGCCTTTACACTCATCTCAATTTGAGTAAAATCCTGCTCTTTAAAGTGCTGTTTGTTCACCCTGTGAGATCACAACTGGTTCAATTCTTCTGGGAAGGTTTAAAAGTGTGTTTATGGAAATGTATGATGATTTTTCCAGCAGAACATTTGCAAGGTCGGACACTGTTGTTGGACGAGAAGGACAGGCTCTCTAATCTAATTCATCCCAAAGGTGTTTTGTCAAACAGGTAGAGGTCAGGACTCTACAAGCCACTCAGCTTCTTCCACACTACACTCACTCATCCATGCCGTTTTGGACCTTGCTTTGTACATTGTTTCACAGTTATGTTGGAATACGAGCTGGATATTCCCAAACTGCGCTTACACATTTGGAAGCATTAAGTTGTCTAAAATGTCTTGCTATGCTGAAGCATTAGAGTCACTTTGACTGTAATTAAGGGGCCAAGCCCATCTCCAGAGAATCACCCTCACACTAAACTTTACAGTTGAGACAAAGCCGCCATGTGCAGTTCTCCTTGCAGCTGCCAAACCCAGACACGCCATCATAATGCTAGACAAGGAGGCACGATTTGCACTTCTGAGAACATGTCCCCACTGCTTTATAGTCCAGTAAATCGTGCTTTGCAGCACTGCATTTGGAAGCTATGCATTGCACTTTCTGTGATGTGGAGCTTGGATGCAGCTACTTGGCCATGGAAACCCACTTTATGATGCCCCCAGTGCACTGTTCTTGAAGTAATCTGATGAGCTGCATGAAGTTTGGAGGTCTGTAAATACTGAGTCTGCAGAAAGTAGGCTTCCTGTACCTGCCTCAAACAGCATCCGCTCATTCTGCTCTGGTGGCCTACCACTTATTTGCTAGATTGCTCTCATACCCAGTCACTTCCATCTTGTTATAACAATTGACCGTAGAATACAGTGAAGAAATTTCACAATTAGTTTTATAGCACAGGTGGCATTCTATTAAAGCCACATGCTGGAATCAGCTGAGCTCCTGAGAGTGATCTGTTGTTTTATCGATGTTTGGTGATGCAGTATGCAGTTCTGGAGTTTTTAAACATGCGGCCATGTAGGTGATTGGAACACCTGAATTTAATGATTTGGATGCATGAGTGAATACCTTTTGAAAAATATTGTATTTCAATTGTCTGTAAAAATCTATATACAATGAGTTTTACTTTTTGAATTGAATCCTTGGAATAAATTAACTTTTGAATTATATTATAATTTATTGCAAAATAGTGATGAAGGAGGTCTTTGTCCCTCCCATCTCCTTTGGGCAGTCTTACAGTTGAATGCCTGTTCCAGTTTCCACCCACGCACTACTTTAGAATTCAACAAAAAACAATTAAACAAAAGAGAAGCCATACTCATAACGCAAAAATAATGAAGCGATGTGATGGCAATCAATACCCAGCCTGAGGTCAGTGAACTTAGAAGCACACTATGCTGTCTGATGGTCATTGAATTCTGGCCTGAATAAAATCCTTGGCTTAGTCCTGTGGTTATAATCTTTAATTCCTTTTCACAATTAGTCCACCCTTTCCCCTTCCATCATGGACCAAAAAAGGCACCTGGAGCAGAAGGGAAACAAGCAAACAACACCAAAAGGCAAAACAGCATTTCTCCTATAATTATTCATCCAATTTGTCTGAAAACAGGAATGCATTTTGATGAATATTTAACTTGTAATCAACTGGACTCTCTTAGTGTGTGGATCTGACTCGTCTGTCTTTCTTTTTTTCTCCTAACCTTCATCAGTCCAGTGTAGAGCAGCTGAAGACACATATGGGCATTGATTTTTGCCCAGAGCCATGTGGGCTGAACTCAAAGAGAGGCTGTCAGAAGAGTCGGTGAGAGGGAAGAGCGAGAGAAAGAATGTAAGAAAGAAAGACATAACGGAGGACGGAAACCTCCCCAAAGGAGCATCTGACAAAAACAAGGTGCCGGCCTGACCCTCATCACCTTAAACATGGTGAAACTCCAAGAGGCAAAGTAAAACAGTACAACAACAGGAAGGAGTCAAAAATAACAACAGAAAGAAAGACTGCTTTCATTTCCCTTTTTTCTTCTTAGAGTTTTTATATGTTCAACAAATAAATTAATGCCCAATTTGTGTGTGTCCACTGGGCCGCAATCTGTCGGCACACTTTGGTGTACTTATTGTAGCTACCTCTGAAGTCCTGTATGCCGAGTTCCTCTAACAAAGAGAATAAAACAGAAGGATAAAGAAAGACGATAGCGAGGCCTGTTTTTCTATTTGGCAAGGCACCGCTTGTATTCCTCGCGGACATTCTGCCCTCAGCTCACCTTCCTCCAGCTCTCATTTACCTCTCCAGCTTTCCCTTCTGTCTTCGGTACTGGGCCTTGTCGGAAGGTAAGCACATGGAGAAAATTAATGATCAAACAGGTGTATCTCACTTTGTTTGATGTTTATTTGTGTCTTCTCTGCATCCCTTGTGCATTCTTTGCTATACCCCACACAAAGGTTTGTTGTTTCCACTATTTGAGTTTCAAGCCTACCTTTATCAAACATACAAGTACTGCAACACCAGGCACCAAGAATTATTTGTGTTTAAAATATATAAAAGTACTTAATGTTTTTTTTAACACAATGAAGAGATATTGCTTTGTTTTGTAGTCCCAACGTACAGCAAGTCCAAGGACGTATGAGGCACTATATAGAATTATATTCTGTGCCTCAGTTTCACCAAAGGCCATAGACCATCACCACTGTAATGTTTTAACACAACTAGTTGATGTTCTTGTGAGCCATTAATGTATTCCCTAAACTGCGTGTAAAAGCATCAGAGAGAAGAAAAAACAATAGGTGCTATTTTGTGTTCAGCCGTCACATAAATACCCATTAAAATACACTGAAGTTTGTGGCTGTAATGTGACAAAATGTGAAGGAAAAATTGTAGGGTACGAATAAACTTTTTCCCATAAAAATATAGGATTAAGTTTTAGGGATTTGTTTTCTTGCATTTTACCTTCCATTGTAATTCTGCAGCGTTTCTGAGTTCAACAGTTCAAAATGGCTGTTTAAATGAATAACATGATCTTATAGAACAATACATTATTTCTTCAACATTCTGGAAGTAAATTGATACTTCAGGAAATTCAGATCCTCTTATAGTAAATGCAGTGAATACAGTTTTAAGTAGTTTCACGCAATTTCTACACTTTAATGGAACATACCATTCAGACATGTAAAGAGTACATTGTTTCATAAGGTTAAGAGTCAGTCTCTGCCTTAAGCACAGAAGTTGAAGTATCTTGCTATCTTGTTCGTCAGTTAACAAGATACTCATGAAGAGGGACTGGAGACACATCTGATGCAGTGAGGGTATTACTTCACTCTGTTGTGGTAAAGAAAGACCAGAGCTGAAAGGCAAAGTTATCACTTTGCAGCTCTGTCTGCTGTGACCTATGGCCGTGAGATATGGATCAGGTTGGAATGAGGAAGATCCAGGATACAGGCATCTGAAATGAGCTTTCTCAATAGGTTGGCCATGCATTGCAATAAAGATGAAGAAGGCAACTACCAAAATCTGGATGGTGATCATCTTGAAAGGAGATTCAAGCATTTAATCAGGATGCCTCCCTTCTAATCTGCAAGGAGTGGAGACCTGGAAAGACACAGAAATTACTGAAGTAAGTACATGTCTCTTTCAACCTAAAAACACCTTGAGATCTCCCAGAAGGAGCAATAAAAGTGTGCCTGGAAAGAAGAATATGTCGTTTTCCCTCCTGGATTGCCTATGATCCAACTTTGGATAAGCAGGATGTATGGAAGGAAAAACAAAGTAGTGGATGGATGGATGGATGGATGGATGGATGGATGGATGGATGGATGGATGGAATTTAACGGAATATTAAGAATGATTACTTTGCCCACTGATGTAATGATATTGTACAATATCCCTGCAGGAAGCTAGGATTGCCACATTTGAATATAAACACCACCTAATCTACTTAAAATAGTTGTAGTTTAACTTCCAGATTTGTTCAAAGGCAGGAATAACACATCAAAGTTCATGATTTCCAGCAGGATTTTGTTTACTGCACTATACCATCAATCAGAGCTGTGTGTTAAACAGATTACAGGTCATAGTCTGTGCTGGACAGTAAATTCTATTAATCAGTTTCACTCTTTTTACTCACAAAGCCAGGAAACCAGCAAAACAGAGCTGTTAATAAATTAGCAGACAGTGTTATTTCTCTGACCTACTCATTTGGCCCAGTTGTCGTATACAGAGCTTTAGAGCAACTGTAGTAGAGGCAAGAGGAGTTAAGTTTGACGTGTTTATAAACAGTCATGGAAAAATGTCACTTACTTTCACTTACTTTTGTTAAATTAATAAAAGCTACTTTAAACTTATGTGCATAAGTGAACTCAGGCTTTAATGTTCTACTACTGTCATGATGATCTGTAATGTTATCCTTTGAAGATGATTTTTTTCTTTTAAACCCGGTTTCTTCATAAAACAATAGCTCCATGTACGGACGTAGTACAGAACAAGTATACTTGACCACAGCACAGGTATATTTCTGCTGTCTGAAATCAAACACCACCCTCGATCTGGGAGAAGCTCAAACATCCTTCTCCTAACATCAAAGGTGTTTTCAGTGTTGTGTAAGCCTGTTCTTATTCTGTACACTTGACCTTCTGGCACCAAGGCCCAGTTATGGCTGATAGAGACAACAAACAAGACCGATCTTTATCTAACAGATCATTACGCAATAGAGGAAAGCATGGTACAGAAATACCCAAAGGGCAAAGCGGATGGCCTGTCGTCAGAGCTCATCCTTCATACAGCCTGTACACCTGCATGCTGACATACTCGAAAACACACAAACACGCATAATGCATCATACAGAGGCCTGTGAGCCCTCTTTGGGTCAGATGTTGCACCATTCTCATGGACAAACAGGGAAAACAGGGCCGATTTTGTGTATAAATAAGAAAATAAAATGCTTATTGGGTGGAAGGAACTCTTTGAATTTAACAATTAAACCGAGGTGAAAACAAAAACTAATTTATCCTGTAAATCATGAAAAGCTAACCTGAACATTCAAGGCATTTTTTATTAACCAGCAACATTCTGTTCTGCACACAGATACCTGCAGGAATCATGAACAAGTTTTAGCTTTTTTGGTACATATTTATTAGAATATTAATTTGGGGAAAGTGTTGCGGACACTCATAATCTTATTAACTATGCTCTAAAGATCTAAAAAAATGAGTTTAAAATACCATAATAAGTGCATTTGACTTTTCTTTCAGATTTAACATTTAAACTGGCTGCTTCACGTCACTATTAGAAGTGTTTAAAACATTTGAAAATACACCTGAAGTCATGTTGTTAACTGGCATTAGACAGGTAGAATACACTTTACGTTTTTAACATTTTTGTCCTAATAAAGGAACTTAAAGGGCATTTTTCTTTATACTGTAACTAATTAACTAAATGGATAAAGCTAAAATAAATCCTGTATGTCAAGTGTTACAGATTATATCAAAACATCTGTATGCATAGAAAGATGCATTCAACAGTGATAGCAAGTAATGTGAAGCTATATAAATATTCATAAACCAGTCTGTTTTGTAATCTATCAAAATCTGTAGGATGAATCATATTCTTCCAAGGAGCACTCTCTATTACATAAAGGAGAAGCAATGTCCTAATTTCTGTGTATTTCTCAAACACTGATTTCCCTTCCACTAAAGAATATAATAATCAATATAATCAAGAAACAAATGTATTATTTAACTAAATTTGTAAATAAGCAAAAAGCCACACTCAAACAAACAAATGTAAAGACTAATAAAAATATTACCCTCATTTTACTGATTTGCTATTAAAGATTTTAGATTTTTACTAGGACATGAAAATTCAAGATATTATCTGAACTGGTTAAAAACTAAAACCCAGAGGTTTTTCGGTTTCTCTAAAGCCTAAAGAAAGGTATTTTTTAACCTAGTTCTAAGATCTAGCCTAGGAGGGGAAAATGAGAAAAAAATGACGTTTAGCCAGCCTTGATCCATCAGCTTTCAGCATGAGAACCACCACAATAGAGTGAGACAGAGTGTCAAACTAGGTGATACATGGTTTGACTAACTTTAAAGAAGGCATCTTGCCTCTCTTTCCATGCAGTCCCCTTCTTAGTCTTTCTCAACCTGGGAACGTGTGAGGAAGAAAATTGGGATGTGCAAAACTTCACAAAAATAGAGGAACATAACAGTGTACAATACAAGCAGAAAAAAAAAATGTGATTGTGTCTTGAAGGAATGAGCCGTCCCTTCTCTAACTTAATAGATTGTAAGGGTGCCCTAACACCAGCACTTCCAGTCCATTTTAAATAGATTCCATTTTGTCTCCTTGGATTTGTTTGGGCAGATGCGAAATCTTATTTAAACTCTGGTTTGCACCAAACAAGTGAACTCTTCTCCACCCAAGTATGTGGGTCTCAGTTTGCTGGTAAGGTTACCATTCAGTGGGAAAACAAACAGACTTTTTAAAAAACCCGAAAAGGCAAAGTGTACCAAATGAAGGAAGTGTATTTTAAAATACAGACATATGTGATCTGAAAACTTTGAAATCTTACAATACCTTGCTAAAGCGCTAATGCCATCACTGCCGCACATCACGCTTGATTTGTCCTAAGTAAAGAGAACACGATGCAACTTTGTTTCCTGCATGACACTGTTTAGGTGCTTTGGTCTGCTTTCAAAGTGAAGTATGAAAATGGGCCAAACCAAATTAAAGTGTGAATTTTTGTAGCAAACCACCCCATCAAACGGAGTCTCCTGGAATATCCTTGTGTGAAGGCACCCTAAACTCTTCACTGAGACTTTAAACTTAACTCCTCAAGTTGGACATCATCAATAAATAATGTTTAAGTTACAAGTAATCATAAATCTAAATTAATATAATAGATTTATTTTTTTTCTGTCCTATTTAGAAGGGACATTAACAAATGCTGTCTGCCATTCAGATAAAAAACTTAACAATCTGGCAAGGTCATATGCTTCACATGACCTTTGGAGGCCTCTACCTGTGGGAATAAGAATTGTTTTGACTAGGCCCATGATTGTACACGAACATTTTAAAGTGACATGCAGAAAAACACTTAAATTAGTTTAAAATTCACACTCAAAGTAAGCAGACCTTGCCACAATGATTTGTTGATCCCCTGAGGAAAACATGTTTTACAGAAAAGATGCAGGAACTGGATTTTAGTGTTCCTCATGCTACAATAACTGTATCTTTGATCACCTATGAGAGCCTTTTTAACTGAACTGAGTCTGCGAGTCACACTAGAAAATGACTGGACACGTTTTCAATCCAGTTATACATGAACAGCATTATTCTTTCTAAAAACATTTACCTGAAGTTCTGAAGAGACACAAAGTCAATAAACATACACATATAAATCAACACATGCTCTTGTTGCTGTAATTGTGCTTGCACACATCTCTGAGCAAGAGTTTACGGATGTGGGTTTAGTTTTACTTCTAAAGAAAACACTATGCAACATTTTAAACAATTTGTTTTACTGTTTTTGTTCAGTTCCAATTTCTTACTTAGATCATAGATCCATAATTAGTAACCAAATGTAGTTGAGCTGCAAGAAAACCCCACCAAACACCAAGCGCAATCCTTTTTCCAGACATGTGCAGACATCAGCAAGTAACACAGTTCTGTTAGGGGTTCTTCATTTGTTTATTAGCCACTGCCAATGGCGGGCCAGTAACCCACCATCAAAGGCTTTGCCCTAATACCACAGAGCCATCCATAAAATAAAGCTGACTTTCGTATTTCTGCCTCCTCTAACTCTGCCGTCTGCCCCAGGGTTTGTCTGCGAAATTAAAATAAAATGAACGAAGCTCTCTTTGAAGAATGGACAAGATAGAGTGAGGGCTAAAATGACAGAATGAAAAAGACACAAAGGGGAGGAGGAAGCAGTTGGGGGCCTTGTGAAGAAAGGCTAAGCAAGGGGCCAGAATGTAAGGGAGAGAGAGAAATTATAAGGACTAGGGGAGAAACCAATGCTTGTGCAATTAAAGTGCACACAAAGGCAAAAATCTGGGTGCTTTCGAGGCAAAGACGCTGTGGATCACTTCAGGGAACTCATCACAATGATGCAGTGTGTTTGAAGATGTGGTAGGTTCTGCTAACTGAGGGTTTGTAACATCCCACTAGGGGCCACAGCCCACTAAAAGCTTTCTGAACCTACCACATTCCCTGTTACTTCTTTCTTCTTGTCTCGTTTATTTTTTACTAATGGGCAGTGTGACCAAGGTTTGCGATTTGAGGGTCAGTTTAGACCATGCTTGAATTGATCTTCAGGGCTATTGTTCTTCAAAGACAAAAACACAGGAGTCCTAAAATTGGTCAGATGGTAAACAAAATATTCTGAAATTACAAAAAGTAACAGAAGGCATTATGATTATGCATGGGCCATTACCAAGCTTTTACAAAGTTTTGGCATTAAAGCCACTAAAATTTTCCATCATAATGATCCTACAGCTTCAAGTCCATTTAAATGAGATGCAAAAGAAAGTACCAGAACAAATCGAATTTTCCCCACCTGCTGCTGAGTACTGCTGGCCAGCTGACTGAAAGAAGTGTTATTACACTTTACCATTTCTTACATCAAAGGCAGATTTGACTATTTTGAAGCATATCTGGTTGCAAAAATAGGGATATGACATAGAAACCAAGGGACTGTTGCCCATCAATCAGCCTTCTAATTGTTATCCAAAAATGTATAGCTACTTCATTCTGTTTTGGTAGTTTTATCTCTCTGTTGGATTTTGACTCCACATGCACGATAACATTTTGATTGTTTGAAAACGTCCAGGGTATGTGTTTTGTTGAAGGATAAATTTGTCTGATACCATCTAAGAAGCAAACGCTTTGGAGTTCCAACAAGAGTAAACAAATGAAGGCCTGCTTCTGGGTTCAAATGAAAACCACATTTTTTGGGTGAACATCCACATCCACACAGAATCAGTAGCCAGATGGACTTACAAGAAATTGACAAAAGGGTCAAGAAGACTTGTGGGAGATCATGAGGCAGATTTAATTTTAAAGTTTTTAAACAAATTTGACTTTCTCCAACTGTGGCATTTTCTTTCTATGTTTCACATAACCAAATTACTCCAACTATCCTCAAGCAAAATCTGTCCACTGTTGGTGCAATATTAGCTGGGTGAGATATTATGTAAACCAGAAAGATGGAAGCGTTGTTGGGCAGTGTTATGGAGTATAGGCAGACCTTATTAGTTGCTTCTGTTTTTATTATTTATATGTTTAGTCAGATGGATGTCACACAGGCAGGCCCACTAGTCTTTAGATGTGTGTGTTCCTTCAGTATCTATGGGCTATTCTTTCTTTTTCTCACATCATACGGGACAGAATAACAGGAAGAGTCTATAAAAGATCTCACAATATTGGGATTGCAACAATAACATTTGTCAAACTGAGTCTTTTTCATGAACGCTGTTTATTTGCTGTCAGTGAAGTAAGTGTTTGACACCCTGTTGTTTGGGATTTATTTTGAAGTCAGAAGATCTTAAGTGGGCTTGTTGTGTTGATACAGTGTGCTCACATAGGCCTGCTGGTCACTGGCTACACCTTTTAATTGTTTGTGTGGCAGCATTTTTGTTACCAAATACAAAAAATAAACTGTGTCAGAGTGACAGACAATATATATTACATAGTTTCTATTGAAGTGAGAACTGTGTCAGGCTAATGTTTATTCTATTTGTCCAAACAAAGGAGCATTTTCAATGTTTTTTATGGACTAGTCAAAGTGTGCTCTGATTTTAGATTCTTGGAAAGTTTGCAAAACCTTAATTCTATATGTGAAAACACAAAAATTAGGATCCTTAAGTGGAAATTCCTTATCAGCACTTGTTAGTTGTTGCCTTTAACACAAATTAGATGTGTTATGTTGAAGTGCGCCAAGACCTATTACTTAACGGTAGCCTAGATCTATGAGCAGCGTAGATGCTCGTCATCAGAACAGGTAAGAAAACAATCGCTGGGTCAAGAACCTTGGAGCTTGAACTACAGATCAGGCTCTGCTAACTTGGGTTGTTTGGTAGAAAATAACAGTGGTCTTTTTTGTGACAGTCATATTATAGTGCAAATTTGGGTTTTTCTTTAGTTTTACCGAAAATATAGCAAAATTGGTCATATTGATTTGTTCTGCTTTGAAGCTAATATTGCATAAAATCTCAACTCATAAGTTGGATGTATAATCTTACCCCTAATAACTGGATCTCCGAACTGACCAGTTTATTTGGATTACTTTATTCCATGTTCAATAATCACAGCTGTTTTAGGGGAAATTTTACACATCGTCAGTGTCAAACACTGCACTGTGCTTGGGAAACTTACACACACATACGTTTATTGCAGTAAATCTGGTATATAAAATACTCAACAAATTAATTAATAATAAGTAAGCCATCTTACACATCCTGCAGTGATAGATCAGGATTTTATGTGACATCTGCACAGATTCCAGTCAGATATAGGTGCAGTAAAGCAATTCATTTAGCAGGCAAAATAGGGATAGGAAGAGAAGAGGGGACAGAGAAAGGGTTAGCAAAAAACAGTGAATGAAAATAGAAAAAAAGACATGGATTCATATGGGAAGAAAAAGGTAATTAGAAAATGGGAGATTAAAAGAGGAGTAATAGTTTAGGAACAAGGGAATTTAAAACGGAGAGAAGAAGCAGAAATTGGTGCTTTTTGCAGAATTAGAAACGGCAAATGGTATAAATTTGAGGTCATTTGCACTTAGAGCAATTCTTTTTACCAAAAGCAGAGTAGAATGGATGGGTACAGATGAAAAAGCTTTAAACAAAATTACATGAGTTAAGAGAGTAAAAAAGAGGATGAAAAACAAAGAACAGCAAAATACAGCTGAGGAAAGGTGAACAGAGGGGATGTGAGGAGAGCAAGCATTATTTCATGTCATCTTCAGTCTTCCTGCCATGGAGATAATATATAGACGATGACCGTGCTCAGCCGCACAATCGCAAAGTCAGCTGTGGCAGAGTGAGGTCTTCGAGGACGACTCATCAGGCCATTAGTGCTCTATCAATGATAATTTATGCGTCTGGCTTGAAATCAAGCCACGGGAGTTTCATCACCAATTCCTTCCGAGTGTCTTCTGTTGCTAATTAGGAGGTCAAAAAAGCAATTTGTATCATTGGAGAACAGTCTCCATTTCTCTTCACATTACCATCTCTGTGTTACTCTGACACATGCACACAGTTTAAGACAAAAATGCACAACACCTCACACATTGGGAAAAGACACTAGCTGCTGGCAACACCTCCCCAACAGCCTGGTAAGAAGGTCAACTGAGAAACATTGATAGAGCTAGGCAGTTGTGATAATCATTGTTTAGGAACATGGATAGATGGGAGATGTTGGTGGGTGACTGGAGAAAAAGTGGAATAAAAGGAATAAAAGCTTCTTAACTGAAAGCCTTGTTTCAGGCAGGAGCTGCCTAGTTCCTGGTATGTTTAATACCTGCTTAAAGGTTTGTATTCGTAAACAGTATTTTTAATCTGACATATGAGGCTCATTAGAATGCATATTTTATTGGTCATTATTGAATATGACTGTGTAGTTGTCATCAACTATCTGGTGAATTATGTGACACACCTCCAGTATGGCTTTCAGATTAGCTCAAAAATGGTGCATAGAAAATTTCATTGAATAGCAAGTACACCGTTTTTCAGTTTTAATCATGGGTTTGGACTTCCAAACTTATGCAATGACACTTTTAACCTGTCAACACCCAAACTTGCCTTGTGTTAAGGCCAGGACATTCACATACTTAAACTAAGAGGAAAATAAGAACAAGCAAAATAACAATGTCTTGCCATATATGGCTGGAGTATCTGAAAGACTTTTTCCAAGCACTCTATTTCGGTCCATTTAAAACTAACCTAGCAGTCTTAGACAGACACGGATTCACTGCAAAAATAATATACCACATATGCAGTTCAGTGCATCAATGAATGTTTAGACCTGGATGGCTCAACACAGAAGAACCAGCTCATACGGTCACAACTAGTGGGTCTTCTACATCTCAAAGACTGTTTAGAGGACAGTTACGTGCCCATTTCAGATGTAGCTCAAAGGATGAGTGAAAGAAGCCATCCACTTAAAAAAATAAGAAAAAATTAACATCAAAGCAGAGAAGGTAACCTCAAGTACCATCTTTCTAACACCTACTGCACAACTTTGACTTGTTTTCTCAGGCAGTTGCACAACCACTCGCACCTTGAAACATGTCTAAAAAAACTTGAAACCGAAAATGTTTAGGAAACATTCAATAAGGGACAGCAACAAAAACAACCCATCCATTATAGTATGGATGGGTTGAACAGGGTCACATTTGACTGTAATGGTAATATTAGTCTTGTTACATCTAGAATTTATAAAATAGGAATTTCCAACCCATGGTCAGAACTAAAACTGAGTTTTGGATGAGAGGTGAAACATCTTTAAGATAGAAGTACAGCACATGAATGCCTTCTGTTTAAGGACTTAGAATAGCCATGTCCTGGTTGAGTTTACATCAGCTTTATGGAATGGGATTCTGTGGCTTAACAGCTGAATCCAAGCCTTTCATCACAAGCGCAATGCAAAGCACCGGTTGCAGTGGTGTAAAGCACACCCCCACTGGGCACTACAGCAGTGGAGACATTTTATCTGCAGTGATGAATCAGGCCTCTGTCTGGCAATCGACTGAAAGAGTTTGGGTTTGGTGGTGGCCAGGAGAACAATAATTGCCTGACTGCACTGTGCCAAGTGTCGATTTTGGTAGAGGGATTATGATCTAGGGTTGTTTTTCAGGGTTTAGGCTTAAATCCTTAGTTCAAGTAAGAATAACTTTTAATGTCACCGCACACAAAAGCATTTAGGAGAGTTTCATGCTTCTGTCTCTGTAAGAACAGATTAAGGATGGCCCTTTTAGTTCCAACACAGCTGTGCAGAGATCTCAACCCTACAATGTGTTATCAGGTTGAAGAAGAGTGAAGGCTGAGATAAGGACCATCATGTCCAACAAGCGTGTCTGACCTCAAAAACTCTCTCAAATATTCCCATGGACACACTCCAGAACAGTGTAAAGAGCCTTACCGGAAGAGTTGAAATTAATGTAGCAGCATTCCATATTAGAGCCTGTTTATAAGATTGAGTTAACTTGTGTGTAAAGGCAAGTGTCTCCATAGTTTTGGCAATATAGTGTACATCTTTAATTAAATCACTGAGTTATGAACAAACAAAGAAAGCTAGGAAAAAAGCTCATACTTAGGATTACTTCTAAAACCCTGCAAGCACTTAAGATTGCCTCCTCCCAGCCTGAGAAACAGAGGTCACAAAACGCATTTGTGCTGTCTGCATTATGTGAGGCAAGAGGCTAACATGCGCACACACACACATGCACTGGTGTAATGGTGTTTGCGTGCTTTCCAAAGCTTTGCACATGGTGCATGGGACAGGCCAGTGCTTTCAAAGGCATGTCAACTGGACACATTAACTCATAAAATAACCCCCTCACCATGAAATATGCAGGACCAGGGCAAGAGGATGGAAGTTAACTATCCATAATTGATGTAAATGAGGAGCTCTCCCGTGGCAAACACAGTGTATCCATCCCTCTGTGTGAGTGTGTGTTGCAGAGAAAACAGACTTGTGGGCTGAATTTTAAGTTGCCAGCAGTAAGGTCATACCCCGTGCCATCATGTACCCATGCTTCAGAAGAGTTGGAGTGTAGCTAATAAGAAAACCAAGCCAATGTAACACATGGTGTGGGCCAGAGTTTTAAGTAGCCTAGTTTAGGAGATACAACCATGTGAAATAGTATGAGACACAAGATTGAGCTCAACAAGAGCAAATATTTGTCTTGATGCATGCACACATTAAAGTCTTCCATACTGCCCAGGCATAAATTGGTAAAAGCCTCTTAATAATAAATACCCCCACACCCTCCCACAACCTGAGTAAATCCAGTGGCTCCTTTCTTTTTCTGTTTGCCTTTGTCCCAAGTAGCTGGTTGTCTCACATGGCGGCCATGGAAGCTAAATTAATATTTTAAAAAGCATAACAGCCATCTTTTCCTCTATCAGCATCTCCGACATGCAGAAGAACAAGATGATCATGTGCATGCAGGATAAGGGAAGTGACGATGATAGCATGCAATACCATTGAGCTAACCCTTTGAGTTTCATGCTATTTTTTGGACATCCTGAAAGAAACAATGGGATATGTGTTACAGCCAGGTCTCGATTTAGTTTCATAGCATGGGAAACATGGCAAAAAACGTCTGAAAAGCCAATGCAGCACCAACAAACATTCATCCAAAGCAAAATATGCTTAGCAACCAGTGCCAGCACAACACGCATAATTCTGTCCAACTTGGCAATTCTGCATCTGTTTAGTGACCCTTCAGACCAATCTGTGACTTTATTACTGAGAAGAAATATGACACTGATTACAAGTGTACAAGTGGTTTTTAGGCCATTTAAAAAAGTTTTGAGGGGAATGTCAGAGCTTGGCAACAACTTGGAGTGGGGGCTGATAACAGCCTTTTGCATTATGTGTTAAAATATGTGTTAGAGGCTACGTACAAGGCTAATAGTGTTCCAGGAATATTAAGATAATATATCACTCTAGCAGATGAGCAACTTAAAAAAAAAAGGATGAAGGAAACACAGCTGTTATTTGGAAACGGCTGGGTTTCAAACATGGAAAACTTTTAAATACAAAAAAATCTTTAAATTAATTAACTACTGGGCATATTATAAATGAACTCCTAAATGAACTGTTTTGAAAGGACTGCTACTTTACAAAGCCTCCCTGTGTTAAAGAGTATTCTAAGAAAGTGAGGCGACAATCTCCTCTGCTTTTTCTCCCCACCTGTTTAGGGCTAAATCGATGGTCATTGTTTCCCTCCTCTGCTCTTGTGAAAAGCCAGAGGACGAAGCTTGGGAGTAGTTACTGCCACTTTTCCACTGCTAAGACTTTAAGGTATTTATCTGATTTATGCCAAGGAGATGTAGGAACGCATTGCCTCTAGTTTTTATTTATTTTCTTCTTGCTAACCTTCTTATTTCCTGCTCTATCCCATTCCTTCTTTCTCTGCCATGCTTCTCTGTTGAAAGGAAACCCCTAATCAAACCTCAACTGGAGTTTTGATTTTAATCACCCTTACGCACTCCATTGCCAAATTCTTACAGGCAAATAGCTATGAAAAAATAATCCTGGAAGTTCTTCACCTTGTGTTGTGCAGCTATTTGTTGTCCAGCTTTAAACAGTGTAAAATAATATATTATTGAATTCCGGAGGAGGAGGGTAGAGGGGAGACAGACGGAAGAAGGGCAAGTCACAGAGGGAGACCAAGGTCGGCTTGTTTTGCCCGAGGAGCTGTCGATCAATATCATTTGGTCAATAACTTCTTTATTACTACCACTATCACTCCAAGCAAAATCATTTTTGAGTTAAAACACTTTTTTTCTTTCTATCTCTCTGCTTCTAAATACTGTTCAAATATTGAACTGTGTGTCAAACCAACATGCACGACTCCTTCATATAAAAGGCAAGTGGATGCTTTTATATTCAAATTTGTTTCAATCAAGTGTGCTCATTTGACTGGGAAAGAAATTAGAGGTGCTCCATCTCTATATTATCTGCTGTCCTTATTTTATATTTCACATATTGATTAGGGCTGTGTTTGCATAATTATCGATTGAGGGCATGACTCGTCAGTGTCTGATGAGGGTTTAATAGAAGTATAAACTCATAATGAGAAAGCAAACGGCTTTAGGGAGAACTTTGCACATAACCCCTATTTGCTTGGGGGTAAAGATGCCCAGAGTGAGAGATTGCAGATGGAGCCACAGTCAAGTTTGCAAAAAGAAAAGCAACAGCCGTAAAGCTTTACATTTTGGTAATGTTAATTGTTTTGTATTAACAAATGGATTTTTCTTTTCTTTTAAATATGCCTCAATGTGTTATGCCATTTGAATAACACTGCCTTGCAAAAGTATAATACATGTTTTTATATTTTGACATTGCAGCCACAGACCTCAATGGGGTTTAAAGTGATAAAGCAACACAAAGCACATACATGTTAAATGAAAAGAAAACAAGGATGGATTTCAAAATAAAAAAAGGGGAATTTGAAAAGTGTCGCATGCAATTGATACTTGCAATCTTCAGCTGCAAGTCTTTTAAGGTATGTCTCTGCCAACTTTGCACATCTAAAAACCACATTTTATGCCCATTCTTCTTTGCAAAATTACTAAAGCGTCATCTGATTACATGGAGGGTGTCTGTGAACATCACTTTCAAGTCTTAACAAAGATTCTCAATTTAACGTATGTCTGGACTTTGACAGGGCCACTCTAGCACATGATTATGCTTTGATTAAAACAATTTCTTTGAAATTCTGGCTGTTTAGTGGGGCTGTTCTACTGGAAGTTAAACCTCTGCCCCAGCCTCAAGTCTTTTGCAACGTCAAACAGAATTGCCTTGTATGACTGAAATAATATTCCCGTAATTTTTGACTAGCTTGCCCCTTCCTGACAAAAAATAAATAAAATTCAACGGCATGATGTTTAGACCACCATGTTTTACCATGGTGATGGTTGGTTCAAGGTGAGCTACAGTGTTGACCAAAAATTTGATTACCATCTGTTACTACAAAATCTGCGCTATTTTGGATTACTTCTATAAAATGTAATAAAATAAGTTGAACATTGTGTTTGTAACATGCCAAAATGTGGAAGATCCAGGGAGATGAACAGATGAACAAATGCTGGGTGGAGGGACACACTTTAGTACAATAATTGCAAAGATTTTACAAAAGGTTAAACTGGCAACAACTGTAAAAGGGTAAAGTTTTGGAGTAAAACTTGTTACAGCAAACACCACCCAAAACAAGATAAAAAAACATTTGCTTTTTCTTCAAACATTTATTAACAAACACTCCAAATTATATTAAATCCTTTCCCATGACTGTTAGGCGTCATGATAAATCCCAAAAATCTAGTAAGTTTATTTTTAAGGTTTAATGGTGAGCCTTAAATTGACCGTTTAATTGGTCTCACTTAACTTCCATTAGCTATGAATATTCATGTGCATGGTTGTTTGTTCCGTTTGACTGGCGACCTGTCTAGGGTGTACCCCACCTCTGGATGGACGGACGGATGGACGGACCTACCCTGGGTCATCATGTGGAAAGATGGGCTTCAATTGTTGGATGTTTAGAATTTGGTAGAACCAGATGAGAGGCAACCATGACTTTTGACCTCAGTAATTGGTTTCTTTGTTGACCCAGTAACCTTCAAGTGTTACACACGGTGCAGTGCTGGGAACTAAAAAAGAGGAGAAATCTCAGACAAAGACAAGAATCTCAGACACAGATGTTGGGAGTGACATTTCCTGATTTCTGACATTTTGTGTTGTTTTAAAACTGAAATGTACTGCGTCACAGCTAAAACACAAAAAAAAAACTGCAAATAAGAACAAAACAGCATAGAAATGCATTTCCATTTTGACCTTTTGTCACTTCGCTAAGCAGTTTTACACAGGATTGTACACAAATTGGATCACAAGATAAGTCCGGGGGGCTCGGATATGATTTATGTAAGAGAAAGCAAGAACTTTAATTTTTAGGTAAACTAACATGTTTTTATTTTGCATGTTTTACCTTGAAAAGGTATTTATCATGTGGGTTGTTTAAATTAGAGCAGCTAATGTGTGATAAAGCAATCCTAACAGACTGTCAAAAGCTCAAAAAGGTTGGTTCTCTCTGTGATATTTAATCACTCTTTACGAAGCGGTGGAACAGTTTTGCAGAGTTTATGGCAACTAAGCTGTCAGATATAAATAACAGGAAAAGTAGTGAAACCTACAATGCTGGATGACAAGATGAGGACACCTTCTAAGCAAAGCATAATATGGGAGAACAGGAATGAGGTTAGAGTAAAATGAAAAAGAGAAAATAAACAAATAGCTGATTTCAGTTTCGCCTTATTAAATGGATAATATTTCTCTATTTGCGTTCTACCTCTAATCTCATCTGTATATTCCCGGCCATAGTGAAAAATCAACTGGAGGAGAATGGCTGGAAAGAGGGCACGATAATGAGAAGAGGGGTAGACTTCATCTGGTGTCTCATGAACAATGTTACCCTAAAGAACATAATTAACCTTAAACTGATATAAACCTATGCAATGTGATTAATGTAAGCTAAAGAAAACACAAAACTGTGAAAGTTAATGCATTCTTACACATGCATCACATATTTAGTGCGAAGAAATATACTGTCAAGAGAAGGCACACACAAACACACACACACACGTGAACTCACACCTGCGTCTTCTCACATTCTCTGGGGGCTGAAGGCCTCGACCTTGAAGCTTTAACTCAGCGTGGAGCAAAGTGCTTCCACATTCTCCAAATATGCACGCAGGAGCACGTTTATTTTCTTATGGGGGCTAAAGGACAGAGAGAACTGCTTACCCCCCAAGTCTGTTTTTATCTGACCTAATCTTTACCACACTTCCTGGCTTCATACTTTAAGGCTGTTGTAAATCGCTTGTGTGGGTCACAGCCTCTAGAAGATGCAGTTTTTTTCTCACCACTTATAATGAGTTGGTTTATAAAACAAACAGAACACCATCAGAATTCATTTGGACGTATTGCACTTGTTACAAGTTTAGCTTAACTGTAGGTGTAGCTTAGTTTTAGGCTTTTCTAAGATGAGGAATGGAATGTTTTTAAAAGGAAAACATTTTATAAAGTGTCCTTTCCTGGTAGCGTAGGCAGATATTATGGTGGGTCGGGTTGCCCCGTAGTGATCAGGGCAGATTTGGTTTACAAAAGGGGGAAAAGTTTATTTGATGTTACCATCAAGCAAGTGGTTAAAGTAAGTAAACTACAGATCAAAGCCCCTACAGAGATGTCCATATTTTCCTGTGAAAAGATGTACTGTTATCAACCACCATATTCCAAGTTTTGTAACAAATTATTTAAAAAGGTTTTAACTTACAGCTAAAAAAGATATTGACATACACTGTATAAAAAGACATAACCATTTTCCCCCACTTTCTGGCTTTAAATTAGTGCAAACATTTAGTGTTTTGGGTTAACATAGATTACTAAAATTATATCTATTTGCTGAATGCAAGAAAAATAAGCAAGATCATTTTTAGAGAATATTTTTGATTTAGTTTCTTTAAATTGTGAGGTTTACACCATTTCCTTAAAATATGCCTTCCAAACTGTAGTCCTTGCATCAAGCATTTTGTGTATCCTTCCACAATAGCTGGTGGAATTTTGGCAAACCTAATGTGACCGAATCCAGCTTGTAGGCTGCCTTGGTTGGACACATGTTTTCAGCCCAGCCTTTTCTGTGTGCCTGTGATTAGGACTTTGTGATGGCCACTCGAAAACATTGTATTTGTTTAGGGTTATTGCCCATTTGGAAGACCCATTGATGGCCAAGCTTTAACTTTCTTGGCTGATATAACAAAGCATGTTGCTAATCTATGTACAAGATTGGGGCCTGCAGACGTTTTTATTTTAGATGTTTCTTTCCATTCGACATCATTCTAACTCCAGTTTGTACCTAATAGTGGATTCAGATGCTATATTGTTTTGTTGGTCTTATTTTAAAAAGTTTTTATGGAAACTTTAAATGTTCAATTCAATTCAATTCAATTCAGTTTATTTATATAGTGCCAATTCACAACACATGTCGTCTCAAGGCACTTCACAAAAGTCAGGTACATACATTCCAATTAATCTTAATCATTGAACAGTGCAGTCAGATCCTGTTATTTATTCAAATTGGATAAAAAGTTTTTCTATCTAAGGAAGGAAAAACCCAGCAGATTGCATCCAGTCAGTGACTTGCAGCATTCACTCCTCCCGATGAGCATGTAGAGACAGTGGACAGTCACTGGCGTTGACTTTGCAGCAATCCCTCATTCTGAGCATGCATGTAGCGACAGTGGAGAGGAATAAAAATCCCTTTTAAAAAGGAAGAAAACCTCCAGCAGAACCCGGCTCAGTGTGAGTGGCCATCTGCCACGACCGACTGGGGGTTTAGAGAGAACAGAGCAGAGACACAAAGAGAACAAAGAAGCACTGATCCAGGAGTACGTTCTATGGGAAGGAAAAGTAAATGTTAATGGATGTAGCTCCTTTAGTCGTTTCACCTAGAAAAAAGGAACAGATAAACTTTGAGCCAGTTTTCAAGTTTAGAGTCGAAAAGAGACATAGAGTTAGTTACAGTAAAAGCTCAGTCAGTAGCTATGTCTTGGAGAGAGAAAGGGGTTAAACACTGAAAGACAGGGCAATGGGGATCATCGGTAGAGGGTGAGCATTAAGTTTTTGCCAGCAGAAGCTTGGAGGATTCCCTCTCCAGAAAGGGTTTTACAGGTAGACACAGAGGCAGGCCAGGTGTAGCTTTGGGGAAGAAAAAAGAGAGAAAACCCAAAGTTAAAAAGCTGAGATAACGAAAAAAATCAAAATTGAAGAGTAACGTGATAAAGTAAAGAAGAGGTGAAAATGGTCATTATGTCCCCCAGCAGCCTAAGCCTATAGCAGCATAACTACAGAGATAGCTCAGGATAACCTAAACCACTCTAACTATAAGCTTTGTCAAAAAGGAAAAGTTTAAACCTAGCCTTAAAAGAGACAGTTTGTCCATCTAGAGCCCACTGATGGCCATTGTTATACTAAAAAACCACAATGTTGGGGATACCTCTCTCTGTCAGATTGACCCAAACCCTGGAAAAAAGAGGGGGCATACAGGTAGCAGAAATGGAGGGTGTGTTTGCACCTCAACCGTAACTGAGCCGGTTAGGCTAAACCTGACTCCCCCTTTCTCAATCCAACAAGGGGAGAAGAAGACGGAGCTTACAATAAGGAAGATAGCTCAGGATAACCTAAGCCACTCTAAAACTATAAGCTTTATCACAAAAGGAAAGTTTTAAGCCTAGCCTTAAAGTAGACAGGGTGTCCGCCTCACGGACTAAAACTGGGACAGCTGGTTCCACAGGAGAGGAGCCTGATAATCTAAAGGATCTGCCTCCCATTCTACTTCTAGAGACTCTAGGAAACCACCAGTTAAAACCTGCAATCTGAGAACGAAGTGTTGTTAGGAACGGTATGGAAACAATCAGATCTCTGATGTATGATGGAGCTAAATCATTAAGGGGCTTTATATGTTGAGGGAGGAGGAGAATTTTAAATTCTATTCTGGATTTAACAGGGAGCCAATGAAGGGAAACTAAAGTAGGGGAATAATGATCTCTCTTTTTAATTTTCATCAGAATCTTGTTGAGTGCAGCATTTTGAATCAGCTGAAAAGCTTTTAACTGCATTTTTGTGAAATTCCTGATAGTAATAATTACAATAGTCACGCCTTGGAAGAACAAATGCATGGACTAGTTTTATCAGCGTCACTCCTGGACAGGATATTTCTAATTTTAGCAATGTTCCGGAGATGAAAGAAGGAAATCCTAGAAAACCTGATTTAATATGGGATTTAAATGACATGTCCTGGTCCAAAAAAATAATACAAAGGGTTTTTACTTTATTATCGGAGGTCAATTTAATGCCATCCCAGGTTAAGTGATTGCTAGCGCAGTTTCTTTTTTAAAGCCCGGGTCCAAAGCCGACAACTTTTCTGTCTTGTCTGAATTTAGAAGCAGAAAATTTAAAGTCATCCAAGTTTTTATCTCTTCAAGACATGCTGAGGATCAGAGTACGACACACAGCATTGCCATCGAAAATGTGTACGAGGAGTTGTATGGATAAAGTAAAACGCTGAGATATCACAGACGAACAGTGAAAATGTTAATTCGCTCTGACCGCCATGATAATCTTTACCTATGGTAGGCATTAACAGGGGGTTTGGAACAATGAAGCTGAAACACCTTGTCATTTAGCTGTGGAGGTTTCATTGCTAAATGGACCAAGCCGGTAGCACCGTCTTTCATGATTTGCACATTGCACCAGTAAGAGCAGAGTGTGAAGGTTCAACTAGCAGGGTAAGAGCACAGTTTTGGCTCAAAATATTGAAATGCACACAACTTATGGGTGACATACCAGAGTTCAAAAGAGGAACAAAAGTTGTTTGCACGTCTTTGCTGGCGCAACTGTGACCAATACAGCAAGTCTTGTGATGAATCAAGAGCCATGGTATCCAGGGTAATGTCAGCATACCACCAAGAAGGACGAACACAATCAACAGGATTAAATGTGGACACAAGAGGAAGCTGTCTGAAAGGGATGTTTCGGGTGCTAACCCGGGATTGTATCCAAAAAATACATAAAACCACGGCTGCCCCAATCACGGCAGAATTAAATGTGCACCTCAACTCTCCTGTTTCCACCAGAAACTGTCCGTCGGGAGCTCCACAGGGTCAATATACCACCGGACCGGGCTGCTAAGCCAAACCCTTTGGTCACTCATGCCAATGCAAAACGTTGGTTTCAATGGTGCAAGGAGTGCAAATCTTTGGGCTGTGGACAATGTGGAAACAATGTATTGTTCTCTGATGAGTCGCCTTTACTGTTTTCCCCACATCCGGGAGAGTTACGGGTGGCAGAAGCCCCAAAGAATGCATACACCAGACTGTTGTATGCCCAGAGTGAAGCATGTGGTGGACAAGATGTTGGCATTCCCTCAGTGGCCCAATATTGTGCTAGGCGATTTGGGGCGCGAAACCATTCTTGAGGACATGTGCATCCAATGTTCAAACATTGGTATCAATGAAGGCTGGTGCCGTGTACAGGATGACAATGCAACCAATAGCCACAACAGGCAAGATGGTGAAAAGATTGGTTTGATGAACACTAAAGTGAAGTTGAACATCTCCCATGGCCTGACACAGTCACCAGATCTAAATATTATTGAGCCACTTGGGGGTGTTTTGGAAGGAGCGAGTCAGGAAACGTTTTCCTCCAGTCAGTATCACGTAGTGACCTTGGCCACTATCCTGCAAGGAGAATGGCATGACGTTAAAATCCCTCTGACCACTGTGACGGATCTAATGTATATGGCATTCCCAAAGATGAATTGCCGGCGATTGCCGCACCAAAAGGAGGCCTACACCATAATACAATAAATTATTGTGGGTCTAAAAACCAAGGTGTGCAGTTGTCATGTCCAACCACTGTATTAGTAAAGAGAATGGGCACCAAGTACTGAACCCCGTTGTGCAGTGACTCCAAATTACCCTGGAGTTAAAGATGATTCTATCATTTACATGAACAAACTGGAACTGTCAGACAAATAAGATTTAAACCAGCCCTAGCGCTTGTTCACTGATCCATACAGCATATTCCAGCATTTCTAGAAATATTATGACGACTGTATCAACTGCCAGCACTCGGAGATCTAACAGAAAACCAGTACAGACACAAAGTACATTAGCTGAGGCAATAAGAATATCATTAGGGACTTTCAGCAGAGCTGTTTCAGTGCTATGATGAGCTCTGAAACCTGACTGAAACTCTTCAAACAGGTCATTGCTGTGTAAATGCTCACACATTTGATTAGCAACTATTTTCTCAAGAATTTTAGATAAGAATGGAAGATTGGATATCGGTCTGTAATTTATTAAGTCATCTCGATCAAGCGAAGGTTTCTTAAGCAAAGGTTTAATTACAGCTACCTTAAAAGCTTGTGGTACATACCCTTTTACTAAAGATAAATTAATCATATCTAAAATGGGGCTGATAATCAGAGGGAACACTTCCTTAAATAACTTGGTTGGGATTGGGTCTAACATACAAGTTGTCCATGTATACTGTCCATTCAAGGTAGTTGCATTTTTTAAAACTTTTTAAAAAATATATTTTTTTCCATAAACGCAAAGTAAAAGCAATTCTTTTCTGCAACAGTTTGGTATACAAAACCAAACAAGACACCTTGACCTACCCACTGCTTAGAACCGTTCACTTATTCTTTCTTATACAGCCAAGTAGCCCTTATTGTAAACAAACATATTGCAGCACTAATTAGTTTGAGTGAGTCTGCTTGAATCTCAGTTGTCGACTCTAAAGAGTCGGCTGCTGTTACTTGTATGGATCTTGCAAACAACCTTGGCTACAGGTTGATTTTATTCACCAGCTAAGTGCGTCGTCATAGAGAATATTAGTGAAAGGCATTCAGTCTGTAGCAGTTCTTCTGATATTTGTCTAAAGACATCGATCTTTTGGCAATAAGCAATATTCAAAAGATCACTGAGAAATTTTCTTTTCTTTTCAGCCAAAGGATGTTTTAATTTAATTTATTATTATTAATATTATTTTTTCATCTTGAGTTTACATCCCTCAATTTGCTATTATACAATGCAGTCCCAGCCATGCTAATCCCTCCCTGACAGGGATAAAGATGCCAATTTCCATGTAAAAGGCTTTCATTACAACATTAGGTCTCTGGTGGTGTAAATGTGAATTTCCACATGGCTAATAACAGCCCGAATCTCCTCAGGACCCTGATCTTTTATTCAAGTCAGCCCTTGTGCAGTCCAACAAACTTCATTTATATTGCATGTCCTAGTCAGCAGTATGGGGAGATGAATTAGCATACAGAGTCGCGGACACAGTGATTACAGGCTGACAGGCGACTTACACGCCCCCTGCAAAGAGCCGAACATGTCTTCATTTTTTTTCCCATTCTGTCCTTCTATAGCCCGGAGCAGCTGATACAAGGGTTTCTAATAGAGCAGAACACAGGAGAGACTAGGCAAGGGAAGCTTTAATAATGAATGGATGACATTGGTGATGGGAGAAAAAGGCACCGACTGAAGCACAGGTAAAAAGAAAACGAAAGCTTTGATTAAAGGGGCTTTGTCTGGTATTTTAACATCAATTAACCAGTACAATTTTTATCTTGTCACGGAATGTTGCTGTGGAAAGATCTTGACCTACATGGTTAGGTTTCATCTTAGGTTTTTTTGTTGAAAGAGGTGGAAGCGGTGGACAGTTTATTATATTATTTAACAACTTAGCACTATTTTCTTGCTCAAATTTCTAAAGACAAAAATCACAACATTGTCTTTGACCTGTTTGAACAAGTCCTATTTAGACCAGCCAGGTTTAGAGGGGCAACTTTTTACTTTTGATTGGATGTACTTCATTAGTATAAGACCTAGGCATATAAATGTTTAGCAGTAGTTGGAGCTGTAAACTTATATTTCTCCTTCTAGCTGGGTTTGTGACATAACATTAACCTGGAAGTCTTACCTGCTTCCATAATTTTTATTAGTTTTAATAGTTTAATGACCTGATGAGACAAAGGCAAAGCTCATTGGTGACAATGATAAGTGTGTTTGGAGGAGTCACGTTGAGTCTTCCAAACCTAACAATGCAGTACTAACTGTCAAACATGGTGGTGGTAGGATCATGCTGGTATGCTTTTGCTGCTAGCAGTACTAGTAAAGTGCACAAGGTGGATGGAATTATGGAGTATGACTATCTCCAAATTCTTCAGACACAGTTCGGTTTAACAATAGCATAATGATGCCAAGCACAGATCCAATTTAATTTTTAAATTGATAGAGCAGTCTAGCAGCTTTTAGAACGGCCTTTCAAAAACCTTGACCTCAACTCTAACCTTACTGTATAGTTTTGACGCTTTGTAGGAGTGAAAAAATCAACAACAATATTGAAACTAAATAACAAAAAAGCCTTGTGGAGAAAGGTTTTACAGTTATCCAGGACAAATATTGAGCAGTTTGGACCAGGTGACAAGAAGTAGTCATTTTCAGTAAATTATAATATGCTTTTCAATGAGTCAGATTAAAATTACCTTTCTAAACTAACAACCTTTAAGCAGGTATGAAACATACTTTCCATTAAGCCCTCAATTCTGCATAAAATTTTTTTTTATTGGTCTGATGTAATATTCTAATGTAAAATGTCTTGTTTTCATTAGCTGTAAGACAAAAATCATCATAATTAATTAACAGAAATACAGGCTTTAAAACACCAGTCTGTGTGTAAATAGTCTATCTAATGTGTTTTACTTAGTGAATTGAGTTAGTGCAATGAATAAACTTTTCAGTAATATTCCAGTTTTATTGAATATGACTGTATATTCAGAAAAGTCAAGTTGAGTTTTTAAACCCTAACACAAAATTAACCTTAAAACATGGTGATGGCAGCATTATACTGTGGGGCTGTTCTATCTTGACTGATACTGGTGCATTGCATAAAGTGGACAGAACAACTAAGAGGGAGGACTTCCATTTCTTTAACTTTGCCTCCATTTAACCGCTAGAGGGTTGAAACAGCCAAGAACATCGGCTATTCCAGCAGGATGCTGATGACAAATCCACATCAAAACTGGTTGTTAGATGAATCAAGTAGGGTATAATCAAGCCTCTGGAATGGCTTTGAACTGTACTTAAAAATTGGAGTCTGTGCCAAGAGACCATCCACTTCAATAGTAATCTATTCATTTTACCAAGAAGAGTGGTCAAATATCCAGCCCGAATTGTGACAAGATTGTGAAAGATTCAAATAAATCATTAAAAGTTCAAATTTAATATAAAACTCCTGGACATGATGAATAGATTTAAACTTCTCACTGTCTTTCAGTCTTTTTGTGCTTGCTGGCAGGCACCTGTGCTGCCTGCCAGAAGGTAGCAGATGGAAACGACCTTTTGCTGGGTGAGTGTGGTCCTTGATGATGCTGTGTGCTTTACGCAGACACCGGCTTCAGTAGATAACTTGGATTCGGGGGAGACTGCTGCCAGTGATGGCCACTGCCCTTCGCACCACCCTCTGTAGTGCATTCCGACTCTGACGGTGCAGTTCCTGTACCACACTGTGATACAGCCCGTCAGCAAGCTCTCAATAATGCACCTATAGAAGTTTGTGAGGATACTGGTGCTCATACCAAACTTCCTCAGCCTTTTCAGGAAGTAGTCTCTGCCAGCCTTTCTTGACCACAGTGTCTGCATGCACTGTCCAGGGTAAGTCCTCAGTGATGTGAACACCGAGAAACTTGAAGCTGCTGACCTGCTCCACCTTAGCGTTATTAATATAGATGGGGGAATGCTGCCCTCCACGCTGTCTCCTTAAGTCCACCATCATCTCCTTAGTTTTGCTGAGGGTTCCGTACATTTGGCGCAGTCAACCTTTATGATCAGTGCTCAGGAAGTCCTCACTGAGATTCTGACCACAGTCTGACTTATTCTTTTCCCTGGATGATGACTAGGCTGCCAACATTTAACTCATTAGCGAGACAATAGTAATTCCTTCTAGAAGTGAGATCTAAACAGTATGTCTGCCCCAGTGAATTAATATTGACAGCCCTGATCGTTAAAGAAGCAGGACTACTGTACTTTGCAGAACTGATGGTGCTTGGCTATGCATGCGGGGCAAGGGTAGACTACTTGCAGACCGAATAAATACAATTTAGTCATAATGTGAATTTAGCTGTTCTGTGAAAGCCTGAGAGGCTTGTTAGAGAACATTAGCGGGGTGGTGTTTTAGCCCTAAATCCAGATTTTTAAAGTGATTTTCACAGAAGCTCTTCATACAATCTGACTAAGCTTAACTTATTTTGCAGAGAAGAATGGACAAAATTTTCAGTCTGCAATTTGCATGCTGGAAGAGACATGCACTAACACCCTGTAGCTGTGGCAAAGGGTGCAAAGGTACTGGGGGACTCAAATCACATGTGAGAACTTGAGCTAAAACCAGTCACTCACTGTTTTTTGAATGTCTGCCAAATTTCTTGTTATTATCCATTCCACTTGTCTAATTATGTTTGTGTTTCTTATGTATACAAAGAAGAAGAAATTCTGAGGTTTGGAAGAAGAATTTTCAAAGGTATGTGTGTATCTGGAGTGAGGTCTAGGAAAAACTGTGTACGTGTGTGTATGGAAATGGAGTGGGGGGCTGTAATGTATTCAGGACAGGCCTAGTGAACCAGTGCTATCAAAGGAACCTGCCTGACGAACTGTAATAACTGGAAAATTATTTTGATAGCCTGAAACAATCTTGGATATCACAGAACTTTATTAAAATAATATCAAATCAAATTAGCCTGTATCCCCATAATGAATTAAGTAACAGGTTACGCCGATATTAATCTCCTGGCTGGCTCGCAGGCATGACGGCTCCAGCATTTAATCAGGGCTGCCGCACTCTCTCCCTCACTGTCTCTCTCCACAGGAGGGTCTTTCACACACACATACACATACATACACACACATCTAGGATAAATCCTTCGACAACCCGGCAGCCCCATAGCTGTGTGTTGGTCGAGCGCGGAAAGCTTCAAAGGGCATGCTGATTCCCTCCCTTCCTTTCTAAATAAGGAGGATGATTTTGCCCCAATTCCCTCCTCTCCTTGCCTCCATTCCTTCTTCATCACTTGCCCCCGGTGAGGTTATTCAAGAGCAGAGGAATCGGTGTCTCTAATGTGTGTGTGTCTGTGTGTGTGTGTGTGTCTGTGGAGGGTGTATTTGATAGCAAGGTCTCGGGAGGGTTGTGATTAGCAGCTGACCCAAAGGGAAAGAAATCTGAACCTTTCCTCACTCCTCCCTCCTGTTGACACCCCAGCCTGACCTCCACTCTCATTGCTAAACTGAAATGCATTTATAGGTGTATTGATGTAACACAAAAAGCTTTTATACAACATTTTAAACAACAGTCTTTTAGAAAAAGGTTTAGCATACATGCTACAAGTTTTACGATTAAGAATGTTTAATGGCATCTTTTTTTTATTCCAGTTGCCCTTGTTAACTTCTTGCAGAAGAAAAATAAAATTATTTTGTATAATTCATATTATTGCATGTATGTGACAAGAAGTTAAATACAAACTTTCTATTCAAGCCCTACCTCTAAAAGTTTGGGATTTTAACCTGGTATGCATTCAGTAATAGGGGCTTATCCAGGATTTGAAGTAAGTATTTTTTTCCCCAGCCACCTTTTACACAATGTATTTTGTGTTAAAGCACTGCAAGGTTGTTAAAAGTTATGTAAAATCACAAGAACTGAGATCTTTGCATTCTAATGCCTTTAGAGTTTTGCTTCTCTGGTAAAGTTTGTAACTATAAAAAAATAAAATTCATTTATATATTTCATATTAATTGCATGTAGGTGAGAAAAAAATGAAATAGAAATTGTTTTTATTAACCCAATTTTTATTAAGACATTTTAACACCAATGGGGGCTTCTCCAGGATTTGAAGCAATTCGACGTTTGTAGCTCTTACTCTAAATAGCACAGTACTTGTTTTTAATGTTTACATGAACTGCATACAGTATATTTAATTTATGTGGTCTGAGTTAAAGATAAAGAGAAGCTTTATCTTGCTCGCAAGATTTAATGCCCTGCATCAGTCAGTTTTTTACATGGTCGGCCAAGTAGTTTAATACTTACATTTATACTGACTTTATAGAAATGCCATTCTAAAAGTCCTCAAGATACAGTTGTTTGTAAGTTTGTGGTTCAGTAATGGCTCTTTTTGGCTTCCCATGCAATTCCCTTTTCTTGTATGCATTGCGAACCATTTCACTGTATAAGCATTTGACCTTGTACTGTAGTTTGCTACAGTAGTGACACTATTAGCTAATTTTCCTGAGTCTCGCTCCCCAAGAGGTGCTCATGAGGGGCTCATGAGGTGGTAAAAAGAAGCCACAGTGCTTCTTCTCTTTTCCCTATTCCTTTTATTTTAGTCCCCCTTCTCTGTTGTCCTCCACCTCAAACCTCTCCCCTGGCTCATATTGCTGTCGCTTTCCTCTTATCTGTCCCCTGCCTGTCGTCTTTCTTCGGCATCCCTCCCCTCCTTCTTGTTGTTCTGCCCAGCGGACTGCGCCACACGGCCAACCTCGAGGGTGGGAGGGATGGCGAGGACACTAAATCTTTTGATGCAGCCGGCTGTGGTGATAGCATCTGAACTCGCCGCGCCTTTGCCAGGCAGCGCTGACAGATATAGTGGGACCCCTCCACAGCTCCCAGCTATTGGGTATCTATTACTGCTTGCACTCTGTGTGCACATTTGTGTGTGTCTGTGTGTTCCTTGTGGGCAGCACAAATATGGAAAAAACAAAGATGTGCAAATTTGAATGTGTGTAACTGTGTGTAGTCTAAATTAGGTGACAGATTTGTGCTTTGCTCTGCTAAACATACATGCATGCACACACACTAAAACACAGAGCCGCTCATATTCTGGTATTTATATCATAGAAACCCATCTTTGCTATTAGAGTCCCAGCACTTGGAGAAGTAATAGTGAAATATGAAGCACTTTATCTTGGTATCCAGTTACAGTCATTTCTGCACATAAGGGCCTGTATGTCCTTGAACTCATGTACTTTGCACAGCCCCAAGCTCAGAGCAGATTCCCTTTTTATGTTCTCAAAATTTGGTCTGGAAATTGTGCTAAGACAGCAAGCAGCAAAAATGTCACAAAGTGATGCATTTCCAAAGTGTCCCACCATCCATATGGTGACAATTTCAATAAGAGTGCAAGCTACACTTACACTGTAGTTTAAACTAGCAGCTGTACATTCTGTGGAATCATGTCAGAGAGACTGACCCTGATTCCTTCAGTGGGGAAGGACTTGTTTTAGTATGAAGCAGGTAATTATAAACAGTCAGGTAGTTGGACATTTGTGAGGAGGGCTTTCAGTTACCATTGCTTTGATGTTTCCCATAACATCTCTGCTAATGACCCCAAGACCCCGTGCATGTTTCAATCAAGCCCAATTGCAGACAAATTTACAATGGGGGCAGTTGGTAAGTGCAAAGCTCAAGCACATCCAGCCAATGTTGGTCCATCTCATTCCTGTCCAAATCAACTTTAGTTGCTGGGTTTGAGAACTACAGTTAGAACTCAAAACAAGTTTTTAAAATACAGTTTACCAAAGTAAAATATACCCACTGGCCATTTTACTAGGTACAACCTACTAGAACTCGGTTCAACATCCTTTTCTTGGCAGAACGCTTTATTTCTTTGTGGCATAGATAGAAAAAGCTGCTTGAAACATTCTTCTGAGATTTTTGTTCATATTGACAAAATAGCACCACATACTGTAGCTGATGCATATTTTTCAGCTGCACATCTGTGATCTCACTTTTCACCAAATCTCACATTCCACAACACCACAAAGGTGAGAAATAAATATATAAAAAAATAAATAAAATAAGGTAAAACTGAAAATTGGCTTGTGCATGCATATCTACCCTCTTTACTATGAAGTCCTTAAAATTTTCTGGTGTGACCAATTACCTTCAAAAGTCAAATAATTTGTTAAATAAAGTCCACCCGTGTGCACATGATCTGTCAGTTTAAACACACCTTTCCTGAAAGGCCCCAGAGGCTGCAACACCACTAAGCAAGTGGCATCCCACCATGAAGACAAAGGAGCTCTCTAAACAAGTCAGAGGCAAAGTTTTTGAGAAGGACAATCAGGGTGGGTGTATAAAAATATCCAAATCTTTGATGTTCCCCCAGAGCAACATCGAATCCATCAACTTCAAATGGAAAACACATGACACCACAACAAACCTGCCAAGAGAGGCAAACACATAGGCCAGGCAAGGAGGGCATTAATCAAAGATGCATCACAGAGACCAAAGGTAACCCTGAATGAGTTGCAGTGTTCCACAGCAGACTGGAGTATCTGTCCATAGGACAACAATAAGCCATTTACTCCATTGAGCAGGGCATTGAAATTAATACTGTTAAAAATAAGAAGGCATGTTTGAGTTTGCCAAAAGACACATGGACAACTCCCCAAATGCATGAAAGAAGGTGCTCTGGTCAGATGAGACTAAAATTAAACTTTTCAGTCGCCAAGGCACAAACCCAACACATCACCCCAAGAACACCATCCCCACATCGAAACATGGTGGTGGCAGCATCATGCAGTGGGGATGTTATTCAGCAGCAGGGACTGGGAAACTGGTACAGTTCGAGAGAAAGATGGATGGTGTTATACAAGGATATTCTTGAGTGAAACCTGTGTCAATCTGCATGCGATTTGAGATTGGGACGGAGGTTCACCTACCTGCAGGACAATGATCCGAAGCATACTGCTTGAGCAACACTCAAGTGGTTTAAAGGGCAACACTTAAATGTTTTGGAATGGCCTAGTTAAAGTCCAAATCTGAATCCAATTGAAAATCTGTGGTTAGATTTGAAGATTGTTTTGTTGCCTCCAGGTTGTGAGGCAACAAAACATGAAAGATTCCAAAGGAGGTAAATACTGTCACCGTATGCTCTAACACAGATCCTACCAGAGACTTAAAAAATACATGGACTGAAGAAAAGTGCTAGTGTTGTAATTATGAATATGAATATGTTATTTAATATTTATACTTTAATATTTTATTAAATAATATTTCGGTCTGTTAAGGGTTGTCCTGTGAATATCAGCCTAATAAGGCGATGGTATTAGGACAAAGTTGAAAGGTGTGAGCCAAGCTCTGACATTATTGAAAGCGCAACACCTCTGAACACGACATGGAAAATTCACACATTTCTTAAAATCCAGAATTTTAATTAACAAAAATAAGTCAACTCAATTCAAACTATTTCAATCAACAAACTCCTTGCCATGCTAAAACAATCCAACCTAACTAACAAGCAGAATTAAAGAATAAGGAATACTAGATGGGCTATGTAAAATATAAACAAGTTGATTACGATGATTAAAAATCATTACCGAAAAGACGTGATGCAACATTACCATGCATAGTTTATGGTTTGAGAACCCAAGGTTATCTTGAAGAATCTGGAAAGTGAAGTTTAAGTTAGTCTTGGTAACATCCTTCGGCAATAATGGGTATACCCTTAGACAACCATTATAAATGAAAGATCAGATAAATATTATTTTAAAATAAATAATATTTTAAAGACTGATTTGCTGAATAAACCCAACCTTCTGATGACCAATTTCTCAACGGTGTTAATTAGCTGCCTTTATTTATTAAAATAATATTTAAGAAATATTATTTTGACTAAGAACACCGAATCGTTGGGAAATGTGCTTAATTGTGTTTACTTAGTTATCAAGTTTAGTAAAATAATATTTAGGGAATATTATTGTATTACTGAGATTGAAAACTAACAACTTTTGGGTAATGATCTTTCGTAAATGGCCAGCACGTGTTCTTAGCTGTTAGCGGTTGGAGCTAACAAAAGAAGCTTATAGCTTATCATCAGATTCAAACACATACCTGTAAAATACCATTAATAAATGGGTTAAAATGCATAAGCGTGGACAGCGGGTTATGGCCGTTCTGTGTTTAGAATCACCCTTTGATGCGGTCCCTTTGTCCTTTCTTCAGACCAGGAAAACTGCTCCACTCGGCGTCATAGAGACAGGGTCTCTGCTGGGAACTCTCTGGAACACAGTTTGCTTCTTTAGGCCTCAGAGAGAAAAGTCAAGACTAAATTAATTACCCTTAATTACCCCCGTTCATGAATGAATACCAGATACACAAACAGCAATTAATTACTACTTAACTTGCATATGTTCACGTGATCGTATGACACTCTTGGATCCAGTTTGAAGAGTTATGTCTGTTTGCCTGCAAAGAGACATTAGCGCGCTGTGTCCCTCCATCCAGTTCCTCTGGGGACCTGCGTTGAAGAGGTCAGCTTGTTGCAAATGCGGTGTTTTTATTCTGACAGTGACGTCACGGGAAGTCCGCTGTTACCCCTTTTCCTGGCTTTGCTGGAAGTAGGTTAATGCGATTTACTTTGAAAGTTCCAGAAAAGTTCGTACTGGCCTTTAATTTTGTAACCCATGGCTGGGTCCCAACAGCTAGCATGCCAGAGTTGTTTTGTATACAAAAAACAGCAGTGCCGATCTGTGCCTTCTTGGACAAATCAGACAGACCGATTAGAAGCTATACTTGCCAGACATTTTATTAGCCATATCTTGTGAATACAGGGTTGGATTCCCTTTTGACATCAAAACTCCCTTAATAACCTATGTGATTGTTTTGACAAAGTGTTGGATATGTTCACCTCGATTTTGGTTCACTTAGACATGACAGAATCATGCTTTTGGTGGAGATTTTTCAGCTGCACATCTACAATGTGAATCTCTCCTACCACCTTCCCAGTGGGTGTCAGCAACAATACTCAGGTAAGCTGCCATTTTTAAACTATGCTCAGCTGGTAATAAAAAACTCAAAAACGGGCCCAATCCTGAACAGATACCTGAACCACCTCAAACTGACTTATTTTTGATGTGGAAGACTAGCTTGTGTACTTTCAGTTAACTCAGGATGACTGAGCTCCTCAGTCCAATATCACAAAGTTTACTTTTTTTTCTCAGTTCTATTACCACAACAGACCAGAGCTATCCCCACATTACTGTAGACAAGGCTGCAATCCATTTTGATACTTGAACCCCATCTGCAAGAGACATTGGCTTTGTATGGGACAATTGATCAAAGTTACATCAATTTATTAATGATAAAAAATTGCAAGTTTGTGTATATTCATGACAGAGAGAACAGATCATTACCACAGCTTTTGCCATGACTGACACAGACGTGGACAGATTTTAGAAACATCAAAATTAACCATTGTGTGGAATAATTCTGCCAAACTTGAGCTTGAGAGGAAACTCCGATTCTACATTGTGTGCAACACAATACTGAAGATTTTCTAACCATCTGCAGTGGAGAATGCCATTGATTGTGCTGTGGTCTGCTGGGGGAAGCAGCATCAGTGCAAGACATGCCAGCAGAATCAATAAAGTCATTCATAAAGACAGAAAAATCATTGCACAGAACCTGGAGATGTTTGAGTCTGTGAGGGACAGAAGGTCACTTAACAAACTACTCCATGTCCTGGACAATCCATCCAAGCCCCTCAATGATTCACTACAAAGACTGTACAGTTTATTTTCCAACAGACTGACTCAACTCAGCTTTAGGGACACAATTCCTGCTACTCTCTGTTGATTATTTAATTTATTAAGGAAACCAGTCTTGCACATCTCTGTGGAGGAATTTTGGCCCTCTGTTCTTTGAAGATTTCTGTAGATTTAGATTGGAGAATTTTGGAGCATGAATGGCATTTTTAAGATTACATCTCAGCATCTAAGTTGTATTTATGCTCGGACTGTGACTAGGCTGTAAAAAAACATTTTTTTTGTGTTAGAACATTGTCCTGTTCCATACCTCTGGTGGGCTTGGGCTTAAGATCGAAAACTGGAGATTCTTCATGTTTGGGGTTTAAGTTTCTTTCATGTGTTTTTTCATTTTCCTGTTGTTTATATTCTCTTTGTTGGGGCTGGAATTTCTGTTGTTTGTTTTTGTCTGTGTTTTTTGACTCCTAGTAGGCGCTAGTGCTCAGCAGTGGTGGAGACAGGTGTTTTCCATCTCGGTGATTGAGTCCTGGAGTATTTAAACAGGGGAAAAGGGCCCGCATCTCGCGCTCGAGTATTAGCCTCGTGGTAGTACTCACGCCCCGTATAAATTAAGTTTTTGGTTTTCTTGCCTTGACAACGTTTAATTATTCTTTGTTCTTCTTGGTGAACGAACCGGCGACTACCGGAGGACCCAGGGGCCCGGGGCTCGTTTGACTAGCCCCCGCTCCTAGGATCTCCCCAGGGAAAGGACTTACACATTCCACCCCACGCCCAATTGGAATTCCCAGGCCATTCAACCTAACCGTCACCCTCCACCTCTCCGCTGAGCTTTTTCCGCGGGTCCCAAATCTAACCCAGTAATAAGAAATCATCGGGCTTACCATTTATCTCCATATTAAAATTCCCTTTTCCAGTCCCCAATCCCCTCGTCCGGCGGTTTTTTCCCCACCCTCCAGTAAGAGACATTTCAGATTTTTTTAAGTTTTGGGGGTTTTTTTACTGGCCCCTTTCCGTGTTTTTTCCTTACATTGTTTCCTGCACACCATACTGATCCATTCTCCTTAAATAAACCTTTTTCAAACTTGTACCCGTTTCCCTTGAGCATGATTCTGCATGAGGGTCAGAGCCATATGTAACATTATGACACTTAGTGTTGGACGTTTAGTTCATTCCTTTGTATACCTTTTTCTTAGTTTATTCTTGTGTCATTGTACATTTAGGTTTTCTCTTGTAGGTTTTTCTTGGGTTTTGTTTATCTCCATTCAATTCAATTCAGTTTTATTTATATAGCGCCAATTCACAACACATGTTGTCTCAAGGCACTTCACAAAAGTCTGGTACATACATTACAATTAATCCTAATCATTGAACAGTGCAGTCAGATTCAGTTATTTATTCAAATTGGATAAAAAGTTTTTCTGTCTAAGGAAAGGAAACCCAGCAGATTGCATCCAGTCAGTGACTTGCAGCATTCCCTCCTCCCGGATGAGCTATGTCTAGGAGAGAGAAAGGGTTAAACACTGAAAGACAGGGCCATGTGGATCATCAGTAGAGGGTGAGCATTAAGTTGTTGCCAGCAGAAGCTCGGACGATTCCCCTCTCCAGAAAGGTGTTACAGGTAGACACAGTGCCAGGCCAGGTGTAGCTTTTAGGAAGAGAAAAGAGAGATCAAAGTCAAAAGCTGAAATAACAGCAAATAATGCAAAATTGGAGAGCAGTGTGAGAATGTAGCGAAGAGGGTGAAAGTGGTCATTATGTCCTCCAGCAGCCTAAGCCTATAGTAGCATAACTACAGAGAAAGCTCAGGATAACCTAAGCCACTCTAACTATAAGCTTTATCAAAAAGAAAAGTTTTAAGCCTAGCCTTAAAAGTAGACAGGATGTCCGCCTCACGGACTAAAACTGGGAGCTGGTTCCACAGGAAAGGGGCTTGATAACTAAAGGATCTGCCTCCCATTCTACTTCTAGAGACTCTAGGAACCACCAGTAAACCAGCAGTCTGAGAACGAAGTGCTCTGTTAGGAACGTATGGAACAATCAGATCTCTGATGTATGATGGAGCTAAATCATTGAGGGCTTTATATGTGAGGAGGAGAATTTTAAATTCTATACTGGATTTAACCGGGAGCCAATGAAGGGAAGCTAAAGTAGGGGATATATGATCTCTCTTTTTAATTTTCATCAGAACTCTTCATCAGAAGTCATGACTGCTGAGAGATAAGGGAATGGATGGCTCAACAGAGCTATGACTCTGTGTAAGTTTAGCAACTGTATTAAAGAGAAACCTAGGATTATTCTTGTTCTCTTCTATTAATGATGAGAAATAAGCTGTTCTATCTTGGTGAAGTGTCTTTTTATACAACAGTAGGCTATTTTTCCAGATTAAGTAGGAATCCTCTAGGTGTGTAGAGCGCCATTTTCGCTCCAATTTTCTAACATTGTGCTTTAAAGTACGCAGCTCTGAATTAAACCAGGGAGCTAGCCTCCTATGAATAATTTCCTTCTTTTTCAAGGGGGCTGCATTGTCTAATGCACCACGCAATGATGAAGTAACACTCTGAACCAGAGAATCAATTTGTGAAGGGGAAGAAACAAAATTACTGCCCTCCACTGTGTTTTTCTGTGATAATGAGGAAATTAAAAGTGGAACAGATTCTTTAAAGGTTGTTACAGCATTATCTGATAATGATCTACTATGATGAAATGTTCTTTCAGGTGTGGAGTACTCTGTTAAATTAAACTCAGAGGTTATTAAAAAATGGTCAGACAGCACAGGGTTGTGAGAAAATATTGTTATGTCTTTACTCTCAATGCCATATGTCAGCACAAGGTCCAGAGAATGAAGACAAACGTGGGTAGGTTTGTTAATGTTTTTGAGTAAAGCCAATTGAGTCTAAGATACATTAAAGGCTATATTTAAGCTATCACTTTCAGTGTCAACATGAATGTTAAAATCCCCCACTATAATAACTTTATCTGTATTTAAACACTAAATCAGATAAAAGGTCTGAAACTGATCTAAAAACTGAGAGTAAGGGCCTGGTGGACGGTACAAAACAACAAACAGAAGTGGTTTTTAGTGCATTGCAATTTGGATGAGGAAAACTAAGGATTAAATATTCAAAAGAGTTGTAGCTATTAATTGGTCTGGGACTAATCAATAAATCGGACTGAAAGATGGTTGCTACTCCTCCTCCTCGCCCAGTATTTCGAGGAATGTGAAAATTTAAATAATTAGGAGGAGTTGACTCATTTATAGTAACATAATCCTCTTGCTGCAGCCAGGTTTCTGTGAGGCAAAATAAATCAATCTGATTGTCACAAATCAGGTCACTAACTAGCAAAGTCTTTGAAGAGATAGATCTTATGTTCAGTAAGACACATATAAGCCATATATAAGTGCTCTGGTTGTCCTTACTCATCCTTTTATGTCCTTTTATAAATAAAACTGCATTGAAGAAACACATTTTTCTATGGTGCAGAGAGGGTTATAATTTTGGTGAGAGGACTTTCAGGTAAAGCTTCAAAAGTTTAGTTTTTTTAAGAAACTTCTCAGTACTTGTATTTTTGTGGTTTATTTATTTTGAAAACAATAATAGAGTATTAAAACAGTTTGTGCTGACTGTCCTAATTTATTTCTTTTTTGTGGCACTAGTGGCCATTATTTTCAAATTTTCTGACAGTGAGCTGACAGGAAAGGGGTGGAGAGAGGGGGAAGACATGCAGCACAGGTCAGCGTGCCAGGACTCGTGATGGCCTGCATCGAGGACTAAGGCCTCATCACATGGGTTACGCATTTTACCTCTGCCCCACAGTTTCTGATTGTCCTAATTTTTATGTCAGGCCTATTAATACTTGAATAAGTGATAAACTTTCCCCGTGGGTTGATGCTTGTCATAAAGGGACAGGGGTACAGTGGGTCCCAAACTCTGATTAATTGAGAACCAATACTTTATATGTTGTTCTTAGTTTTGTTGGAGTAATTATGGTCGCCTGGCCCCTCCTGGGGAGGTTCACCACTGGTACATGTTTTCTGCATTGTGGTTTGCTGGCATCCCAAAGCCTTAGGAAATGGTTCTGTATCCCTTTACATACAGATAAATGTTACTGACCTTGTTTTTTGAAAGATTTTGTTTTACATCACTAGTGGCCTTTATTTTTTTGTTATTTAAAAGTAGACAGACAGGAAAGGGGGTAAAGATGGGGGAAGACATGCAGCATGGGTTGGGACCAGGGACAGCTGCATTGAGGACTGAAGCCTCTGTATATGGGTGGTGCTTTCTACTGCTACGCCACGCACCACACTCACTGACCTTTTTTTGATTGAGGGAAATAATGAGGTGCTTTTTCAGATATTTTAGCCAATGTTATGTTGTCATACGAGTTCTGTTTGATGGAGTTCTCAAGTCTACAGGTGAGACAGTAATCGGGTCTGGATAAGGTCAGTTATATCAAACCAAAAAATGTGGTCAATTTATGGTTTAACAAGGGGATGAGTATATTTTCACACAGAAAATATTTGTATTGACTCAGGTTGTCTGTGTCGGTTATTAAACTTAGTTTGATGATCTGAAACATTGAAACATGACAAAAAATGTCAAAACAGAAGAAATATCTCAGGAAGCAAATGTTTTTGCATAGCAATTTATGTGTCTATATTATATGTTGCCAATCTCGTTCATGCCCTGGAAGAGATAGTTGATTGACTGCAACTAACATATTTCTGTAATTGCAACTTTAGTACCATGATGGATCGGTACAAAATAATTTACACCCTATCCTAATTTACATTACCAAGACATCCTATATTACCTTCACAATATATAATGAAAAAATGCAAATGTTTAGTACCCAAGAGAAGCATGGTCATTGCAACTGATGTAGTGGGAGTATCTTAGGAAACATTTTAATATTTTTTTGAAAACAGCAACATGGAAGACACTCCATGGATTTCAGCCACAAACATTACCTAGAGAGAATAAGACAGATTCTGAGTTAGCTGTATGGAAATAATTAAGTCAAAGCTGTCAACATAAAATGCACTGTCTGTGGTTAGATAATGTGAGGTACTGTGAGATACAGTTTAACGATCTTAGGTCAAGGGTTTCAAAACACCAATCCTCAATGTAAAAAATGGCCCTAAAATTGAAAAACTCACTGGTCTTTAGGAGCAAAGTTTAAATAAAATAAGGTGATGATTCTTGAAAGACAAAAAAAAATAAAACAAGAAAAATTGAAAGGACTTTAAATGAAGAATCATCAAAGCATCTTTTAGTTACATGAACACCTCCTCAGACAGGTAAAAATGTATTTCTTCAAGCAACTTCATGTTGCATCTCCTGCTCCTATGCCTCCAGTCGGCATCAGGTGAACAATAGGCTAATGAGATTTAAGGACAGGCGCCTGATCGGCTGCCAAATTACTGCCGGCCAAGAGGAAATCTTCTCTCCATCTCTTTCTCTCTTTCCCCCATTTCACTTTTTTATCATTTTTTACAACTACCCATATTTGTCATTCAAACAAGCTTTAATGGTGAAAGATCTATGCATATGTAAGTGACAGAGCTGGAAGCCCATTACCAGCATTCAGTGGAGCACTGTGGAGAGGCCCTCTCCAGGCTTGGATTAGTGACCATTAGGGCTTATTTCTGCACCGTCTCCAGGCAATTATACCCCGACAATAACCTCCCACCACTACCCTCCTTCACCTCGTCGCCATCACCCACTATCTCACCCCTCACACCTCTTTATTTTAACCATTTTGCATCTTAAAAAGTCACATCCAGCCCAGTCTCAGCTTTATATCTGCCTATATCTGTTGACTTATACATGCATGAATTTAGGGCACCTCATCTGCTCCCAGCATGATGGCCTTGTGTGGGCGGATGATGGTGGAGATGACGAGGCTATTGATGATGATTAGGTCGACTCAGGAGAAAATAGCTCCCAGTGTGTGTGCGCACACCTGTAATTAAAGTTGTCACCTAGGTTCTGCTTCCACTCTAATGAAGTCAGTGGAAAAAATGGAAGAAAAAATACATGCAGCAAGAAGTCAAGAAGCAGGTAGATTTGCATTTTTATAGTGGCAACATGCAATGTGTTTTGGCATGTGTGTATGACATGTGTGGGGGAGGCATAAAGAGAAAAGGAAATAATACATCCTCAGCCTTCAGAGGAACTTATTTATGAGTGAGGGCAAAACAAGTGCATATAGTGAAGGCTAAAAGGAGAGGGAAAAAGATAAAGTAAAACTAGTGTGTGAACAAGTGTGGCTGTGTGTGCATGTGTGTGTGTGTGTGTGCGTGTGTGTGTGTAGTAGAGTTGCTCAGACCACAGCTGTTGGAGTTGAGCCAGTGTCATGTAGATCTTAACTAGCCTTTAGGTTACTTTGGCTCTAACCCTAACCGGGTCGAAGCTCAGCACTCGCTTAAAGCCTTCACCTGGTCACACACGCTCTCACACACACACACGCACATGCACAAAAAAACATCCACCATCCACACACAACCCATACTACGTCTCCACCCACCAACACACACATACACCTCACATGAGACAAAAAAAAAAAACAATATAGCCCTTGAACATTTTATATTTTGTTACACCACAAACTTTAGCGTATTCTATTGTTTTTTTTAGAATAGATCAACACAATGTAGTGTATCATTGTAAGGCGGTAGAAAAGGAAAGAGGAGATCTCCTCTGCGCTTTAGCCACAAGCATGCTCATTAAAAGGGATTGCTGAAAAGTTAATTACTCAATACAGTCAACTGTCCACGGTTGCTACTTGCTCGCCCAGGAGTAATTGCTGCAAGTCAGTGATGCAGTTTAGATGGATAGTGTCTGTGATAATCAATTTCCAAGTCTTACGAACGGTTCTCAATTGGATTGAGGTCTGGACTTTGACTGGGCCATTCTAACACATTGATTTGCTATCAACCAAATCATTTCAGTGTAGCTCTTGTTGTGTTTTTAGGGTCATTTTAACGTTAGAAGGTGAACCTCCAATCCAGTCTCAAACCTTTTAAAGCCTCTAACAGATTTTATTCCGGGATTGCCCTATATTTAGCTCCATCCATTCACCCATCAGCCCTGACTGGTTTCAGTTTCCTTGCAGAAGAAAAGCTTTCTCACAGCATGATGCTGTCGCTACTAGGTTTCATTGTGGAGCTGGTGTGATCAGAGGGACATGCAGTGTTTTTTATTTTCTACACCACTGTCTCTCATGTTGGCCAAAATGTTAAATTTTGGTCCCATCTGACCACCGGCACATTCTTTCATTGTATTAATTTTTTTTTCTCTTGATATCTTGGCCCAGGAAAAATCTCCTTTGGACAGATAAGGTGAAAATATTTTGTCAAATTCACCTAACTACTAAAAACCAACCAGCATATCAGCACAAACACCTCATAGTTTTGTAAGTGTGTTTAGCGTTAATGCAATGTAAAGGGCTTTTCAAAAGCAAAATCAAGACTGCATCCTGAATGAAATGCAGTTATGGGAACACATTCCCTCTTTGGACAAAACAGATGCAACACTGTGAACGGGAGGTAGGCCAACGTTTTTCCTAGCAAAGTAAGCCACTATTAATATCGTACAGATGTTAAGTACTACAAACCACTGCTGTTAAAGATTGTTCTGCAAAATGTGACACACTCCTTCTGTAATTTGAATGTGTTAGTCCATGAGAAATATTAATCTTTGATGTCTTTTTTTCTTATCAGTGCCTTTAACAACCTCAAGAAACTGCAATGTCCAAATGATTTGTTGTGATATGTTATACCTGGAAAGTGACAGAGAATGTACTTACTTTTTCCCTTGAATGCACACTGAGTCTCTCTCTCTCTGTCTGTCTCACTCACTCACTCACGCCCCCCCCCACCCACACACATCTATCCGTCATTGACTAAAACCAATCTATCTTAGATGACGTGTGCATGATGAGCTTATTTCAGTATAAACACATCAAAAGTTGAGCACCACCATTATTTAAATGGCAGTGAGTGCATCATTAGGACCGAGTAATTACTTTACATATTAATAAAGTTTTCATTAAGACATCTGCATTATCCTGTCTGTCTGTCTCAACAACGATTTCATATCTCCACTGAACATAGGTAATGCTCATGTGCCTGCCATTTAAAAAAAAACTGCAATGGTAAAAAAGGTGTATGTTTAAAATCACAAATTCATGTAGGCGTTTTATATCATTGCTGTTTATTTTTAATTAAGCAGAATGAGAAAAGCTGATATTTTAGGATGGTTTAGAAGGTTCTGTGGTAAAACTGAATAATGCAATAATTTGATAAATTATAAAGACTTCTGTTGGGAATCATGTGATTTTGTTTGTGAAAAGTTAATATTTATTTTGTTCCCATTTTAATTTAAAACTTCTGACTGATCGTGACCCATTCTTTTCTATATTAGAATCTGAAGTTGATCATCGTTTCTTGGCATCTGTTTCTCCACCTGCTTTTTAAGAACTGACCACAGGTTCTTAATGACAGTGATATCTGAGGAGTTTCATGGTAACAACTCCTAAATTTAAATGTTATAATCTTTCATAGACAGTTTATGACATTTGCTTTGTAATATGGTGCTCCATCATCCTGGAAAATCCACAGATCAAAAAATTGTCCATGGATTGTTAAAATGAGTTGCTATTTGTTGGATTTCCTTGGATGACAAGCAACTCCAGTTGGATTGTATCAAGATGCTTCACTGTTGGCAGCACGCAGGACTCGTGATAGCTCTCACCTTTTCTTCTTGTCATGATTTGTAGATATTTGAGTTTTGTTTTGGATCTTGCTTATAATTATTTATACTGTCCAGGTGGTGCTTTATTAGTTCTTTCCTTAGGTTTCTTACCTATTCTTGTATTTTGTACATGGTGCATTTTAATTTATTTTCCATTACATCTGTAAGTTTTCCTTGGTTAGATCGTTTCCTTGCATCTCTGTTCATTTCATTCATGTTTTAGTTACCACTAACCAGCCACAGTCAGCCCATAATAAGTTTCATTCAGACCACCTAATCAATCCTATCAGTCTCCTTGTTTTCACCTGTGCCATGCTCCATTTATACACTTCTGTTTACTCCTGCTGGAGTATATTGTTTGCCAAGCCTGTTCATGTCCTTGACAGTTTGCCATGTCATGCCATGCCAAGCCAAGCCTGTCCTCGACTGTTCTAACCATGCTTTATCTGCCCATGTTTTCTCTGCTACCTCCTGCTTGCTGTGAGTTTTCTTTTTCCTTATTAAATATTTTCCTCACAGAACTGCTCCTGTCTGCTTCTCTGCATTTGGGTCCTACTCCAAGAGCCACTTGGACAATTCTCTGGACAAATGATTTCCCAGATATCCCAAACAATTGAAAGCAGACTTCATCAGAAAATGACTGCCCTGGTCTTCTACTGTTCCCTCTTGTTCTTCCTGCAGTATTCCAAGTCTGTGATCTGTGATCTTTTCTATGGACTAAAATGACTTTGTAGCAGCCTTAAGGCCATTCTCCAAAACCCTTCACATATCTGTGCATACCAATGCATACCCATCAACTTGCTGCCAGTTCTGCACTGGTGGGGACATGATTCTGTAGCATACTTCTTAGGAAGAGATATCCCAGTACTTTCTGGGCACTGTTGGCTGTCCTGTGTTTTTGATCCAGAAAATGGTAATATTCTTAACAGCAATTTCATGTGAGGCCTTTTTGACAGAAAAAATGTTTTTGTTTAAAATTTATAGGTTATTAAAACGTTTTGTTCTAAATTGTTGTGTTTTTCATTATTCTGCCCAAAAACATTTTTATGACAATAACAATTGAGGTGGCAAAATGTTAAAACCCAGTAATTGTATTGCCTATTTAACCTAAAGAAAATTTCTAGTTTGTTTTTTTTTTTTTACTGCCAATTGCTTTTACACTGTTCATCAACTGTAAGTATAATCTCAAAACAAAGTGACTATCGCAATTTTGACAACTCAGCAAAAATGATTTGTAAAAACAGCCACCATCTTCAGTCTTAGTGAAAGCTGAGTTTCATTTACCTTGACTTTCCCATCATTCTGCTATCCAAGGCTCATTAAACCCCTTTCCACTGCAGACTCTGTTCTATGCCATGAAAGAACACTTTATAGTTTAAAGTCCACACAGCCCTCTGTTAAAAAGCCAGGTATTTGTGAAGTAAAAACATGAGATCATAAAAAATAATTTCAAAACCTCAAAGGTGACATGTACCCAGTACAATTCAACAGAAAAACAAGCATTCTGTTATGAGAAAATAATGGAAAAGTTGAAAATAACCTGTTTGGATTAGTCCACACACCTTTCAACGCATACTATGTTGAAGACCCCTTTAATTCAATTGTAGCTTTCAGTCTTTTTTAGTAGGATTCCATCAGCATTCCACATCTTGATGTAGTTTTACCTTCCCCAAATCTCTTGTCCACAGCCTTCCTCAGGTGACCCCACTGATCTCCTTTCAGATTCAGTTCTGGACTCTGGCTGGATTGATTTTTTTCTGTCATTAACCTATTGTTTTGTTGTTTGGCTGCTTGCTTAAGCTCTCTGTGCTGCTGAAAAATAACATTCCTCCTCATTTCCAGCTTTCAAGCAGACAATGGAAGGTTGGGGCTAAAACTTGCTGGTATTTGGATCTGTTCATAACTTCATCCACATGGATAGAAACCCAATTTCCACATGAAGAAAAGTAAATGCAAAGCATGATGATGCCACCACCACTATGCTGGACTGTGGGTTTTGTGTACTTTTGGTGGTGTTCAGTGTTGTTTTTGTTTTAAACTTACCTTTTGGAACCATACCCCAATACTTCATTAGACAGCAACATTCTTCTGTTAGGCAGAAAGGGGTGTTTTCTTGGTTAGGAAGGAATTCTGTCTTTCAACTTCTCCTTAACCTCGACATATGGACAAAACAGGAGATTGTTGTCACATGTAGAACACATGTAGATGAAAATTCCTGCAGCTTCTTCAGTGTTGTTGTCAGCCTCTTGGAAGATTTCCTTCCCAGTTTTAGTCTAACCTTTCCTTGTTTTGTCAAAATATCCAGTGTTGCCCCATATTTCCCCAATTATTAGTCCTATTACTATTCTATGTAAGTCATGCTGTGAATGTTTTGACCTCTTGTCCTGACTGATACCTTTGTAAAAGACGATCCTTTTAAACCTTTGCAACCTTTCAGCAAACAATGGCCTTAGTTAAGGGACGCAAATGAGCAAATGCCAGAAAATTCCATTTTGGACAGTTGAACCTTATTTCAGGTTAAACAGATTCATTATAATAAATAGCAGGTGTTAACTCAAAAAGCTGGGATGCTCAAACAGAGATTTGTGTCAGAGTATGAATATTTATGTAACAAGGTTACTGCAACTTTTTATATATATATATATATCTAATAACTGTGTTTGTTTCCACAAAAAATGGCATTTTTAAAAATAATTTAGTAAAGTAAATAATAGCAGGGGAACTCCGTATGTTATTTTCCCTAAAAAACAACAAAGAAACACATACAATTTCTAGACTGTAGAGTGTGAGTTATGCAGTATTATCATGATCACTATCATTTAGCTAAAAAAAACATCAAGATTAAAATACAGAGGTGGTAATAAAAAGGTATATTGTCACTGAGTAGAAAAGTACAAAACGAAAAGATAATCACTAATCTCTGAAAGTCATCACATATCTTAATTCCAAAAGAAAGAAGTGTTAAAACTGAATGTTAATGCCTTCAACAAGCACACACCTTATTTTGGTACTAAACACAATCCACACAATAAATGCATTTTAACAACAAAACAAATTTGAATACTCATAAAAATGTACACATCGAACGACATCGTCGACAAAAAGGGTACGAACAGTTTAGTTGTGTGGAGGTATTTTGGCTATATAAAGTCAGCCAAAAAAACAATGTAGCTTGCACTGCAAATTACGTCGAGCACATGTTCCGACAAAGACAGGCAATACCACCAATATGTTTTACCACCTGAACCAGTCCCACACACTGGTGCACACAGGATGTTAAACCCCCGCCACATCTTCTCGCCACAAACAACGCCTGTACAGCGGCAACAACTAATCATAGAGTCTGCTTTCTCATGCCTTCTGAAAAAAAAATCAAAGCAGCACAGAGAAATCACAAATGGAGTAGTTTATTGTATTGCAAAATAAGATATTAGTTTAAAATATACTTCTTTTAAACTATTTAGACTTTTACCATCAGGTCAGTGCTACAAATCAGTGTTTGCTAAAACCAGCCGGCACATAGACAGTTTCTTCCGTCAGGTTGTTTCTCTGATGAACACTTGGCCGTCAAGGCTCCAGAACAACACCATGCATACTTGGACCCATTTCACATTATCTTCTCTGTAAAGTGATGTGTGTATATAATTGTATTTACATTTTTTTTTTTTTATTTCTATTTATATTGACCAAAAAAATCTTCACTGAGAGCAATGTTGACCGGAGTCAGATTCCTTGTTTGTGTGCACAAACTTGGCAATAAAGCTGATTCTGATTTTATTTATGCAAAACAGTTGAATAATTTTCAATGACATGTTCAACTTTTGAAAATAAAATCTTTAAATCAAAAATAACCTTCTGATATCTTTAAATCTCACTTAATAGTACCAAAGAACGTTAACGACTGACAAAAATTGTGAATTTTTTAATATTGTGATATATATCGGTATTGACTGATATTATTGTGATAGGATTTTTTTCCATATCACCCAGCTCTAGGCTAACATGCATCTGATGTTAGGTCTTACAGTTGTCAGTCCATTTCAGAGCAGAAACCAAGCCATGAAGTCAAAGGAAACTTCCCTCAAGTCAAAGGAAACCCCTAATTTCTACCATGTGAACACAATTTCTACATGTCAGGAAGTAAGGAAAGGGGCTGAAGAGAATCAAGCAAAAGCTGGCAGTAGCACCAGAAGGCAGGCATGCACACCGGCAGGCAGGCAGCAGCAGAGCATGGAATGCAAAGTGCAGCAGGATGCTTTGCAGCTAAAATAGATTGCTCAAATTATTCGGGTATGCTTGATATATTCTGCAGTGTGAAAAAGATCGTGTGAAGCAACGGCCAAAAGGTCAGCCGAGATAGCCAGTCTGTGAATGTCCTTGAGTGGCCCAGCAGGAACCCAAACCTAAATCCAATTTAACAACTCTTAAAGACTTAAAGTGGACATTTACTGATGATGCGCAACCTCACTTAGTTAGAGAAGATATGAGAAGAAAATACCAAAAACAGGTTTGTGAAGCTTGTACAAGCATATCCAAGAAAGCTTGACTCTGTGATTGCTGCCAAAGGCACTTTAACAATTTGACGCAATGGGTATAAATAAGTCTGTTTGTGTTATGTTAAATGTTTAAATTTTTCAAAACATTGTTTGAAAACGTCTTTTCACTTTATCAATATCCGCTAATCTATGATAGTATTATTTTAAGATATCAAATCAAGTTTAGAATATATCTAAAACTGATTTGAGATCAGACGTGCAACCGGATGTGGAAAAAAAGCAGCGTGAATACCTTCCCTTAGCTCTGTACATCAGCAATGCTATTATTTTACTCTTGTAATGATAAGCTGAATTTATTCTCTTTTGCCTCAGTTGCATTATCGAGGCTTTGAAGTGTAAAATGGAAACACACATATTTCATATTTTAAGTAGCTACTGGTCAGGGTGGCCCACCTCTTTTAACTGTGCCCTCAATGGAACTTCCTGCTTTTTGATGTCAAAGAAGTCCTGGAATAGCTAATTCCCTTCTCTACAAATTTGGCAATAGTGCAAAACTTGTGCTGTTGCCGTCCAGGGAGGCAAACAATGCTTCGAGGAGGAAAAAAAAGATTATAAAAAAGGCAACAGAAAGCCTTTGATCCTTGAAGATATTAGTGAGAAGCAAAGACAAAATGCAAAAAGGAAAGCAGTCATGTTGCATGAACTTAGAATACAAATGCAAATCAAACTGAAAATAGTTTTTTTAAAACCTCTATTTTTGAAGCCTCGTTTTAATTAATGGAACCAATGTTTTTACACTCTTCAGCCTTGTCTTAGTAACAAGTATAAATTTATTCCTAATTTTTTGGTCCATACGTGGGGGTAATTTACAAAAATGAAACAGAAAAAAAAGTTTAAATTGTATGACTCAAAAAGGAATAGTAAAAGAGAAACAAATCTAGCTGGAATTTGATGTGTGAATAGATCAGAGCAGAGCAATCAAAATGGGGAAACAAAAAAAACTTTTACTCCTTAAGGGTAAGACCTTTCATTTTCTTTTTGTACATTATTCTGTTTTAGGCAGATCATCTAAAAGATGACACCCCACCTTGACCCCAACACAAACCCACACACATGTATCTTGAAATAATTATAATTAACTGTCAGTACTTTAAAAATGCTAAAGCTGACCTGTTAAGCACAATAACCTTCTCATAAAGCCTTTCTTCTAAAATCTAAGCTAATGCACTACACACTACTAATTGATGGGTATGGTTAACAAGTACCAATGCATTCTAGTAACATATTTCATGTTTCATGCCATAGAGCTCCCTTAGCACAAGCCCATGCCAACGAGCTAATGAGCTCATTCTGCTGGTGTGATAAGAGCCTAAAGGGGCAAACTGTCACCTATTCAAACATCAGTTAAATACTATCGAGCTAGCGCTTCAGTACCTCACATATTTAATTCTAATCAAAATGACCTCAACAAAGTGACTTTTGCATTCATTTTGGGTTTTTCCTCATATGTTTTTCACAGTTAAGGTTTTGAATCATGCTTCTGTTTATTATTTTCCTGGTCATGCTTTAGTTTTTGTCTTCTAGTTCATGTTTTGTCAAGTTAGGTTTTTGGATCTGGTTATGCTTTAGTTTCATGTTTTTCTAGTTATGTTTCTATTAGTTTGTATCCTTGAATTTATGTTTTGCCCCAGTCACATTGTGTTCTGTCTCTCAATTAACTTTATTCAGTTCACCTGCACTAAGCAAATCAGTCTCCTCGTTTCACCTTGTTCTTGCTCCATATTTACACCTCTGTTCTGTTAATTCCTCGCAGAAACATTTCGGTTCATGTCACTCTGTGTTCAGCCAGTTCATGCAGTTCATGCCAAGCCTTTCCATGTCTGTATTTGCCACCACCTTCCGAAGTAAGTTTCATTTATTAAACCATTTCACTTACCATCATCTTGCCTGCTCGTCTGCATTCCCGGGGTCCTCCGTTACACCGCACTTGGCAGTTTCTGATTTAAAACAATCAGACTATTGTCATATACTTTAGTATTTTTCCGAGGAAGACCTTTGACAAAAAAAAGGAATTGCTCTATCTAAGTTGCTTCACCTTTGCTGCTGATCATGTATAATAAAGACCTACCCTCAACTCTGCTGTGCAGTATTTTTTTCAAAATCCTTTTTTAAATCCACTTTAAGTATAATTTCAGATTAAGTGCCCTCAAATAAAACTGATGGTATCATTTATTTTGGTTATCTAACAAAGGAATGCCCTAATGAAATGCATTATCTCTTCTACCAGGAGATGCAAAAAGTGTACACATAAATAAAGAGACTGAAAAAAACAAAGGCTAAGAATAAATTAAAGAAAATATTACATGCAAGACATAAAAACAGGATAAAAATCAAATATTCCATACAATTATTCAAAAATAGCTAAAGTTACTAAGTGAGGGTAGTGAATCCGAGATAGGCATGCTCTTAAAGTCACCCTAATAAGGATTAATGTGTATGGGAATCTGTCGCCTAATTCTGTATGAGAACTAGGAACTATCAAACAAACTTTTCTGAAGACTGTGTTTTAAACACCAGAATGGTATTTTGGTAGACTGCAGACATAATGTGGTAACCTGCCTTTCAGTGATTTAACAACGAAAAACAAAATAACGCAAATCTGAGAGTCCTTGCTTTTACACCTTCAACAAAGTACAGAGCAGTAGGAGACATGGTATCCAGGTTTATAAAAGAGAATATATCTGCATTTGCGTGAGTTTTTTTGCAGGACTCTTTTTTTTTATCGGAAACACCGCTACACATGTGTAGGAAGTGGGTTAAAAATGAAAAATATTTTTTTTACAAATAAAAATCTGATTGGTGTGGCCTGTATGTGTCCAGAAATTAGTCCATCCTCTGTGTAGCCTAATCTCACTATAAATCCAGCTGTTCTGTAAAGGCCTCAGAGGTTTGTTAGAGAATGTTACAGAACAAATATTTAAATTTCAACTAAATTTCAACTTTTATTAAAAGTACAACAAAAGAAAAAAAAAAGGTTACAAAAACAAATAAAATGAAAAAAAACAATACAAAAGAAGAACAAACCTTTGCTGTATGATTTATTTGAAGGTTTTCAGTATGGGATTTAAAAGTTACATTATTATCAAGTCAGATGTCAGAATAGTTCTTAAACATTACCCTCTCCAGATGCTTTATTTATGTAAGGTGAAGCGCAGGAGTTTGTGGAAACCATATATTTATTTTTTTGGCATTAATCATTGATTTTACCTTGCTCAAACAACTTTGCTAAAGGTTAACCACAGATTGAAGAAAGTTTATTGCTATTTGTGAAGATGATGTAACAGAATAAATAATTGTTTAATCTGCAAAAAAATAAACTATAACTGGATCTAGACCAATCCTAAGATTATAAACATATATAGAAAGAATGTGCAGTCTATGTCTAAGGCGAAAGGCGGGGTACACCCTGGACAGGTCGCCAGTCCATCGCAGGGTAACATACACACACAGGACAAAGAAACATGCACACACTCATTCACACGTAAGGCAATTTAGAGAAACCAATTAACCTAACAATCATGTTTTTGGACTGTGGGAGGAAGCCGGAGTACCCGGAGAGAACCCACGCACACACGGGGAGAACATGAAACTCCATGCAGAAAGACCCCCGGCCGGGAGTCAAACCCAGGAGCTTCTTGCTGCAAGGCAACAGTGTTACCAACTGTGCCACAGTGCAGCCCAAAATGAGATATGCACCAGCTTCCCTGCGACCCACTATGAAAGAAGCCATAGAAAATGACTGACTGACTAGAAAGAAAATGGTCTCAAGATTCACCCTTGAGTAACACCATCCTCATCTCCAAAGAGGCTGATTGATGTTTTTACTGTTACATGCGATGGGAACCTTTAAATCAGCATATTTTTGTTTAATATACTGTATTTTAATTTAACTTAATTTTAATTTAAGGGTTAATTTAGGACTTCTAATTGCCCTTAGATGTGAATGTGTATCTCAGTTGGACCTGTGATGTATTGGCAACCTGTCCATGTTTTACCCACAGCATTTGCACCTTCACCACTTAACAACAGACCCCAGCACCCTGTTATAGGGATTAAGCAGATACTGGAAATTAAGGAATTATTTTGACTGTGCATTCTTTGAGTAGTTAGATGAAGAGATGCCATACTAAATATCTGCAGCCAGTTAGTTTGTGTATGTTTGTCCACGCCAACTTTATTGAAAGCATGGCTACTTTTTTACTGTCACAGGTGACATTGTATGATATTATTATTCTGCCCAATGAACTAAATCAGTTTATTGATTATAAAATATTTCTTAATGTTAAAAGTTGATTTTCAAACACTGTTTTATTTTGTGCAGCATTTTTAAACAATTTAAATTAGACATTTAAAAAGATATTTTCTTTTATGAAGAACATACTGTACCGTGAAAAACAATGTAAATATTGAGTTTTAAAAGAAAACAAAGAAACAATAACACGTTTCTTTTTGAAATATGTTCCTTTTCCTTTCCTTTTATAAGGGTTTTTCAGTTTTTTCTTGGCTGAGTGTAGGGCTATCACACAACAGACTACTTGCCCTAGGAGTAGATAGATGTGTGTATTTGGCATTGCATTCACTGATCCTTTCATCCCTTCTGGACTCTTTTTTTTCTGCAACCCCATCCCCAGATTGTCCACTTTCCAAATAGAGAGATCTGAAAGAGGTGTGGTGGCAAGGTGGCAGGCGACCCAAATGTAAAGCGTACGCAATCACTCAGATACAAGTGGCACCGCTAAAAATTGCCTTCATATATCAGCTTATGCTTTATGGGCTGTGGCAGAAAGGACGACAAAAGGTCAGCAGGAAAAACATATAGACGTGTCAGAGCCACAGCTCGGGGCGCTGAGCTCTGGGCTGATGGCTGAGGAGATGGGCTGCCTGTTCAGCTGGATGTGAGCCTGTGAGTGTCTGCAAGCATGTGGGACCATCTCAGCATCAATGACGCACTGGTTTACGGTCTGTGTGTTTTTAAATGATTCTTGGTCTTATCAACAGTGCTAATTTATATTAATATGATAATTAATGGTATAACAATAGCTAAAATGTATGCTTTTTTGTAAAAGTGTCTGCATGTTTTATCCAGCTTATCCATTAGAAACTGCTTGCATCTCAGGTAAGACTGCAAAAATGTTCATGTTTGCAAGCCCACATTTGTCCTTAGCTTGCTGGATCATATTGTGCTGCATATGGAAGTTTTAAAATTCCGAAATCTAAATTATAAGAGATTCATCCATATAGATGTAATTTACAACAAAACTTATCTCAGAAATTTTACATCAGAAGTAAACAGGGTGAACACATGTCCAATTAAATTGTCTTATTCAGAATAAATCTAATGTATATAAAGAACTTATAAATAAAAAGGAAAAACATTTTTTTCATTACTATGTTTTATAAATGTTTAAAAAATGACAGACACATTAAGTTTTTTTCAACACCTTCTGCTTTAGCATTAGGACTATTGCTTTTGACTCTAATACTCAAATGTGGAGGAGGAGGCGTGGTAAGGCATATTCGTCACTTCCTGTTTTGCACTTGGTGGATTGTTTGGTGTGTGAAGGCTCTCTCGTTTGATCTGATTTCTCTCTACTTTGATATCTCTTACTTGTTTTAATACATAAGCACGTTAAAACACATACTTTCTGTTGCTGTATTTAACGTTTGGGGACTCTCCGTGTCTTACACGGTTTTCTAGTAGTGGTAAGGGGTCGCTAGCTTAGCGTTAGCTTTAGCTCCACCATGGCTACCCGTTCTTCTGTTTCTCTCTCTGAGTCTCCTCTTTCCTGCTCTCTGTGTCAGATGTTCATTTGCTCCTCTGCCTCCTTTAGTGATAATGGTACGTGTAATAAATGTAGCATTTTTGTAGCTCTGGAGGCGAGGGTGTCGCATTTGAAGGCCCGGCTCCGCGCTGTTGAAAAACCAGCAGATAGCCGAGGCCCCTTAGCCAGCGCGGAGCCAGGGAGGGTAGCTCCCTGTAGCAGTCCTCCAGCAGAGCCTAAGCAGCCGCGGCCTCAGGCCGGCTGGGTGACGGTACATAGGAAGCATAGTCCTAGATCTCAGCCCACAGGTCACCACCAACCCGTCTGCGTTTCTAACAGATTTTCCCCGCTCAGCGTCACACCCGCTGAGAAGCCAACTCTGGTAATTGGCAGCTCCATAGTCAGAAACGTGGCACTAGAGACACCAGCGACCATAGTCAAATGTCTGCCAGGGGCCCGAACGGGCGACATCAAATCATACATGAAACTGCTGGCTAAGGATAAGCGTAAATACAGTAAGATTGTTATTCACGCTGGCGGTAATGACACCCGGTTACGTCAATCGGAGGTCACCAAAGTTAGTGTTGCTCCGGTGTGTAAGTTTGCCAAAACAATGTCGGACTCCGTAATTTTCTCTGGTCCCCTCCCGGATCTGACCAGTGATGACATGTTTAGCCACATGCTGTCATTTAACCGCTGGCTGTCTAGGTGGTGTCCAGAAAACAATGTGGGCTACATTGATAATTGGCGAACATTTTGGGGAAAACCTGGTCTGATCCGGAGAGACGGCATCCATCCCACTTTGGATGGAGCAGCTCTTCTTTCTAGGAATCTGGCAGAATTTATTAGTGCTCCAAACCTCTGACAACCCAGGGGTCAGACCAGGAAGCAGGGTCGTAGTTTAATACTCCTCTCTGCAGCTTCTGTACTGCTACCCACCCATTACCCTATTAAGATAGTGTCTCGCCCACGGCCAAAATTGAATAGATTAAAAAATTATCTAACAAGAGGAAATCAGGAAAATCTAATAAAAATAAACAAAACTCAGACCAAAAATAAAAATAAAACAATTAAATGTGGCTTACTGAAACCTGGCTGCAGCAGGAGGATTATGTTACTATAAATGAGTCAACTCCTGCTAATTATTTAAATTTTCACATTCCTCGAATTATGGACGAGGAGGAGGAGTAGCAACCATCTTTCAGTCCGATTTATTGACTAGTCCCAGACCAATCAATAGCGTCAACTCTTTTGAATATTTAATCCTTAGTTTTCCTCATCCAAATTGCAAAGCACTAAAACCACTTCTGTTTGTTGTTTTGTACCGTCCACCAGGCCCTTACTCTCAATTTTTAGATCAGTTTTCAGACCTTTTATCTGATTTAGTGTTAAATACAGATAAAATTATTATAGTGGGGGATTTTAACATTCATGTTGACACTGAAAGTGATAGCCTAAATATAGCCTTTAATGGTATCTTAGACTCAATTGGCTTTACTCAAAACATTAACAAACCTACCCACATTTGTCTTCATTCTCTGGACCTTGTGCTGACATATGGCATTGAGTGTAAAGACATAACAATATTTTCTCATAACCCTGTGCTGTCTGACCATTTTTTAATAACCTTTGAGTTTAATTTAACCGAGTACTCCACACCTGAAAGAAAATTTCATTATAGTAGATCATTATCAGACGATGCTGTAACAACCTTTAAAGAATCTGTTCCACTTTTAATTTCCTCATTATCACAGAAAAACACAGTGGAGGGCAATAATTTTGTTTCTTCCCCTTCACAAATTGATTCCCTTGTTCAGAGTGTTACTTCATCATTGGGTGGTGCATTAGACAATGCAGCCCCCTTGGAAAAGAAGGTAATTATTCATAGGAGGCTGGCTCCCTGGTTTAATTCAGAGCTGCGTACTTTAAAGCACAATGTTAGAAAATTGGAGCGAAAATGGCGCTCTACACACCTAGAGGATTCCTACTTAATCTGGAAAAATAGCCTACTGTTGTATAAAAAGACACTTCGCCAAGCCAGAACAGCTTATTTCTCATCATTAATAGAAGAGAACAAGAATAATCCTAGGTTTCTCTTTAGTACAGTTGCTAAACTTACACAGAGTCATAGCTCTGTTGAGCCATCCATTCCCTTAGCTCTCAGCAGTCATGACTTTAAGGGATTCTTCTTAAATAAAATTGATTCTATTAAAAATAAAATCTTTGACATACTCCCGAAGATGATTACTTCATCCTCAACAAGTGAAACAACATTGGAAGTAACTGTAGAACCTGATCTGTGTTTGGACTGTTTTGATCCTGTGGAGCTTCCTGAGTTATCAGAAATATTAGCTTCATCTAAACCTTCAACTTGTATGTTAGACCCAATCCTAACCAAATTATTTAAGGAAGTGTTCCCTCTGATTACAAGCCCCATTTTAGATATGATTAATCTATCTTTAGTAAATGGATATGTACCACAAGCTTTTAAGGTAGCTGTAATTAAACCTTTGCTTAAGAAACCTTCGCTTGATCGAGATGACTTAATAAATTACAGACCGATATCCAATCTTCCATTCTTATCTAAAATTCTTGAGAAAATAGTTGCTAATCAAATGTGTGAGCATTTACACAGCAATGACCTGTTTGAAGAGTTTCAGTCAGGTTTCAGAGCTCATCATAGCACTGAAACAGCTCTGCTGAAAGTCGCTAATGTTTTTCTTATTGCCTCAGATAATGGACTTGTGTCTGTACTGGTTTTGTTAGATCTCAGTGCTGCATTTGATACAATCGATCATAATATTCTCTTAGAAAGGCTGGAATATGCTGTAGGGATCAGGGGAACAGCGCTAGGCTGGTTTAAATCTTATTTGACTGACAGATTCCAGTTTGTTCATGTAAATGATAAATCATCTTTAAACTCCAGGGTTAATTGTGGAGTACCACAGGGTTCAGTACTTGGGCCAATTCTCTTTACTATATATATGCTTCCAATAGGTAAAATTATAAGGCAGCATAGAATAAATTTTTACTGTTACGCTGATGACACTTAGCTTTACTTATCCATAAATCCTGATGAGCCCAACCAGTTAGATAGACTACAAGCATGTCTTGAAGACATAAAAACTTGGATGACTTTAAATTTTCTGCTTCTAAATTCAGACAAGACAGAAGTTGTCATCTTTGGACCGGAGTCTTTAAAAAAGAAACTGCTTAATCAATCACTTAACCTGGATGGCATTAAATTGACCTCCGATAATACAGTAAAAAACCTTGGTGTTATTTTTGACCAGGACATGTCATTTAAATCCCATATTAAACAGGTTTCTAGGATTTCCTTTTTTCATCTCCGGATCATTGCCAAAATTAGAAATATCCTGTCCAGGATTGATGCTGAAAAACTAGTTCATGCATTTGTTACTTCAAGGCTGGACTATTATAATTCTTTACTATCAGGATGTCCACAAAATGCAGTTAAAAACCTTCAGCTGATTCAAAATGCTGCAGCAAGAGTTCTGATGAAAATTAAAAAGAGAGATCATATTTCCCCTACTTTAGCTTCCCTTCATTGGCTCCCTGTTAAATCCAGTATAGAATTTAAAATTCTCCTCCTCACATATAAAGCCCTTAATGATTTAGCTCCATCATACATCAGAGATCTGATTGTTCCATACGTTCCTAACAGAGCACTTCGTTCTCAGACTGCAGGTTTACTGGTGGTTCCTAGAGTCTCTAGAAGTATAATGGGAGGCAGATCCTTTATCCTTTATCAGGCTCCTCTCCTGTGGAACCAGCACCCGGTTTTGGTCCGTGAGGCGGACACCCTGTCTACTTTTAAGGCTAGGGTTAAAACTTTCCTTTTTGATAAAGCTTATAGTTAGAGTGGCTTAGGTTATCCTGAGCTATCTTCCTTATTTTACCTCCGTCTTCTTCTCCCCTTGTTGGATGGAGTAAGTGGGAGTCAGTTTTAGCCTAAACCGGCTCAGTTATGGTTGAGGTGCAAACACATCCTCCATTTCTGCTACCTGTATGACCCCCTCTCTTTTCCAATGGTTATGGTCAATCTGACAGAGAGAGATATTTCCCAATCGTTGTGGTTTTTAGTATAACAATGGCCATCAGTGGGCTCTAGATGGACAAACTGTCTACTTTTAAGGCTAGGCTTAAAACTTTCCTTTTTGATAAAGCTTATAGTTAGAGTGGCTTAGGTTATCCTGAGCTATCTCTGTAGTTATGCTGCTATAGGCTTAGGCTGCTGGAGGACATAATGACCACTTTCACCCTCTTCACTACTTTCTCACACTATTCTTCAATTTTGTATTATTTGCTGTTATTTCAGCTTTTAACTTTGTTCTCTCTCTTTTCTCTTCCTAGAAGCTACACCTGGCCTGACTCTGTGTCTACCTGTAACACCTTTCTGGACAGGGGAATCCTCCAAGCTTCTGCTGGCAACAACTTAATGCTCACCCTCTACCGATGATCCACATGGCCCTGTCTTTCAGTGTTTAACCCTTTGTCTCTCCTAGACATAGCTACTGACTGAGCTTTTACTGTAACTAACTCTATGTGCTCTCTTCAGACTCTAAACTTGAAAACTGGCTCAAAGTTTATCTGTTCCTTCTTTCTAGGTGAGACGACTAAAGGAGCTACATCCATTAACATTTACTTTTCCTTCCCATAGAAAGTACTCCTAGATCAGTGCTTCTTTGTTCTCTTTGTGTCTCTGCTCTGTTCTCTCTAACCCCCAGTCGGTCGTGGCAGATGGCCGCTCACACTGAGCCTGGTTCTGCTGGAGGTTTTTTCCTGTTAAAAGGGAGTTTTTCCTCTACACTGTTGCTACATGCATGCTCAGTATGAGGGATTGCTGCAGAGTCAACTCCAGTGACTGTCCACTGTCTCTACATGCTCATCCGGGAGGAGTGAATGCTGCAAGTCACTGACTGGATGCAATCTGCTGGGTTTCCTTAGATAGAAAAACTTTTTATCCAATTTGAATAAATAACAGAATCTGACTGCACTGTTCCTTGATTAAGATTAATTGGAATGTATGTACCTGACTTTTGTGAAGTGCCTTGAGACGACATGTGTTGTGAACTGGCGCTATATAAATAAACTGAATTGAATTGAAGTACATTGTATACTGAAATCAAGATGATTTGCATTCTTTAAGCATTCTAATTTTACATATGATTACAATTGTAATTGTAGAATTGCATGCCATACAAAAATAAGCAATATTTTATTATTTATTTTATATATTTTTTTGGGATCATGAAGAGTTAATTGCATTTGTTGCAATTAAGTCATCATCGATAATTTCAATAATCCCCTTGTTGAAGCCAGGAATTATAATGGACATGTGGCCACATTGGATAATTGGAAATAGAATGTAATATAAAGCTTTCTGATGATGATCCTAAATTCTGCCTTGGCAAATTTGGTTTTAACGTAAAAATTTGATTTGACTAACATATTTCTTCTGATTGGAGGTAATATTTACTTTTGGAGTGATGCAGCCTGACTTTAATCTGAAAGAGAGTGTGCGGAGGAAGTTAAGATTAGGATGACTGCAAGGAGGCCTTCCACCCTCAAAAACGTGGAGCTCATCACTAAAGATGCACCAAAGATTCATACTCCATTTACAGTGTTTTAATATCATTTGAGAGATACCTGTCTTATTTACTTTCAGGAGCAAACCTGTTATTACAATTTTTAATCTAAACCCATGGGAATTAATAATTTTGTGGTTAACTGTACTTAGCAAATAATACCACCAAAGGCAGCCCGAGTTTTACCAGAGGTAATTATACTACAGTTTGAGAACTATGGAAATAGATTAAATAATGGATGTAAATAATTAACAAACAAAATTTAGTTTAGACTTAATTATATGCAGGAGGTAGCAGGACAATGATGGAAAGTTTGGGTTTATCATTGAGTCACAACTAAACAAGAGAAAACAAGCTGAACACAAACAAGAGAAATATGTTTTTGTGTATCCTTGTCTCCAAATGGTATACATGCATGCTTGTTGGCGCAGTCAGCAAACATACGCACAGATACACACACACAGGTATACTCTGGATACTGTAACCTCTCGGTCGACCTCCACTGACAAGACAGATCGCTCCATTCATCTATGGGTGAGTGCACTGAGCGCTCCATTCATCTGCGGCTGAGTGGATCAGGCCGACCAGCATTTTTCACACCGCTGGCCCATGATGCATCTGGGGCTCTGGAGGAATGTCACAGGCCTGAATGCCCTGATCTGTCATAGAGGCCTGGCTACCGGACAACAGTGACAAACACACAAGTGCACAAGCTTTCAGAGACTATATTAGAAGAAACACTTTGTTGTTACTGTAGGTTGTTTTTCTTTTTTCCTTTATTTTGGTTAAACAAGTGAACTCAAAACTGTTATATAAATATTTAGATAATGTTCAGGCTTGTATGTAATTATGTGTGTCCTTGTGACTGGTGCTCATAAACACCCAACTTTATATGTTTCACCCTTTTGTTCTGTTCTGCACATTTTCTGTTGGCTGGTTTTGGCTGGTGATATTTGGGTTAAAACCGGCTGCACAGTGGCACAGGGTGTCTTTCTGCATGGAGTTGGCATGTTCTCCCTGTGCATGCATGGATTCTCTCCAGGTACTCCGGCCTCCTCCCCCAGTCCAAATTGGTTAATTGGTCTCACTAAAAGACCCTTAGGTGTGAATGGGTGTGTTCGTCCTGTATGTCTCTGTGTTGCCCTGAAATGGACTGGCGACCTGTCCAGGGTGTACCCCGCCTTTCGCCTGTAGACCGCTAGAGATAGGCATCAGCTCCCCCGCGACCCACTATGGAAGAAGCGAGTATAGAAAATGGATGGATGGATGGTTTGAAACCTTAACATCTCAAACAAAGGAAGAATATTCCTTGCAATACTTTTGCTGGAGTTATGAAAACCCTGGTGAGCACATGGAGCATCACCCTCAGTTTTTGACATGGCAGATGTGACCAGTAGCCTAGGGCAGCATTAGAAAGATAAAAATATAACGTATCTGTAATTTGCATCCTGAAATTGCAACATTGCTTTTACACAGTCAAACCACTCTAGGTGGTAGTGTGTATGCAGGCCAAGTGCAGAGAAGCCATAATGTTGATGATCATTTTGATCTGAACCTGTACTGACTCACTAATCTGTTTATGCTTTTCCATTAATGATTCCTGTCAGCTATTCAACAACTGCTCTAATATTTTGGAAAATTATGGCAGCAGTTGATGTCTTTGTGGAATTACTTTAGCCATTTTCATTATTTTACCCTATTAACAATATATATATATAATATAATATATATATATATATATATATATATTATATATATAAATATATAACGGTTTAGAAATTTCCTTGATTACGTGCTTCACCAATTTTATGTCAGTTCCATGTTTTTTAACAACATAAATATTTTTTTTCATAGAAACAGAAAACATAGAACCGGGATTTTGATCTATTCTTCTTTCCAGATTCTAAACTGTGGTAGGTGGTTCCGGGATGTCTTTAGACAAATCAGGTCTAAGACTTATAAGACTGATTGAGAATTCCACTTTATTAGGTACACCTTGCTAGTACCGGGTTGGACCCCCTTTTGCCTTCAGAACTGCCTTAATCCTTCGTGGCATAGATTTAACAAGCTACTGGAAACATTCCCCAGAGAGTTTGGTCCATATTGACATGATACCATCACACAGATGCTGCAGATTTGTCGGCTGCACATCCATGATGCGAATCTCCCGTTCCACCACATCCCAAAGGTGTTCTATTGGATTTAGATCTGGTGACTGTGGAGGCCATTTGAGTACAATAAACTCATTGTCATGTTCAAGAAACCAGTCTGAGTTGATTCGTGCTTTATGACATGGCGTGTTATCCTGCTGGAAGTAACAATCAGAAGATGTGTACACTGTGGTCATAAAGGGATAGACATGGTCAGCAACAATACTAAGGTAGGCTGTGGCGTTGACATGATGCTCAATTGGTACTAAGGCGCCCAAAGTGTGCCAAGAAAATATCCCCCACACCATTACACCACCACCACCAGCCTTAACCGTTGATACAAGGCAGGATGGATCCATGCTTTCATGTTGTTGACCCCAAATTCTGACCCTACCATCCGAATGTCGCAGCAGAAATCAAGACTCATCAGACCAGGCAACGTTTTTTCAATCTTCAATTGTCCAATATTGGTGAGCGTTTTCAAATTGTTGCCTGTTTCCTGTTCTTACCTGACAGGAGTGGCACCCAGTGTGGTCTTCAAGGTTCGACGTGTTGTGCATTCAGAGATGCTCTACTGCATGCCTTGGTTGTAACAAGTGGTTATTTGAGTTACTGTTGCCTTTCTATTAGCTCGAACCAGTCTGGCCATTCTCCTCTGACCTTTGGCATCAAGAAGGCATTTGCGTCCGCAGAACTGCCGCTCACTGGATATTTTCTCTTTATCGGACCATTATCTGTAAACCCTAGAGATGTTAGTGCGTGGAAATCCCAGTAGATCAGCAGTTTCTTAAATACTCAGACCAGCCCGTCTGGCACCAGCAACCATGCCACGTTCAAAGTCACTTAAATCACCTTTCTTCCCCATTCTGATGCCCAGTTTGAACTGCAGCAGATCGTCTTGACCATGTTTGCATGCCTAAATGCATTGAGTTGCTGCGATGTGATTGGCTGATTAGAAATTTGAGTTAACGAGCAGTTGGACAGGTGTACCTAATAAAGTGGCCGGTGAGTGTACAATGATAGGTATCTTTCTTATCTTTATTTCTATAGTTATATATTCCACAACATTATCAATGGAAATTGTCATTTTTTCCAGTCTGACTTTTTATGAGCATGTATCCCCACTCCTCCATTTTTATTGTTCCTATTCATAAATCCAAATTTGATGTCGGGGTTTTGGTTTGTCTGTGTGTGTGTGTGTGTGTATTTGCTTTCCAACATTGTGTTCAATTTCCCAGATGGTGCTGGAGCTCTCAGGTGCACTGGTGGACAGGTGCGCCTTGTTATGCTGATTGCTTGGAGGAGGATTTAAGCAGGAGGCTGCCAGCACTTCGATGCGAGAGTGTTTGCCTACAGTGGTAACAAACTCAGACACCTCTTGACTAAGCTTTGGTTTTTTGTGCTCCTTGTAAACTTTGTTTATGCTCCCTCGCAGGTTATTAAACCTGACCTTTTGGATTACTGCTTCAGAAGACTCTGTGGCTAAAGGCTACCTACTAGACCTCGCTTCCTGGATTATTGCCATTTACTACCCCAGTTTAGAATTATAATCATTAGTTTTCGTTTAATTGCAATCCCTTGTCTCATCAGTTCTCTTCCCATTCCTTCATGTAGTTGGAGATTTACCGGTTCTCCTGATAATCAGTTTTACAATAAACATCATTTTACAGATTCTCGTTCTCTGGAGTGTCCTGCTGTATATGGGTCAGAGCTGTTTCGAACAAAATGACAGAACACTCGCCAACCAGACCCAGCAGAGGCACTCCGCAGAACACTTTCTGAACACGCTAATCAGATCCAATTTCATGATTCATCTCTCCGTTCCCTTTCAGAGTAACAACGACAAACCAGCAGTTAAAACAGATAACCGCCATGTTACAACAGACTCTAAATCCTCTTTCCGCCAAACAGATAGATGGCGCTGCCGCACCACCAGAGTCTCAACTACTTCCGCATTCCCGTGATGTCACCTCCCCAAACCCAGAAAAGTTTTCTGGTGAGGTGGGTAATTGTAAGGGGTTCTTGCTACAGTGTAATTTAGTTTTCAACCGTTCTCTCCGTTCTTTTCCCCATGATGACGTAAAGATTTCTTTCATTATTGGTTTACTAACAGGCAAGGCTTTACAGTGGGCTGAAGCCCGTTTCTCCGATTGCAGAGATTTTGGTTGCACTTTTGAGGATTTTGTTAAAGAATTTAGACAGACTTTTTCTTCTGTAGAAGATAAATCAAGTATTGGCCGGCAGTTGAGAGCTTTAAAGCATCGAAATAGGCCACTCAGTGAGTTTTCCACTGAATTTCGTACCCTAGCTGTTGCTTCTGGTTGGAATAACGATGTATTAGAGACTACCTTTCTTCACGCTTTAGTTGATGCCCTAAGGGATGAATTAACCTTGGTGGATGAACGTCCCACATTAGATGAAGTAATAGCTTTGCAACTAGAGTTGACAATAGATTAAGAGAAAGAAGAATAGCCAGAGCCTTGAGATCTAGACCGTTAGGGACAACACATTTCTCACCCTGTGTTAGGACACCTACTCAACAATCCACTTCTGATCCTGAGCCTATGTTGTTGGGACGAACCCGTCTCTCGTTTGAGGAGAAACAGAGACGTAAACTAACCAGACAGTGTTTTTACTGTTGCTCACCAGATCATTTTGTAGCTAACTGCCCCACGGTTCCCGGGTCGTCAAAAGACAGGGTCCACCAACTGTAAAGGGGGAGTTGGTGGACCATTCACAGATTGTTAAGGCCCCCAGATTCAGCCTACCAGCAACCTGTAAGGTTCAGGACGGAGGACCCAGAATTTCAGCCAGAAACACAATAAAAAGTAAAAAGTTTTATTCAGGAGCAGCGCACAGATACTCAGGACTCCACCAGCCTGGGACCCGGGATCACTGGGAACGGAGAGGCAGGTTAGTGGCTTGAAAAAGCTTAGGTAAATGTATACGAGTCCAAAGAAGCCACCCACCTTAACAGAGTCTGTGTTGCGGGGTGCTCTCCTGGCGATCTCTGGACCGGGGGGTCGGTGCAGAACACGCCGCAGCCAGAAGTCGGATTGCCGACAGGGGGGAAGATCCAAGACTCGGTGGTCAGGGGGGGCAGTAACTGGGTGAAACCAGGGAGGCAGACTCAGGGAGACAAATCCAGGGGCGAGGCAGGAGGCTTTGGTCGAGAGGCAGAAACAAGGTTGTGATCCAGAGGCGAGAGACATCCAATGAGGGTCAGGCAAGACAGGGAAATCCAAGATGCAAAAAGTGGTCAGGCAGGAAGGAATGCTGGACATCTACTAACTGGTAGGTTTTCGAAAATCTGGCACCATCTGCCTGTCTGAGGGCTGTATATAACTGCAGAAAAACAGGTGCATGGCATGACTGTGATTGCGCTCCAGCGCAGCGCCAGGCAGGTGAAGCAGATTAGCCGATTACATGAAGACAGAGCAGGCAGACGAGCCAGAATCATAACACAACCATCATAGTAGATCAACATACTTTGCCCTTGTCTGCTTTAATTGATTCCTGTTGTGAGGAGAATTTGATAGATTCTGAGTTAGTAGCTCAGGCAGGGATTGAGGTAGAGTCCCTCACTTCACCATGTTCCGTCTTAGCCTTAGACGGGAGAAGACTGCAGAAAATAACTCAACGCACCAAGCCACTAGAACTTTTGCTTTCAGGAAATCGTAGGGAAATGATATCCTTTTTTGTGTTTCCAGTATCCCAAAGTGCCATCGTACTAGGGTTTCCCTGGTTACAGGAACATAATCCTCATTTGGATTGGTCCAAGTGTCGTGTTGAGTCTTGGTCCACTAAGTGTCATTCATCTTGTCTCCAGTCAGCCTTCTCCCCGAGTTCTCCCTTGCAGGCTAATTTAGAGGATGAAGAGATTGATTTGTCTCATGTGCCATCCGAATATCATGATCTAAAGAGTTTTTAGTAAGAACAGTGCGCTTTCGCGTCCACCTCACAGACCCTATGACTGCGCGATCGATCTCCTTCCAGGTGCCCCTCTACCTTCTAGCAGAGTTTACAACATCTCCCATCCAGAACAAAAGTCTATGGCTGATTACATTAATAACTCACTCTCTGCAGGTATTATTAGGCCTTCCTTTGTTGGGAAGAAATTCAATTCAATTCAGTTTTATTTATATAGCGCCAATTCACAACACCTGTTGTCTCAAGGCACTTCACAAAAGTCAAGTACATACATTACAATTAATCCTAATCATTGAACAGTGCAGTCAGATTCAGTTATTTATTCAAATTGGATAAAAAGTTTTTCTGTCTAAGGAAAGGAAACCCAGCAGATTGCATCCAGTCAGTGACTTGCAGCATTCCCTCCTCCCGGATGAGCATGTAGAGGCAGTGGACAGTCACTGGCGTTGACTTTGCAGCAATCCCTCATACTGAGCATGCATGCAGCGACAGTGGAGAGGAAAAACTCCCTTTTAACAGGAAGAAACCTCTAGCAGAACCAGGCTCAGTGTGAGCTGCCATCTGCCACGACAGACTGGGGGTTAGAGAGAACAGAGCAGAGACAAAAAGAGAACAAAGAAGCACTGATCCAGGAGTACGTTCTATGGGAAGGAAAAGTAAATGTTAATGGATGTAGCTCCTTTAGTCATTTCATCTAGAAAGAAAGAACAGATAAACTCTGAGCCAGTTTTCAAGGTTAGAGTCTGAAAGAGACCACATAGAGTTAGTCACAATAAAAGCTCAGCCAGTAGCCATGTCTAGGAGAGAGAAAGGGTTAAACACTGAAAGACAGGGCCATGTGGATCATCGGTAGAGGGTGAGCATTAAGTTGTTGCCAGCAGAAGCTCGGACGACTCCCCTCTCCAGAAAGGTGTCACAGGTAGACACAGAGCCAGGCCAGGTGTAGCTTTTAGGAAGAGAAAAGAGAGAACAAAGTTAAAGCGGGAAATAACAGCAAATAATGCAAAATTGGAGAGTAGTGTGAGAATGTAGCGAAGAGGGTGAAAGTGGTCATTATGTCCTCCAGCAGCCTAAGCCTATAGCAGCATAACTACACAGATGTTTCAGTTTCAGATTATTTAGTTAGACGGCGCTTATTTACAACAATGTCGTCTCAAGGCACCCCACAAAGGGTCCCACTGATGGTCATTGTTATACTAAAAACCACAAGGATTGGGATACCTCTCTCTGTCAGACTGATTATAACCATTGGAAAATAGAAGGGGTCATACAGGTAGCAGAAATGGAGGATGTGTTTGCACCTCAACCGTAACTGAGCCGGTTTAGGCTAAACCTGACTCCCCTTACTCCATCCAACAAGGGGAGAAGAAGACGGAGCTAAAATAAGGAAGATAGCTCAGGATAACCTAAGCCACTCTAACTATAAGCTTTATCAAAAAGGAAAGTTTTAAGCCTAGCCTTAAAAGTAGACAGGGTGTCCGCCTCACGGACTAAAACTGGGAGCTGGTTCCACAGGAGAGGAGCTTGATAACTAAAGGATCTGCCTCCCATTCTACTTCTAGAGACTCTTTGGAACCACCATAAACCTGCCAGTCTGAGAACGAAGTGCTCTGTTAGGAAAAGTATGGAAAAAATCAGATCTCTGATGTATGATGGAGCTAAATGATTAAGGGCTTTATATGTGAGGAGGAGAAATTTTAAATTCTACTCTGGATTTAACAGGGAGCCAATGAAGGGAAGCTAAAGTAGGGGAAATATGATCTCTCTTTTTAATTTTTTATCAGAAACTCTTGCTGCAGCATTTTGAATCAGCTGAAGGCTTTTAACTGCATTTTGTGGACATCCTGATAGTAAAAATTACAATAGTCCAGCCTTGAAGTAACAAATGCATGGACTAGTTTTTCAGCATCAATCCTGGACAGGATATTTCTAATTTTGGCAATGTTCCGGGGATGAAATAAGAAATCCTAGAAACCCCGTTTAATATGGGATTTAAATGACATGTCCTGGTCAAAAATAACACCAAGGTTTTTTACTTTATTATCGGAGGTCAATTTAATGCCATCCAGATTAAGTGATTGACTAAGCAGTTTCTTTTTTAAAGACTCCGGTCCGAAGACGACAACTTCTGTCTTGTCTGAATTTAGAAGCAGAAAATTTAAAGTCATCCAAGTTTTTATGTCTTCAAGACATGCTTGTAGTCTATCTAACTGGTTGGGCTCATCAGGAGTAAAGCTGAGTGTCATCAGCGTAACAGTGAAAATTTATTCTATGCTGCCTGATAATTTGACCTATTGGAAGCATATATATAGTAAAGAGAATTGGCCCAAGTACTGAACACTGTGGTACTCCACAATTAACCTTGGAGTTTAAAGATGATTTGTCATTTACATGAACAAACTGAAATCTGTCAGACAAATAAGATTTAAACCAGCCTAGCGCTGTACCCCTGATCCTTACAGCATATTCCAGCCTTTTTAAGAGAATATTATGGTCGATTGTATCAAATGCAGCACTGAGATCTAACAGAACCAGTACGGACACAAGTCCATTATCTGAGGCAATAAGAATATCATTAGTGACTTTCAGCAGAGCTCTTTCAGTGCTATGATGAGCTCTGAAGCCTGACTGAAACTCTTCAAACAGGTTATTGCTGTGTAAATGCTCACACATTTGATTAGCAACTATTTTCTCAAGAATTTTAGATAAGAATGGAAGATTGGATATAGGTCTGTAATTTTTCAAGTAATCTCTATCAAGCGAAGGTTTCTTAAGTAAAGGTTTAATTACAGCTACCTTAAAAGCCTGTGGTACATACCCATTTGCTAAAGATAAATTAATCATATCTAAAATGGGGCTGGTAATCAGAGGGAACACTTCCTTAAATAATTTGGTTGGGATTGGGTCTAACATACAAGTTGATGGTGAAGCTAATATTTCTGATAACTCAGGAAGCTCCACAGGATCAAAACAGTCCAAACACAAATCAGATTCTACAGTTATTTCTAATGTTGTTTCACTTGCTGAGGATGAAGTAATCATCTTCGGGAGTAAGTCAAAGATTTTATTTTTAATAGAATCAATTTTATTTAAGAAGAATCCCTTAAAGTCATGACTGCTGAGAGCTAAGGGAATGGATGGCTCAACAGAGCTATGACTCTGTGTAAGTTTAGCAACTGTACTAAAGAGAAACCTAGGATTATTCTTGTTCTCTTCTATTAATGATGAGAAATAAGCTGTTCTGGCTTGGCGAAGTGTCTTTTTATACAACAGTAGGCTATTTTTCCAGATTAAGTAGGAATCCTCTAGGTGTGTAGAGCGCCGTTTTCTCTCCAATTTTCCAACGTTGTGCTTTAAAGTATGCAGCTCTGAATTAAACCAGGGAGCCAGCCTCCTATAAATAATTACCTTCTTTTCCAAGGGGGCTGCATTCTCTAATGCACCACCCAATGATGAAGTAACACTCTGAACAAGGGAATCAATTTGTGAAGGGGAAGAAACAAAATTATTGCCCTCCACTGTGTTTTTCTGTGATAATGAGGAAATTAAAAGTGGAACAGATTCTTTAAAGGTTGTTACAGCATTGTCTGATAATGATCTACTATAATGAAATTTTCTTTCAGGTGTGGAGTACTCGGTTAAATTAAACTCAAAGGTTAAAAAAATGGTCAGACAGGACAGGGTTATGAGAAATTATTGTTATGTCTTTACACTCAATGCCATATGTCAGCACAAGGTCCAGAGAATGAAGACAATGGTGGGTAGGTTTGTTAATGTTTTGAGCAAAGCCAAATGAGTCTAAGATAGCATTAAAGGCAATATTTAAGCTATCACTTTCAGTGTCAACATGAATGTTAAAATCCCCCACTATAATAACCTTATCTGTATTTAACACTAAATCAGATAAAAGGTCTGAAAACTGATCTAAAAATTGAGAGTAAGGGCCTGGTGGATGGTACAAAACAAAAACCAGAAGTGGTTTTATTGCTTTGCAATTTGGATGAGGAAAACTAAGGATTAAATATTCAAAAGAGTTGTAGCTATTAATTGGTCTGGGACTAATCAATAAATCGGACTGAAAGATGGTTGCTACTCCTCCTCCTCGCCCAGAATTTCGAGGAATGTGAAAATTTAAATAATTAGTAGGAGTTGACCCATTTATAGTAACATAATCCTCTTGCTGCAGCCAGGTTTCTGTGAGGCAAAATAAATCAATCTGATTGTCACAAATCAGGTCACTAACTAGCAATGTCTTTGAAGAGAGAGATCTTATGTTCAGTAGGCCACATTTAATTGTTTTATTTTTCTTTTTAGTCTGAGTTATGTTTATTTTTATGAGATTTTCCTGATTTCCTCCTTTTAGATTATTTTTTAATCTATTCAGTTTTGGCCGTTGGCGAGACACTATCTTAATAGGGTAATGGGTGGGTAGCAGTACAGAAGCTGCAGAGAGCAGTATTAAACTACGACCCTGCTTCCTGGTCTGAACCCTGGGTTGTCAGAGTTTTGGAGAACTAATAAATTTGGCCAGATTCCTAGAAGGAAGAGCTGCTCCATCCAAAATGGGATGGATGCCATCTCTCCGGATCAGACCAGGTTTTCCCCAAAATGTTCGCCAATTATCAATGTAGCCCACATTGTTTTCTGGACACCACCTAGACAGCCAGCGGTTAAATGACAGCATGCGGCTAAACATGTCGTCACTGGTTAAATCGGGGAGGGGACCAGAGAAGATTACAGAGTCCGACATTGTTTTGGCAAACTTACACACCGAAGCAACACTAACTTTGGTGACCTCCGATTGACGTAACCGGGTGTCATTTCCGCCAGCGTGAATAACAATCTTACTGTGTTTACGCTTATCCTTAGCCAGCAGTTTCATGTATGATTTGATGTCGCCTGTTCTGGCCCCTGGCAGACATTTGACTATGGTCGCTGGTGTCTCTAGTGTCACGTTTCTGACTATTGAGCTGCCAATTACCAGAGTTGGCTTCTCAGCGGGTGTGTCACTGAGCGAGGAAATTCTGTCAGAAACGCAGACGGGTTGGTGGTGACCTGTGGGCTGGGATCTAGGACTATGCTTTCTACTTGCCGTCACCCAGCCAGCCTGAGATCCCGGCCGTGCGAGCTCTGCTGGAGGACTGCTACAGGGAGCTACCCTCCCTGGCTCCGTGCTGGCTAAGGGGCCTCGGCTATCTGCTGGTTTTTCAACAGCGAGGAGCCGGGCCTCCAAATCCGTCACCCTCGCCTCCAAAGCTACAAAAATGCTACATTTATTACACGTACCATTATCACTAAAGGAGGCAGAGGAGTAACTGAACATCTGACACAGAGAGCAGGAGAGAGGAGAAGACTCAGAGAGAGAAACAGAAGAACGGGTAGCCATGGTGGAGCTAAAGCTAACGCTAAGCTAGCGACCCCTTACCCCTACTAGAAAACCGTGTAAGACACGGAGATTCCCCAAACGTTAAATACAGCAACAGAAAGTACGTGTTTTAACGTGCTTATGTATTATAACAAGTAAGAGGTATCACAGTAGAGAGAAATCAGATCAAACGAGAGAGCCTTCATATACCAAACAATCCACCGAGTGCAATAGCGAAAACAGGAAGTGATGTTACCCAGAGCTCCTCCTTCCAAGAAAGATGGTTCATTACATCCCTGTATTGATTACAGGGGCTTAAATCAGATTACTGTAAAGAATAACTACCCACTTCCACTCATTACATCTGCTTTTGTACCGGTTTATGGTGCGACTATCTTTTCAAAATTAGATCTCAGAAACGCTTATGTCTTTGTCAGGATTCGCCAGGGGGATGAGTGGAAGACAGCGTTCAAGACACCGCTGGGCCATTTTGTGTACTTGGTCATGCCTTTTGGACTTTGTAATGCACCTGCCCTTTTTCAGGCCTTAGTCAATGACGTTCTCAGAGACTTTTGAACATTTTTGTACTTGTATATTTGGATGACATTTTGATCTATTCAAGGAATAGACAGGAGCATCAGACACACATTCATCAAGTGCTTCAATGCCTTCTGGAAAACCGCCTGTTTGTGAAGGCCGAGAAATGCGAATTTCACCAACCGTCCATCACCTTTTTGGGATACATCCTTGAGGGTGGACCGGTACGTTCAGACCCCGAGAAGATCAGAGCAGTCCTGGAGTGGCCTGTGCCAGACTCTCGCAAATCTTTGCAGCCCTTCTTGGGATTTGCACATTTTTATAGACGATTTATCAAAGACTATAGTCTGACTGCCGTCCAACTCACTGCACTGACTTCATCCAAGGTCACCTTTTCATGGACAGCAGGAGCCGATGCGGCTTTCCAGGCTCTAAAGGAGAGGTTCTCTCAAGCCCCCATCTTAGTACACCCAGATTTCTCTAAACAGTTCATCTTGGAGGTCGACGCTTCTGACATCGGTGTGGGTGCTGTCCTGTCCCAGAACTCTGAGGATGGGATACTTCATCCGTGTGCTTTCTTTTCCCCGCAGATTCAGCAGCGCCGAGAGAAATTACAATGTGGGGGACCGAGAACTACTAGGCATAAAACTAGCCCTCGAGACGTGGCACCACTGGCTAGAGGTGGCCGAACATCCTATCCAAGTCTGGACAGACCATAAGAACCTGGCTTACCTTCAATCTGCCAAAAGACTCAATCCACGTCAGTCTCGATGGTCCTTATTCTTCTCTCGTTTTGATTTAAGTATGTCTTTCAGACCGGGATCAAAGAATGGCAAACCCGATGCCCTCTATAAACAGTTTGCTACTGATGACTCAGTGAAGGAGCCAGCTCCTATCCTGCCGCCCAGCTGGATAATAGGGGCACTCAGGTGGGAGATGGAGGACACCATTCTTAGGGCACAACAACTGGAGCTGGATCCTGGCACTGGACCCACCAACCGTATTTATGTTCCCTCCCAAGTTCGTTATAAGCTTATTGACTGGCTTCATACGGCCAGGTTTTTTGGCTCATCCAGCAGTTAGCAGAACTATTGCTTTGATTCAGAGGAGGTTTTGGTGGCCATCCCTACATAAGGATGTAAGGGAATTTGTTCAGGCATGTACCAAATGTGCTAGAAACATGTCTAGTAACCAACCACCGGCAGGTCTTCTTCAACCCCTCATCATTCCTAGCCGGCCTTGGTCCCACATTGCACTGGATTTTGTTACCGGACTACCACTTTCATCAGGTATGACAACCATTCTTATGATTGTTGACTGGTTCTCTAAGTCTTGTCATCTCATTCCACTTAGGAAACTCCCGTCAGCTCTGCAAACCGCCAAATTACTCACCAAGCATGTTTTCCGTTTACATGCCATACCCCAAGACATTTTGTCCGATCGAGGTCCACAGTTCATCTCCCAGTTCTGGAAACAGTTTCGTTCATCTCTTGGAGCAAAGGTTTCATTGACTTCTGGTTACCACCCTCAGTCCAACGGCCAAACCGAACGATTAAATCAACTGCTGGAATCCACACTACGATGTCTCACATCTACAAACCCCACAGATTGGTGCTCCCATTTACCATGGGTGGAATATGCACTTAACTCGCATGTATCTTCTGCTACAGGTCGGTCCCCGTTTGAGGTTGCCCTTGTTTACCAGCCTCCCTTGTTTTCAGGTGATGAGAAGGACATCACTATTTCCTCGGCCCATCAGCATGTCCGCCGCTGTAAATCTGTCTGGTCTTCAACCATCCAAGCTCTTAAGCGGACTGCCGAGCAAAACAAGCGTTTTGCGGACCGGAAACACCGACCTGCACGTACATACCAGCCTGGACAGAAGGTCTGGTTGTCGGCGCGTGATGTTCCCCTGAAGTCCATGTCCCGAAAGCTGTCGCCTTGTTTCATCGAACCCTATGAAATAGAGAGTGTGGTCAGTCCCTCTGCAGTTCGCCTTCGTCTACCTGCTAGTCTTCGCATTCATCCTACGTTTCATGTGTCCCAAATTAAGCCTGTGATCACTACTGCTAAAATTTGCATACAAACGTCTACTGTTAAGTGAATTATTGACAGATTGTCCTTGCATTCTAATTTCTGATTAAACTGTTCATCGGTATAACAGCAGCAGTTAGTGTCTGTGGTGGAGAAAAAATAAATGTCAGGGCAATCTCAGTATTCTGCCTGATGAGGTGTTCAATCAGTAAGACCTTAGTATCCCTTCACCTTCTTTCCTTCCTTGAGTAGCTCATTCTTGTGATTTAAAAACCACAGGATGATAGCAGGTTTCTCACTGGTATTTCTTCTTGGAAGAGAATGGCAGGCTTAAATTTTGTCGCGATCCAGAAGAATCCCTTTGGACTCGACAAAAGCGATAGCTGCGACATGTTGCTCAATCACTGTTGTTTTCACTGGTGCTGACAGCCTGAGCTTAGGACAGCCTAACAGAGATCCTGGTAACAACCACATCATTAATCCGTTAGTGTTGTTCAAGTTCTGCCACTTGATTTTCTATATAGTTGAGTCGCTTATCTTTTTCCTCAGTTTGCCATCACAGTTCCACATTCTCCTCAATGAGGTCCTTTTCCTGTAGCTGCGTAGCTGCAACCTCTGTACCCAGGAAGTCCAGTGACCTCTTGATATCCGTCTACTTCCATTGTCTGTACATTTTCTGTCCATAAAGTACAGAAAGTTAAACAGTAAGAGAATTTGAGTCTAAACAGTGACACTGAGTTGGTCTTTCTCAAGCCTTTCATCATAAGACTAAGAAACACAACATGCAGGTCAAAGATGTAAAGATGTAAAAACCAGGGTTAGGTTATAAAACAATATCCAAAGCTTCGGAGATCTACTCTACCTGACATAACAAACTATGATAAACGTACTGGGACATTAACTGGAAAAGGGTCCTTTGGTCAGATGGAGGAGCTGCAGAGATCGACAGCTAAGGTGAAAAAAATCTATTGTAAGTTGGACATCGTTAAAAGAGAGTCAAAAGAAGTGTAATTTTAAGTGTGTGATTAGCTATATAGAAACCCATTATACAAATGGAAGAAGGTGCCATGTACAGACGAGACCCAAAAAATTGTTTGGCCAATTTGCACAAAGCTATATGTCGTGAAAATCTAAAACCACATCCCCCCAAACATTCTATCCCCACAATGAATGACATCAGTGACAGCATCATGCTATTGAAAGCCTTTTCTTCAGCACTAACAGGAAAACTGGTCATAGCTGATGAGAGGATGACTGTAGTTATGTGCTGCCCTATTGTGCAAGAAAACCTTTTATTAGGTTCAAAAGACTTAAACTGAGTTGGAATAACATACAACACAGCAAATTCGTATGTTGGAATTGGACTAGTCAAAGTCCGAACCTAAATCCAAAGGGTTTAAAAACTTGTTCACAGATGCTATACACATAATCTGACTCAGCTTGAGCTACTTTGCAAAAAAGTATGGACAAAAGTGTTGGTTTATATATGTACGAACCTGTTACCTGAGACTAAAACCAAAAGTTTCAAGAGTTGAAGCTGTAATTGCAAGTGGTGATTTTACAAAAAAATTAGAGGGCTGAACACAAATATATATAGATTTTTATTTATTAAAAAAAGAAAACTATTATTTACAACAAGTTCACAGCTATGCACTGCTTTGTGTTTGTCTATCACATGTGGCTGTGATGTAACAAAAATGAGAAAAGGTTTAATGATTAAGAATCCTATTGGAGGGTAGTGTATCTTTATCTTAAAAATATAAGGGTAATATGAGGTTCAGCATTCGTCTCTGTGTATCTTTAACATATTGATTAAAGGTATAACCCTGAGTCCCTTTCAGATTGTAAATGCCTTTAATTTGTTAGGTAGACTGGTACTCTGACAATTTGTCAAAACGTGTGTCAAATTTTCCTGCCGTGGCATGAAGAAGCTATTTGCAGCTATGGCTAACTTAAACCACTTTGACAAGGTAGAAGTTTTAAACATCAAGCAGAAAGACAAGGACTATGTTTTCTTTACTGAAGGTATAAGAACTTCACCTCAGTGTCACCACGTGTTTCAGAGAGGAATAGGGGCTGGAGATGAAGCAATCATGGTGGCCAGTCTGGGAAGAGTGTGTGAAGCTGAAATAAGGATGATGCTTATAAAGTGCAGAGTGGGCATCCAGTGGCACAGCTGGCAACGGCTATAAGAGAGTTGGCCCAGTTAGCCCAGTTAACCGGCTGGCTTCCACTGGACTATGCACAGATGCCCAATTACTGCCCTGCTGATGACACCCCTGGGGCAAAGCACTCACACATCCTCTTTCAGCTTATATGAACCCACACAGTATGCACATAGACAGTGAAATGACCATACGTTGAAAAGACACACACCTGAACAATATCTGTATTATCCACATACATACACACGAATTTAAAGCCAGCTGAGAGGCTCTTACACATATTTAGTCCAAACATCGCAAAGCGCAGCAAACTATGTCCTCAAACACACAAGCACGAACCAATACAAATCTCTTGCAACTTCGCCTCAGTGTGCCAGTATTCACCGCACGGACCCTGTGACTGCCCACACAAACACACACACACACAAAACTGCAACTCTCACCTCAGGGCAGAGATGTGCTCTGATGTTTCCGGGGCATTGGGCAGTCACAAGTGTGTGCCTGACAGCTGTTAGTGCGTGTGTGTCCGTCTGTGTGTTTGGGTGTGTGTTTTGGCGTAATGCCCTAATTTGACAGAGCTGGAGCAGTGGTTGATCCCAAGTGCAGTTGATTTGGCTTGATGTTGACCCTACAGGCCTTGTCAGCTCCAACATGCTCCCTGTCTCCTCATGTAGCCCAGTACAAAATTGAGTGGATACGTACAAACACACACGAACACACACACAATAATACCATGCAAATAGAAAGGACATATTAGTATGCATTTGTTAACTCATGTATTCCAGAGTTTTGTTTGTTAACAAACACACAAGTCTCACTTTTTCTATTTGTTCATATAATTTTATTCATTTTCTTTATTTTTCACATGATTCTCAAAAATCTTTTGTTGTGATATTATCAATACTCAACACCAATTACATTTTCTATTTGCCTGAAAGGAGACAGACAACAAGAGACGTATTTGCCTGAGATAAGATAGGGAACAAAATAATGACTCTGCATTACTCAATAATGTTGACTGTTGTATTTTAACAACAAATACTAAGTATTTCAAACAATAAACCACTTCTCTATTTTTCATATGTTTGGTCTTGACAGGTAAATAGAATGGCGGGTCTGGTTGCCTTATCATGTTGGGCTGATTTGCTCTAGAAAGAAATAAAAAAGAATATTGTCTCTGCCGCAAGATTTACTTTATTCATTGAAAGGCTAGATAGATTACATCTGGTTCAGTTAGTCATGAGACAATTATAAAGACACAAAGATGACAAGGTGAAAGGTTAGGGGGCGACCCAGGAGACAACAACAGTCTTACACAGACACGCAAACACACACGCGTACACATGTTTCCACACTCGGTCTGTCAACAAGTATTTGCTGTCTTATTAGACAAAGAGTAAATACAAAAAAAAATTTTCAGACATTAAATGGAAAAGCTATCCAAGCTGATCTGCTCCTTTGTAGAAAAGTAAATGCCCACAGAATCTAATGAAATGTTTTCATTAATGGTTTTGCCACCCTTAACAGTAATAGCTGCCATCTAGCATTTGCAAAACATGGCAATGGGTCTTATACCGAAAACTCCCCAGATTTGCTGAAGTAAAACAACTCTGCTTTAGTTTAGCCACACTGGAGGGTTTTTGAATAGGAACGACCAGTTTAAGGTCACACCACAGCATCTCAATTAGATTTAAGTCCAGACTTTACTAGGCCTGTATGATTTTTTTGGGGAGGGTTTTCAGCCATTCAGAGTTAGACTGGTTGGTGTACTTTAGATAATTTTTCTGCTGCATGACCCTAGTGACAATTGTGATAGCCGCAGTCCTGGTGAATTTAATGTTTTTGTCATGACCTGTAGGTTTCAGGTGTTTGGGTTTTAGTTAATTTCTCATCTCTGTTTCTTCTCTATTTTAGTTCTCCAGTTGTTGCTATTTTAGTTCATTAATTTGTGCTTAGTTTCTAGTTTATTCTATGCTTTGTTTTATTTAGATACCTATCATTGTGTTTCCTTCTCTGCTGTCATTCTGCTCATTACTCCTCCCTCAATTAGCTCAGCCCTGCTTGGTCTCAGCTGTTTCTCATTCTCTTCTGATTGCCCTCACCTGCTTGCCCTGTCTTTCTCTTCACTCTCTCCCTGTATATATACTGTTTGGTTGTCACTGTTTCTTTGCTGGAATCTCCTAAAATTTTGCTCCATGCCCCATGCTCTCTTTGCTCTGTTGATTTGCCTACGGATTCTGCTACCTGCCAGTCCTAGGTTCTGTTTCTCCAACTGTTACTTTGTAAGTTTTTTGGATTTCATTGTTAGATCTTCAGAATGTTTTTTTTTATCGTTGTATTACAAAAACATGATAGAATATTACTGCCTCCTGTGAGGTGCCTACAATTAAAACACAACACACATTAACAACACCTATCCCCACCTCCCAATGTACCATTCATAAAAACCGATAAAAGTAGAAAAGACAATGTGAAGTCCAGTGTGAGTGTGTTCCACAGAATTATAATCTCTGATATTGTCATTTTGCAGCATAGGTAAAAACTGTTTTTCAGTCTAGTCGTCCTGCATTTTGAGGGTCTGAATCTCTTCCCTGATGGCAGCAAGTTGAGTAGCTGGTGCCCAGGGTGGGAAGGCGTCTGCTGAGATCTTCAGAGCTATCTTGAGGCAGTGTGAGCTGGCGATGACCCCCAGCAGGGGCAAAGGGCAGCCAATAATCCTATTTACAGATCCGGTGACCCTGAACAGAGCCCTCTTGTCAGCAGCAGAGCAAGCAGCAAACCACGCATTGACAAAGTACAACAGCACTGACTTGTGCCCCGATAATAGTTTCTCCTCTAAGTGGCTCTGCTGTGTACCCTTAGAAACTTTAAGAAGGCCACTTTTTCCACACATGCCACATTGATGGTAAGCGGATCATGGACCCCTTTCTATCTCCTGGAATCGATGACCATCTCCTTGGTTTTTGAGGTATTCAGCTCCAGGTTGTTCTTGGTGCACCACACTGTCAAAGCCTGTATTTTTTCTCTATAAACTGACTCATCACCCCCCGTAATCAGGTCTACCACAGTAGTGTTGTCTGCAAACTTAATGATGGAGTTAGAGGGCCAGGTGGGGATGCAGTCATATGTATAGAGTGTATACAGGAGAAGACTCATCACACAACCCTGGGGAAAGCCAGTGCTGAGCTTCAGAGTAGAGGAGCGAAACTGACCAACCATTAAAACCTGTGGTCTGTTAGTCAAAAAGTTCTTAATCCACGAACAGATTAAGGGGGCATATGCAGATCTTTGAGCTTCTATTTTAGAATGTCCGGTATGATCGTATTGAATGCTGTGGCAGATGGCCGCTCACACTGAGCCTGGTTCTGCTGGAGGTTTCTTCCTGTTAAAAGGGAGTTTTTCCTCTCCACTGTCGCTACATGCATGCTCAGTATGAGGGATTGCTGCAAAGTCAACGCCAGTGACTGCCCGCTGTCGCTACATGCTCATCCAGAAGGAGTGAATGCTGCAAGAAACAACTCAATGCAATCTGCTGGGTTTCCTTAGACAGAAAACGTTTTATCCAATTTGAATAAATAACTGAATCTGACTGTACTGTTCAATGGTTAGTTATCAATTGGAATGCATGTGCCTGACTTGAAATCTACATGATTAGATTGAATTGACTTAGCCCATTTTAAAGTTAACCACCTTTCACACAATGCAACATGAAACAACACTCTCCAATTATTTTTACTTCTGCCTTCCTCCCTCCGTGTTGGATGGAGTAAGGGGGAGTCAGGTTTAGCCTAAACCAGCTCAGTTATGGTTGAGGTGCAAACACACCCTCCATTTCTGCTACCTGTGCGACCCCTTCTCTTTTCCAATGGTTATAATCAGTCTGATAGAGAGAGGTATCCCAATCCTTGTGGTTTTTAGTATAACAATGGCCACCAGTGGACTCTACATGGACACACTTTATCAGTGTATTATTTTACTTAGTACCCCTACACATAGCCCATTCTAAAATGGCCAAACTCTAACACTCAGTAGTTTAATCTAACCTCCCCAACAACCCTATACCATTCCAAACCCTTTGTGAAGTGCCTTGAGATGACATGTGTTGTGAATTGGCACTATATAAATAAAACTGAATTGAATTGAATTGAATTGAATGCCGGCCTGTAATCAAAGAACAGCATGCTGACATAGGTCCCTGGGAGCTCCAGATGGTTCAAGGCCTTGTGGAGAGTAGTGGCGTCTTCAGTACTACGGTTTGCCCTGTAAGCAAACTGATGTGGATCACAGTTCACAGTGGATCACAGAAAGTACTTAAGGTGATTTAGAATTAGCCTTTCAAAGCACTTCATAACCACAGATGTCAGTGCCACTGGTCTGTAGTCATTAAGGTCTCTTGCAGCAATCTGCTTTTTTGGCACTAGGATGATGATAGCATGATTCAGCCAATGACAGAATTTAAAAATTCCCGTTAGAACTTCTGTCAGTGGATCTGCACATGCACAAAACACTTTGCCTAGAACTCCATCTGGTCCAGCAGCTTTATTAGGGTTTACAGTCTTCTGTACTCTCCCCACCTGATAATCCTGGAGCAGCAGAAGAGGAGGATTGGAGGATTGTTGAGTTGCCGATGATGTGGCAGGTCTGGGAGCCTCAAAGCGAGCAAAGAAGAAATTGAGTTCTTCTGCCAACGAGGCATCCTCACTGAGTGCAACTGCAAGTTGGCTTCATAATTTCTCAGATGTTGAATCACTTGCCACACTCTTCGTGAGTTATTGTCTTGCAAGTACGATTCCGCTTTCAACTCACCATGCAGCTCTGACTTCCTTTCTGTGTTTTGGTCAATCTCTAACCTCCCATCTTCAAACTTTGACACTGATGACTAACAGATTTCCTGGTTTTGTGAGGATCTCTCGAACTGTTTTAGAGTGGTTTATATATTATACATTTTAAACAGAACCATTACTGCCTGCATAAACCACAACTTGTCAGATTCCAATGATCTAGTCTGTAGGGGTACCCCAAGCATCTGTTTTGGGCTCACTTCTTTTTTCTATATATTCACCCACATTTCATAATATCTCCTATCACGTTTTTGCAGATGACATTTAGCTGTATTGACCACTCAAAGAGTTTCTTCAAATTGAATGAATTACTTTAGAGCCTTAACGAAATTACAAACTGGTTAAAAAATAACTCTCCACAACTGAACTCTGAGGAGAGTGTTTGATCCTTGCCCGAGACAGCACGTTTCCACTGATCAGGAAACGGGATGGACTTTTGACCTTGCCTATCAAGCCAAATATAAGGATTTTTAGGTGTTGTTTTAGACCAGTCAATGTTTCTTGAAAGGTCCTTCTAAACAATTGTTTTGATATGCATCATCAAATCCAAAGCCAAAGTCCATCAGTTGGTCATAAGTGGTTAATCAAGACTCTTAATTGGAACAAACAAAAGAGCTCACATCGCTCCTGTTTTAATGTCTTTGAAATAGTTACCTGTTTATTTTAGAATTAATTTTAAAATCCTGACTTTAACTTTCAGGGCCGTGCATTGTCAACATCATCCCTGAATGGTTAAAGACACATACTCCAACTCAGGCCCTCACATACTCAAACCAAATTTAACTCATAGTCCCTGGAATCAGATATAAAAGTCAAGGGAATCACTATTTTCAGACCGTTGAACCTCCACTGCTCCACTGTTTTTAGGTTGTCTTAAGAATCTGGACTGCTATAAAGAGCAGCTAAAGATTCTGTTTTTCAAATTACATTTTTTCTATATTATTGAATTTTCTTTAAAATTTTTTGTATAATTTGATCATTTGAAACCCTGAAAAGGTTAGAAAGGACATAGAAATAGATAGAAGGAAATAATAGTAGTTTTTTATAAAAAAAAAGAAGGGCCAGGGCTAAGAACTAAATTTGCAACATGAAAAAGCACTCCATTCAGTAACTCTGAAAACTCAAAGCCACATTTTGTCATTTTGTGGTTCGCCTTCTTCTATTTCCATCATTGCAAGACTTCCATCTGTCTTTCATTCTCTCCTGCATTGCTAGAGACACTTCTAATGGGCTTTCTCAGGTTTCTCATTTGTGTGATTTAATCTAAATGTTTCTCTTTTTCTTTTGTGGAGCTCTCGAGTGGTACGTGTGTGTGTGTGTGTGTGTGTGTGGCTGTACACCCATCAGGATGTCCCTGTTGCAACGGATCCTCTGAGGTAAAGGCCAGATTTTAATCCCTGGGTCCATCTAATCTCTTCATATTCACATCTCAGATTAACACAGAAGCACACACATGTATATACACACACTGGTCTAACGCCTGTCATCATCAGCCGCTATGATCGAGTGTGTATTTGTGACATGGTATTTGAAGGTTTTTTATAGTCATCCAGCCTCTCCTATCTGAAAGAGATTAATTGCTAAAAATTAAGCCTGTCTCAGGCCGGCGACCTGTGGGTCAACGTTTTACTCGCTATGCTGTAGCGCACATGCTCCTATGAGTGCATGTACAAAAACACACATACAAACAGATCTTGGTGCCATCTGCCCTGGGGCGGCTGGACGACAGTGTCATAGCTGTAAGAAGGGTGGGATCACAAATGAGAACAGCATGTACTGTGTGTTTTAACATCAAAGGTGACCGGGGCCACTCAGAACATACACACACACACACGCACATGCAAGCTGTCCTTACATGAAACACTGGCAGAGAGTGTGGTCACTCTTTGTGTGTCTTTAATTTCTGTTCTAGCAGAGGCAACCCAGGAGGGCAGTGCAGCGATGAGGTTTCTCCAGCAGGCCACATGAATGTAGACATAAACACTCTGACTAATGAAACTCAGGCCTGGAAAGTGCATGCATGTGTGTGTGTGCTTTCCAAGTAGCTCCATCTGGGTAGAAGTGGCACCAGAGATGTTTACTGGAGGCTTTAGCCCATCAACTTATTGTCAACAGTTCAAGGCACTGTCAGCGCCCACGCTGTGTGTGTATATGCGTGTCTGAGAGTGAAAGAAAGCGTATCTGGAGCGGGTTAGTGGTTAAGGGCAAGGACCGTGCAGAGGAACAAGGAATATGAAGAAGGCTAATTCTAGCATCTCAAGACAGAAAATTTTTATTTTTTAAATGTATGTTAATGATCATTTAGACTCAGTACCAGTCATTTCTATGAACATTACCTTACAATGTTTCCTTTCAAGTGAATTGATTAGAAATTGGATTGTAATTTAATTTCATCATTAAAGGAGCTATGCTGTGAAGGTATCTGAGATTTTTTTAATATTCATTAAAGAAGAAACCATAAAAGAAATCATTTAGACCAAAGAACACACCAGGCAGGTCAGGGATAAAGTCGTGGAGACATTTAAAGCGGGATAAATTCATAAATCAAAATCCTGAAATTTGAAGATATCACTTGAAACTGTTCAATCCATCATTTAAAAATTGAAAGGGTATGGCTAAAACCTACAAAGGCATGGTTACACACGTGGACAAAATTGTTGGTACCCCTCAGTTAATGAAAGAAAAACTCACAATGGTCACCAAAATAACTTGAATCTGACAAAGGTAAGAATGAATAAAAATTCTATGAAAATGAACAAATGAAAGTCAGACATTGCTTTTCAAACATGCTTCAACATAATTATTTTAAAAAATAAACTCATGAAACAGGCCTGGACAAAATGATGGTACCCTTAACTTAATATTTTGTTGCACAACCTTTTGAGGCAATCACTGCAATCAAACGATTCCTATAAATGTCAATGACACTTCTGCAGCTCTCAGCAGGTATTTTGGCCCACTCCTCATGAGCAAACTGCTCCAGTTGTCTCAGGTTTGATGCGTGCCTTTTCCAGATGGCATGTTTCAGCTCCTTCCAAAGATGCTCAATAGGATTTAGGTCAGGGCTCAAAGATGGCCACTTCAGAATAGTCCAATGTTTTCCTCTTAGCCATTCTTGGGTGTTTTTAGCTGTGTGTTTGGGGTCATTATCCTGTTGCAAGATCCATGACCTGTGACTGAGACCAAGCTTTCTGACACTGGGCAGCACATTTCTCTCTAGAATCCCTCGATAGTCTTGAGATTTCATTATATCCTGCACAGATTCAAGACACCCTGTGCTAGATGCAACAAAGCAGCCCCAGAACATAACAGAGCCTCCTCCATGTTTCACAGTAGGGACAGTGTTCTTTTCTTCATATGCTTCATTTTTCCGTCTGCGAATATAGAGCTGATGTGCCTTGCCAAAACATTACATTTTTGTCTCATCTGTCCATAGGACATTCTCCCAGAAGCTTTGTGGCTTGTCAACTGATGTATATCTAAATTTTGACTATTAACTTATTTTGTGTCAGCATTCCTTGGCATCAGTGCTGGCAGTTGCCAAGCTGTCCGACAGTCACTCCTAAAAATAAGTAAAGCCCAGCAGACTCAGAAGATATCTTATACATAAAGTAGACAGCATTACCAGCATGATATGGAGTTTGAATTGGGTCAAATGGTTCGTATGTGGCATGTTGATTGTATTTTGGAATTCCATTGTATTTGGTGTGAACAGTGGCTGCAGACACTTTAAAAGCCCCACACTAAAGCAGGTTTTGTTTTGTGCTCAAAGGAAATCAGAACCCCCTGTCTTGCAAACAAAGGTGGTGAACATGCAGCACGTTTCAGGATGACGCAACATTAGGAGAGCCCCTAACACCTGCTCATCCATTGACTAATCTAGACAATTAATTTAACATTTTTTATTTTATTTTATGTTCATGTTTTTTGTACCGTCAACTTTGGTATTTATTGTATACCACTGTGAAATGTTAATATATAGGTATAAATTAGTTTCTTAACATGTCAAAAATAAAAAAAAATGAGGTCATTATTCCTTCTGCATCAAAGCCTGAGTTTCATCCATCCAACAATTTCCTCACCCGCTTATCCTTGCAGGGTTGCAGGGGTAGATGGTGCCTACATCCAGCAGCCATTGGGCAAAAGAAGGGGAACACTCCGAAGAGACTGCTAGTCCATCACAGCACCCTGAGTTCTCAGCATGCTGTAAAATGTGCAATTTGTCCACATGTTCAAATCTTGTGACATGAGACTGTACTGGAAATGAAGTACAAAAGGTTTTTTATAAAACCCTTTTATAGCCTGATGAGGCATATAGATCCTTTTATAGATAGCTTTTTTTAAGTTAATAATGGAGACTGTAACATTTTCACAAAACATGCTAACATACTGTATTTATTAGGTGTTTGTATGAGATATGATTTTATCTGGTTTAAAGTTGATTTATTTAAATATTTACACTATTGATACATTTAAATGTACTTTAAAAGAACAGAAGTGCAAACGATATGGTTGTCTGCATGAAGTCTGCATATTAACACACACAGGCGCAGAGTAAATGACTCAAATGTGAACCCAGATTCCATGATAAAAGTTTCTTCAAGCATGTTTTCAATGCAAAATGCAACAGACAGAAAGTCTATTTTACTAGCTAGAGTGCATTTAGCAGCTTGGAAAAAATAACGGCTTTGTCTTTTCTATTTTGTCCGTAGCTGCTTCCTTCTCAGACGTTCATGAATCATGCTTGTGGTGATGTTAAAAGCAAAGACACCTTGTCGAACAAACAAACTTTACCAAACTTGAAGTACTCATAGGTGTTAGATTCCCTCAGCCATTGAAAACTTTGATCAGCTTTTCTAATCTGGATTATTCAACACTGAGACAAGACAGTTTATCTGCCATGATTGTGTTGTTGATGTTTGTTTTCAACTAAAGACTGACTAAAAAATGACTGACTGAGAAAAATGAATGTATGTAACAATTTTGCAGACAATTTTTCAATCACATGATCATGTGATTAGAGTATTTGAACAGAAAATATGGAAATATGGAACATGGGTTTAAAAATAAATAAATAAATAAATATATATATATATCTATATATATATATATATATCTATATATATATAGATATATATATATAAATACATTTGTTATATTCACTCCTGGTCACAATTCTGCTTTTAAACAGCTCTGCAATAAGACATTTAATAGCACTTTTTAGCGTAAGTTATCTGAAGTGGTTTACAACAATCACCCATCTGACAGGATGTCATGTGATCAGAGCTTATAGTGAGGAGGCAACAATCCATTTAACTGGGATTATTATATAAGGACCCCTTTGACCCAATCAAACAGAATTTTGCTCCCATCTAGGTCTTGATTTTTCAAAATAGATCAGACCCAAATGAACCTCAGCATATTATCAGTTTATGGCTCCCAGGATTAAATGCATCAGTTCATTCAAAGCATTATAAATGTCATTTGTATACAGTAGCTTTAGCATTGGCCATTTATAATAATATCTGGTGAATAATTTTATTCCTTTAGGCCTATTTTCTTTAACTTTTGTTACGGTTGTTGTCTAGACAGTGTAGATGGCGTGGTCAGCAGATATGATTTGTTCCTTTATGGTAGCAGAAACACATATTTTATCCACCTTACTGGTTAAAAATTAGCTAAATAGGGGACAAGTCTGAGATTAATCTCTCATTCAGCATTTGCAATAAATAACAAAAATACACATATGTAATTAACAAACAGCCCAAAAGAAATTATAGCACCTCAGACATGCCACATGAGAGTGTAACTATAAATTGCTGGAGTGCCACTGAGTACCTTTCTTATTGTAGTTTCTTACTTTGTGTTAGTAGAGTATTATTTTCCTTCACTCTATAAATGTGCAGAGGGCACAGCTGCAGTGCCCTTTGCACACACACCCTCCTCTGTGTGCCAATGCACTGGGTATTAAGCTCTCTCTCTGCAGCAGCTGCAGTCACTTTATGGGGAAACCTCTCTGTACCTGAAGGCATAGCACATGCACACATGCATTCAGATGCTCACATGTACATGCCCAGCATTGTGCACATCTATCTGGAAATTTCTTTAGAGTTCCTACAGTTTATTGCATCCTGGAAAGCCAACAGAACTGTTTTGGGTCCAGTGTGAATCAGCTAACTGGGAACCATTTTAAAATAGAAATGGGGCTTCAGAAATCGAAACAGCTCCGTTAAAGCAGAGGTTGTTCAGCGTCTCCATGACTGCCGGGGGCCAATCACATTGGATCGGCTGGTTCGTCCAGATATTTTCTCTGTTGTTTGTGTACCCTCTGATTTTGATTAAAAAATCATATCTCATTTTCACTTTCATTAAGTTATTATGATGCATTTTTTTTCATTGGAAGATGGGTTGTTGAAAACAAACTTACACTTTTTACTTATCAAACTTGTGTGTACTGAAGCAGATTAGAAAAAAGTGGAAAAAAACGGATTTCTTCACTTTTGTTCTTTTACTGAAGCACTGATGAGATTGACTCATATAATCACAAAATAATTTAATGCAGTTTCTTTGCAATTTACAATGAAATGTGTGCAGACAGGACCATTAAAAACACATGTGATAAAGATGTGTAAAATGCCCTAAAATAAATGTATCTTTCTTTGTAGTAGCATAATGTCAGAATAAAAACCTTAGGAAAATCAAATCTTTAATTGCATGCATTTAATGAGCTTGGAAGGAAATCCTCAAATAATCAGTAGTGTCAAATCTACTGCCACCCTTAACAATTCCTATGAGATAAATGTAACTAAAGCCTTTTTGTCATTTATACTTCACTTATTCAAGCTGGTCTGAATGTCCAGGAGCACTTGGCCACTGTTAAGTAAAGTGGAGGATCTGTTGAGTGCTAAACTGCTATGGCCCTCCTTTTCTTCCAAAGGTCCTGGAAACGTTCACAGATGGCATGGCATAAAGGAGATTTTGAATAAAATCTGGTGGACTCTGGCAGAAAACTGAAGATAGGTTGTCAGTGGATCTTTCAGCAGAAAAATTATCCGAATCAACTCAGAAATGACAGACACAAAATGGGAACCTCAATCCCCAGATCTATATCCTATAGAGCACAGGTCCTCCAACCACTGATGTGTTGCACCAGGCTGCAGGGAAAGAACACTTTTTATAAGTTCATTGCTGCTGGTGATGACACTGTGATTGTATTTAAAAAAAAAAAAAAAAAAAAAAAAAATATTATATAATAATATATATATATATATATATATATATATATATATATATATATAATATATATATATATATATATATATACTATACTTATACCATAATGTATATTATATTATACTAAGGGAACCCCAATTCCAAGAAAATTTGAATATTGTGGAAAAAGATAAACTCCAGCAAATTGCAAACTCATGGTGTCACACCCTATTCAGCTAATTAACTCAAAAACACCTGCAACGGTTTCCTGAGCCCCTAAAAGGTCCTCTAAAAAGTGTGGTAGACAAAGGTGCACCAGCAACATGGATAACCACTGCCTTGAGAAGATTGTCAAGCAAAATCCATTAAGGCTGAGCCTGGAGTCAGTGCATCAAGAGCCACAACGCACATACAATTCCTACATATGGGCTATAAATGTTGCATTCTTCGTGTCAAGCCATTCCTGAACCGGAGACAACATCAAATAAGTCTTACCTGGGCTAAGGAGAAAGTCATGTTTCCATTTCATTTGAAAATCAAGGTCCCAGAGTCTGAAGGAAGAGTGAAGAGGCACAGAATCCACGTTACTTGAGGTTCAGTATGGAGTTTCCACAGTCAGTAATGATTTGGGGTGAGATGTCATCTGCTGCCGTTTGTCCACTGTGTTTTCTGAAGTCCACAATCAACACAGCCAACTAACAGGAAATTTTAGAGCACTTTATGCTTCAGATTGTAGATGACATGAAGGCTGATATCAAATTAACCTGGGCTTCCATTACACCTCAGCAGTGTCGCAGGCTGATCATCTCCATGCCATGCTGCACTGATTCAGTAATTCATGCAAAAGGAAGCCCAACCAGGTCGTGAGTGCAGAGAAATTAACATACTTTTCAGAAACCTGACATTTCTGTTTAAAATGTTATTTTTTATTGATCTTATGTAATATTACAATTTTCTGAAACAGTGAATTTTGGGTTTCATTATCTGTTAGCCACTCTCTGTCCCAGTGGCCTGGCGTATTCCTCGTCTTCGTCCCTAGTCTGGTTTTATGACTTTATGTACTACCTTCTTCTCTTTTGTTTTTCCAAAGCTATAAGGCAAATTAGCTCTTCCTCCTCGTCCGACGACGCCATGACAGAAAGTGTGGAAAATGCAGGTATTTGTCACCAGAAATTAAGGAAATTGTTATGAAATCTCAAATGTCTGCGGACAGTGCACACGGAGTCTCAGCTGCTCACAATACACACACATTACACCCGACTCTGTGGGAGCCATAAGGATCCTCTCCCAAACTGACCATTTTAGCTCCCTGCACATTGCATGTGTGTGGTCCAGCCCACTATGTCCGGATGACCATTGATGTGTGTTTGTGCCCATGTACACACAGATCACAGCTGGAATGACCGCACAAACACAGGCCCGGATCTGTGCTGCACATTCCAGTTTTAGCCAGTGAAATAAAGACATCTGGATTTCATCCCCTCCCTTCGCCTTTTCTCTCTTCACTCTCATCTCCTCTTCTCTGCTCTACCCTCCTCTCCACGGATATTGATCGAGCTGAACACTTTGAGTACAAAGAGTTAAGGCCTGAAAGGCGAAACAGCCGCGATTTCAGAGAAGTCATGAAAGTTTAAAATGCCTTCTCTTTCAGTCGGGTCCAGAGAGACATGTTTGCTGTGTGAGTGACCCCCGGGCGTATTTGGAGATCCAATGGTTGAACCTTGCTCATCCCACGTTGAACCAGTCAATACCTATTATTAGCTACTGTCTGCCCTCTGCTATAGGGCCTGATGAGGCATGGAGAGAGAAAGAAAATACCTTCTGAAGGCCGAGAATTGGAGAGAGCTGTGTGTATGTTTGGCCAATGCAGGGCGAAAGTGTGAGCATGTGTAATTTAGGCGATGGAAAGTGTTTGGCATCCTTTAAGTCCTATGTTTGAGTATTAATGCTTACTGGTTGTGAAAATGCAAAGTATGCAGGTCTAAAAAGAACAGCACTTCTTTACAGTGCTGTTCTTTTTGTGAGCTGCCTTGAGCTCACAAAATAAAATCTGTATACATTTTTTCCTAAATCCAATAGAAAAAGACCTTTGTACAAAATCTTATGTCCTGAAGCAAAATTCTTGAAAGTAGTTTATAGATATGTATTCCTAGAGGATGAAAATTCTCTTAAAAATGAATTCTATAAAACACCAAGAAAAAATCTTATGTCTGTTTTTAAATAGTTTATCTGTGCAGTTCTCATAAATATAATCTTTTTTTTTGCCTAAAGAAAATTAAATTAAAAGAACCAGGCCAAGAATCCACATTTTTAAAGCCAGTGTTTAGCAAATAAACGTCATTGAGTCCAACTGGGATATCAGTTCTCCAGCTTTCTGTTTCATTATCAGGCATGTGTATTTGTGGTGTTAAAAGTGCCAGTTCAAATGACTTGGACTAAGAATGTGCATTAAACAGTTCAGTCTAATCTCTTACTATGACCCTAAAGTCAGATAAAAGATATCAAAATGATGAGATGTTTCATATTGGACATCATATAAGACCTTTCTAACTTTTGAAACGGAGGCACAGAGAGATTCAAATCTTAGGTTGGAAAATAAATCAAAGCTCATTCATGGCAATGTCTGTTAACATCTTGGATAAAAAAGATAAGCTTTTATTCTGTTTGTGTCATTCTGCTGCAGCAGCATTCAGAACACATTGAAGCTGCTTAGAGTAATATCTTAAAACTAGGGCTTACGTTTTTAGCCACAATTCAAGTGGCACCATGACATCTGGAAACAAAACTATGGGTCTCAGAAGTCAAACTATCAAAATATGGATAGACACAAGATTTTCACAGTGGGGCATGAGGAGCCTTAGAAACACTTTGTAGCTCCTGGAACAGTTGGATCAGATCAACAATGAGAATGACATCAGAAGATCAATACATCTAAGTTTTGCTCAGTGGAATGCAGAAAGCAAGCAAAAATAAAATGAACAAACAAAAGATAAATAAAGAACATTATACTCCAAAAGCAAATATCTTGTCAAAAGAAAGCAGCCTGGTGTTACTTCTAAGGACAAGGGGCTTTACATCTTCATAGTGAGTTAAGAGACATGTCAATTTTTTTTCATTAGATAATAGAAAAAAAATCATGTTTATTCAATTCAATTCAATTCAGTTTTATTTATATAGCACCGATTCACAACACATGTTGTCTCAAGGCACTTCACAAAAGTCAGGTACATACATTCCAATTAATCCTAACCACTGAACAGTGCAGTCAGATTCAGTTATTTATTGGATAAAAAGTTTTTCTATCTAAGGAAACCCAGCAGATTGCATCCAGTCAGTGACTTGCAGCATTCACTCCTCCCGGATGAGCATGTAGAGACAGTGGATAGTCACTGGCGTTGACTTTGCAGCAATCCCTCATACTGAGCATGAGTGGGCAACAGTGGGGGGGAAAAACCCCTTTTAACAGGAAGAACCTCCAGCAGAACCAGCTCAGTGTGAGCGGCCATTTCCAAGGCTGGGGGTTAGAAAACAGAGCAAGGACAAAAAAGGAACAAAGAAGCACTGATCTAGGAGTACTTTCAGGGAAGGAAAAAGTAAATGTTAGTGGATGCATCTTTAGTCGTTTCCCAAAAAAGAACAGATAAACTTTGAGCCATTTTTAAAAGGATAGAGTGTGAAAGAGAGCACATATAATTAGTTACAGTAAAAGCTCAGTCAATCGCCATGTCTAGGAGAAAAAGGGGGTTAAACACTGAAAGACAGGGCCATGTGGATCATCTTAGAGGGTGAGCATAATTTTGTTCCCAGAAAGCTTGGAGGATTCCCTCTCCAGAAAGGTGTTACAGGTAGACACAGAGTCAGGCCAGGTGTAGCTTCTAGGAAGAGAAAAAAGAGAGAACAAAGTTAAAAGCTGAAATAACAACAAATAATACAGAGAAAGTAGCGAAGAGGGTGAAAGTGGTCATTATGTCCTCCAGCTGCCTAAACCTATAGCAGCATAACTAGCGAGATAGCTCAGGATAACCTAAGCCACTCTAACTATAAGCTTTATCAAAAAGGAAAGTTTAAGCCTAGCCTTAAAAGTAGAGAGTTTGTCGATCTAGAGCCCACTGATGGCCATTGTTATACTAAAAACCACAACGATTGGGATATCTCTCTCTGTCAGATTGACCATAAACATTGGAAAAGAGAAGGGGTCATACAGGTAGCAGAAATGGAGGGTGTGTTTGCACCTCAACCGTCACTGAGCCCGTTTAGGCTAAAACTGACTCCCCCTTACTCCATCCAACAAGGGGAGAAGAAGACGGAGCTAAAATAAGGAAGATAGCTCAGGATAACCTAAGCCACTCTAACTATAAGCTTTATCAAAAAGGAAAGTTTTAAGCCTAGCCTTAAAAGTAGACAGGGTGTCCGCCTCACGGACTAAAACTGGGAGCTGGTTCCACAGGAGAGGAGCTTGATAACTTCTAGATACTTCTAGAGACTCTAGGAACCACCAGTAAACCTGCAGTCTGAGAACGAAGTGCCCTGTTAGGAACATATGGAAAAATCAGATCTCTGATGTATGATGGAGCTAAATCATTAAGGGCTTTATATGTGAGGAGGAGAATTTTAAATTCAATTCAATTCAATTCAGTTTATTTATATAGCGCCAATTCACAACACATGTCGTCTCAAGGCACTTCACAAAAGTCAGGTACATACATTCCAATTAATCTTAATCATTGAACAGTGCAGCCAGATTCAGTTATTTATTCAAATTGGATAAAAAGTTTTTCTATCTAAGGAAAGGAAACCCAGCAGATTGCATCCAGTCAGTGACTTGCAGCATTCACTCCTCCCGGATGAACATGTAGAGACAGTGGACAGTCACTGGCGTTGACTTTGCAGCAATCCCTCATACTGAGCATGCATGTAGCGACAGTGGAGAGGAAAAACTCCCTTTTAACAGGAAGAAACCTCCAGCAGAACCAGGCTCAGTGTGAGCGGCCATCTGCCAAGACCGACTGGGGGTTAGAGAGAACAGAGCAGAGACACAAAGAGAACAAAGAAGCACTGATCCAGGAGTACTTTCTATGGGAAGGAAAAGGTAAATGTTAATGGATGTAGCTCCTTTAGTCGTTTCACCTAGAAAGAAGGAACAGATAAACTCTGAGCCAGTTTTCAAGTTTAGAGTCTGAAGAGAGCACATAGAGTTAGTTACAGTAAAAGCTCAGTCAGTAGCTATGTCTAGGAGAGAGAAAGGGTTAAACACTGAAAGACAGGGCCATGTGGATCATCGGTAGAGGGTGAGCATTAAGTTGTTGCCAGCAGAAGCTTGGAGGATTCCCCTCTCCAGAAAGGTGTTACAGGTAGACACAGAGTCAGGCCAGGTGTAGCTTCTAGGAAGAGAAAAGAGAGAGAACAAAGTTAAAAACTGAAATAACTAAAGGATCTGCCTCCCATCCTACTTCGAGAGACTCTAGGAACCACCAGTATCATATCATTCTTTAAAAAACCTGGAGTAACTGATTATTAATAGAGGAGAAATATCTATCTATCTATCTATCTATCTATCTATCTATCTATCTATCTATCTATCTATCTATCTATCTATCTATCTATCTATCTATCTATCTATCTATCTATCTATCTATCTATCTATCTATCTATCTATCTATCTATCTATCTATCTGTCTGTCTATCTATCTAAACTATCTATCTATCTATCTATCTATCTATCTATTATCTATTCTATCTATCTATCTATCTATCTATCTATTCTATCTATCTATCTATCTATCTATCTATCTATCTATCTATCTATCTATTTAAATTGATCTGTAAATACACTTTTTTAATAGTCGCTATAATCTTAAGCTACGCAGTGTTTTGGGGATTACCACAGAAACAGTGGTTCATGTTTAGGTTCACCCAGTGTTTTCTATAGGAGTAGCAGGTTCACCAAGTGAACGTATACACTTCTTCCAGGTATTCTGGCATTCGCTTTACTGCCGGGATCAGATTATCACACCTCCCCAAGTTTTTTTTAAAATCCACCCAAGATGAGGGGTTAATTGGAAACTACATAAATGGTCATAGAAAAGTTCTTAGTGTTTTAGAACATTTTTCACCAACAAAAACACTGTTGTCTCCTTCCTATGAGCTATTAGACCTCTCTTTAGTCTCAAGCTCCCCCAAAGACAAAACTAGAGTTTGGTTGGAGAAGAGATAATGTGTACACTGACTTAACTGAGTTTTGCCTCATAATGCAATCTTTCACCGTTAACTGAAAGGGCAGCAATTACACCGCATCAGACACATCCGTGGATAACTTCCATACCCATGTGCTCAAATGCACTGTGTAGACTCCCAATCTGTCACATCTTGACACACTTGCTGTTCAGTGTGTCGACATAACACAACCTGGAGCAAGGCTTGGCAATAATGGGTTAGGAAAAGTCTCACTATGCCCCCCTCCAACTCATACAAACACAGACACATTTTCTCTGTAATTGCCTAAAACTGAAAGCAGCCCCATGTCTGCCTCCACCTATAACCACCCCCACCACTGACACCCCTTGCTGCCTTCTGCCCAGTCCAAGCTTCAGGGGATCATCCGTCAGTCCTGTCCAGTAGGCTCCGGTCATAAAATAAGCAGACAAGGGAAGCAAGCGAGGGCCACAGTCCCATTGGCCCCATCACACAGAGAGGCACGGCACCCAACATATGTTTTCTAAGTACTGAGCTGGAGGACGGGGTGTTGTTTGAAGTTGGCTTGCAAGGGAGCATGTTAGCTTGACTGTATGTGTCTCTGCTCATTGAGGTTATGCTTCAAAAACAACACTTATTTTCTTGGTCTGCAGTGTAAAGTTGAGATGATACATCAAACACTGTGAAGCAGCACACAAAAATTAATCTTCAGCTAATTAAATGTTGGCACTGTTTTAGTGGAAATGCATTGATAGGAGTCTCACAAAATGATATGTGGATCAGAAGAAAAAGCTTTGCCTTTTACCCCAGCTCTTAATTTGTCAGTTCATTGACATTCCAACCATCGGCAGTGATCATGAGAAATGGATCCTGACCAAAAGAACCTGTACAGAAGTGGCTAGATTTAGCTTTATATATAGGGTGGCTAGGCTTAGCCTTGGAAATAGGATGAAGGCCGCTACCATCAGGGGAAATGTTGTAGAGTCATTGCTATTCCAGAACATGCTCAGATCTCACTGTTAAGAATATAAACAGATCAGGCATAAAGTATAAACTCCTGTTGAAGAGTGTTTTGGTTAGCCTTTTGCTTCCAAAACAACACTGACCCATCAAGGCATGGAATCCCCTAGACCACTGCAGGTGTGCTGTGGTATCTGCAACCAACATGTTTGGCTTTTAGGATCTGTAAATTGCAAAGTGGGGCCTCCATGGATTTGACTGCCTACAAAATCCCTAAGATGCTCAATTGTATTGAGATCCAGGATAGTTGGAGGTCAGTATAGCATTTTAAACTAGCATTTCTGCTCCCCAAACTATTCTTAAAAGGTTTATGCATAGTGGCAGGGTGCAATATACAGCTAAAGGACTGACACAATCTGCGAATATCGATAAATGTGTACATGGTCTGCAAAAAGCTTAAGTAAATGGTATGTGTCAAAGCACCACATGGGTTCCAAGATCCAAGTTGTTCCAGTGTAATTCAATAGCGCCATTTCACAACAGTTGTCGTCTCTAGGCACTTCACAAAGTCAATTCAATAGAATAATATAGATTTCAAGTCAGGTACATACATTCCAATTAACCCATAACAGTGCATCAGTTTCTTTGTTTATTAAAAACGTTAAAATGTTTTTCTACGAGGAAAACCCCGCAATTGTATCGAGCAGTGTTGTAGCGGTCATCCTCCGGGGATGAGCATGTAGGACAGGGGGACAGTACTGGGGGGACTTTGCAGCAACCCCTCATACTGAGCAGCATGTAGCGACGTGGAGAGGAAAAACCCATTTTAACAGGAAGAAACCCCCAGCAAAACCCAGGCAGGTGAGCGCCCATCTACCACGACCGAAGGGGGTTTTTGAGAGAACAGAGCAGAAAACAAAAAAAGAAAACAGAAGCACTGCCCCAGGAGTATTTTAATGGGACGAAAAGTAAAATTTTAGTGGATGAAGCCCCTTTAGGGCTCATCGGGAAGAAGAAAAACAGATAACTGAGCCATTTTTTAAAGTTTGGGGTATAAAAGAGAGTACATAGATTTAGTTACAGTAAAAGCTCAGTCAGGCATCCCTGGAGAAATAAGGGTTAAACCGAAAGATAAGGCTAAGGGTTTTCATCGTTCGAGGGAGTTTTAAAGTATAATGTGGCCCCCAAAATCATCCACTGCGCAACGGTTTGTTTCCCTTTCTATATTAATCGGTCCCAACTTTTTCCTTTGCACATTTTTCAGTTCGAATTTGGACTCCGTTTTGATTTTACATTAAGTTGCAAAAAAAAAAAAAAAAAAACATCAGACTAACTAGATTGTACCATAAAGTTTTATTACTTGACATAGACTCTGGTTTAAATTCGGTCTTAATAAAACAATTTTTATCCAAGAAAGAAGAGTGAAATGAAATGAGGGAGTAAAACCAAGGGTGCGCTTTTTATTAGCCGTAATATTTGGTTTATTATGGGGTTAACGCCAAAATCTGTTCATTTTTCCGTATTTATATAACTACCACAAGAGTTTTCAAAATGAAAACTTAATAAGTTTTGAAAAGTAAGACTATAGGACATGTCTGACGAAAAAATCAAATAAGAGCATTCCTGTTCGTTTTTTCAGAAATTTAACACCGGTTATTTACAATTTAATCATAGATAATGTTGAATTTAACCCTAAAAAGAAAACATTCTATTTAGAATGAGGACAACGTTTTAAATAGAATTTAGAAAAGGTTCCCCAAAATTTTTTAGAATTTTCCACCTCAGAGTGAGGAGAAGAAAAACTTTTAAAAACCATTTAGTTTAACATTTTAAAGGGGAGGGCCACTGGAAAAAAAGGATAAAAAGGGGTTTACAGAAAAGACTTTTTTATTATTTTCTTTAAAACATAAATAACTATTTAGACAGTTTCTAAAAGGGTAAACATTTTAGTTATACATACCCATAATTATAGTTAAAAATTAAAATGATAATATATAAACAAAAAATCAGTTTCAAAATAATAAAATTAGTGTTTTTTGGGTGGTAAATTAAAGTTAAATTATTTAAAATTTGTGGAGAAAATGTTATTGCAGTCGTTATAGACTTGACAGGAAAAATTGAGATGACTTGGACTTGCCCTCAAAGACTTTTCTTTTGATGTGAAATGCTAATTTTTGGGAATTTGGCATTGAACACAGGGTTAGCAAGGGATCTGAGGGTTTTTGAAAAAAACCTTCCCAAAGCAACAAAACTATGGTAACTATTTTAGACAGCGAACCGCATTAATATTGCAATTTAAACTAGTAGCGTCTCAGTCAGTATCATCCATTTCTTACCGCTTATTCCATAGTGGGTCGCGGGGGAAGTGGTCCATCTCCAGAGTCTACGGGTGGGGGGCAGGGGGGCACCCTGGATAGGTCGCCCGCCCATTGCAGAGTAGCGCGTCCATTCTCGTTCAATTTTGGGAATTTACAACTTTTTAGAGTTGGCAGGAAAAGGGAAATTTCACGCATTGATAAAGACTACAGTTAAAAATGGTAAGTGGAGAGTAAGTCTGTGAAGGGAAAGAGGGGGGGTTGTTTTCTAGCAGACCCCTTGGCTTTTTGTTGGGGAGATCTTGCAGGCAGGCTGTGAAAAGGGCTTTCCCGGAGCACTTTGGTCACCATCACTTGCCACACACAGAGGGTTTTCTTCTCCTCTTTTTCCCCTTGGAGGGTGAAACAAATGAAGAAAAAGAAAATGTTGCAGCATGATTTTTTTGCCTCACTATTTTGAATTTTGGGTAAGTTAGAGGGAAAAAATGCAAACTTTAAAAACAATGAGAGATGGCTGGGTTTTAACTAAAACATGAGAGATAGTTTATTTGAGAGAAAACCCAATGGATGAAAAAAAGGGGGGAAAAAAAAAGGGATTTTGCATTCTTGATATTCAAAGAAATTCCAATATTTTTAAGACAAAGATATTTTATAAAGTTTGCAAAAAACTTTA